>CAJQZJ010033208.1:1673431-1699347 GCA_907164525.1 Lophiomys imhausi | reverse complement strand
CGAGTGCGCCGCCGCGCCGCGCCGCCGCGCCGCTGCCCATTGGCCGCGGCGCGCCGGCATGCAAATGTCACCCGGTCCCTGGCGCGTCCACGGGCAAATATAGTTCCGCTGTCGCTGCCCATTGGCCGCGACGCGCCGGCATGCAAATATCACCCGGTCCCTGGCGCGTCCACAGGCAAATATAGTTCCTCTGTCGCTGCCCATTGGCCGCGACGCGCCGGCATGCTAATGAGGCTCTTCTGAGCCCTGCCATTGGCCAGCGAGGCGCAATGCCCCGGCGCTCCCCTGGGTCCTAGAGGTGGTTATTCTCAGTAGTACAGTTGCAGGTTTGGCGTGACCACGAGGCCCTAAACGCTGCAAGGTCACTGGGTGCACGGAGCCTGAGTGTCCTGTTCTCCGCTGGGTGCACGGAGCCTGTGTCCTGTTCTCCTGTCCAGGATTCAGTGTATGGGGCACCCTGCAGCGAATGCTTATTATGGGGCTCGGGGTGTGGGCCAGGCCTGGCCACTTGCCCTCCAGGCTGTTTCCTCAGAGCTGAGGTTCCTCTGGGCTGGGCATCCACCCGTGTGCGCCACCAGAGCCCACAGCTTCCGGACTGTGCCAGTGGGGCCACTTGGCTCCCCTCACTGACTGCGGAAGAGACCCATCTACGGTGTGAGGACAGCTGGTCCCGTCCTGGGTTGCCTCAGTTTCAGTATGGTTGTGGTCTTGTGTCTGCATGGAACTTCAGGTTCCTCTGTGGCCAGGTGGCCAGGGTTTGAGTATACAGACCTTCTGGCTATGTACCATATGTGCATGTTTGTTCTCTCATGCAGAGTGGCTGTTGAAGCCTCCCATCACCCTGACACCATCTGCTTTTTCCAGCTCCCAACCTATGTGGATTTCTTGTCTTTAAAGTGAGCTCTTGGTGTCCCGTGGATCATTGAGGAAGCACAAAGAAAAATCTCCTTAATGTCCTAGTCACAAGAGCTCTGCTCTTGTGGCTACAACTGGTGCCAGGGTGGAGTTGGATGAGGGACAGGGAACCCTGGGAAGTGGTTTCTTTGCTTGGGAGGACAAGCCATCAGTGGTGTGACCTGCAGTGTCCACACTGCCAGTTCCCTCCCTGCTTCCAAGGCTCAGGCAGGCTGCTTCTGTCAGACACCCCCTCCTGTCCTTAGCGGTCTTCCTCTTTCATCCCTGCACAAGAGGCTTACCTTTACCCTTACCCTGCCCTCTCCTTTTCTCCCCTGCCTTTTCCAAGCCAGCCTCTACCAGGAACCAGTGGCAAGGTGTACAGTTTTCCCTTCTAGTAGAATGCAGGGCTTAGTACAAGTGTGTGGTGGGCACTCCCAGACAGTGTCACCCATCAGAAGGAAACGCTAAGCACTGAAGGGCTCATGGTGTCTGCTGACCTTCACACTCAGACTGCTGCCAGCAGCCACTGTCTGCAAGAGATCACAGGAGCCACTATGTGGCTTTCTGAGTTTTGGTCCCCAGTAGCATGAAGTGCTAGCTGTATGCATAAGCCACTTTGGGATGGGTGATTGAGACACTGTAGTGTTGGGCCTGTGGTAAGGTAGGTCCTTGCTGCTAATGTGGACAGTTCTTGTTGGGGAGGGGACAACAAACTTGTGGCTAACAGAAGTCACTGTCAAATGGGAGTGGGAAGGAGACGTGTCCCCAGCATGGTGCCATGAATGTGGACCTAGCCCTGGAGCTAGACCCCAATGTTGGCAGGCATGTGACATGCTTGAAGGACATGTATGCAGGAACTTGGCTTCTTCCTGCAAGTGGTGTTGTGGTTTGTTCCCTACAGACTAAACCTGACCAGGAGGTCAGAGCGTATAGAGCATACAGCTTGTGTTTTATTTAATTTTGAAAAAAAACTCAAGAAACCTGTAACAACTACTTGAACACACACATGCGCACACACGCGCACACACACTCCTGGATGTCCCCTGGAATTCAGTCCTGGCCTGCCAGGTGGCAGGAGAGAGGCCACTGTTTGTCCAGTGGAGAATGGTACCTTGTCAAGCCCAGGCCTCACCCAGCCCCAGTGACAGCTTCATTCTCCAGTTCTGGAAGCTTCACAGACTCTTTCAATTGCAATCCACGGCACCCTTTTATGCTACAGTCCCTTCTACCTGGCTTGTCCAGCTCTGGCCTTCCTCACAGTTATGGTCCTGTGAGTTCTCTCTGGCCTTCACCCTGACCTCTTTAGGGTATCTAGATGCTTAGCATGCTTGGCACACTCCTATTCATCCCTCAAAATCCAAATTTAAGTTGTAGATGCCACCTTCGTTGACCTCCCCAAGATGGCTTCTCTCTGCCTTATCTCTCCCCACACTGGACCCTGACTAAGGGCTTTTACCCCTTTGCCAACAGTGCCTGTCTTCGCCTTGGAAATGGCAGTTCTTAAATTTCATACACACAGGAATTTCCCTGAGTCTCTTCAGTACCCTCAGTGGCCCAGAGCTGATTTTTAAGCTCAGAGACGCGGAGGCACCTGCCTCATTAGTACCCGGTTGTCAGGGTGCAGGGGTCTGCAGAACCTAGGGGCTTCTTCTTTTGCTCTGTCTTCCTGTCCTTGGATCCAGCTAATACTGGATCACCTGCCTAAATGGATCAATGCCTCCGACCTCAGCCCTGCCAGCTGGATATATTGCCATTCGTATTCTTCGTTGAGCTCTCCAGAAGTCACATCTGACGAGACCCTGCACACGGTCTTCCCTTTTTCCTCTTTGCTGGCTGCATTTACCCAGACTCCACAAGGGGACGCCTGAGACCGCTGTCTGAAGCTTCCTTCCTGGCTGGAAAAGGCTGCAGGGCCTGGGACCTCCGATTGCATCAGGAGGTGGGGGCGTTGCTCAGAGGAAGAAGCAGGGGTTGGGCCTGGGCTGGGGCTCCCCTATTCCCCGCCCTGCCTCCAGGTGTAGCTCCATCTTCCTACTGGTTTGGCAGGGGGTGGAGCCTCCCAGAGACCTGGGAGAGGGCGTGGCTCACCAGCGTCTCTGGAAGCAGGCAGAGCTTATGTGCGTTGACAGCTCCAGGCTGTCTTCAGGTTGGGTGGCCTGACTTGTGCAGTCAATAATCTGTAACAGACAGAGACCTCTGGGCAAGCGCAGTGTCCCTCAGTCTGGTGGGTTAGGACTCCTGGCAGCTGTTCATGGGGGAGAGGCTGAAGTCCTCCATGTTCCTTGGACTCCTGGAAACTTCTGCTGGGGTCAGAGGTTCCTTCAGTTTTCTTCTCCCTTGAGATGGCTTCTTGGGGGCTGTGGGAAATAGGAAGTTAGAACACTTCCAATAGAAGATGTGGCACCAGGTCTGGTCTTGTGCGTCCTCCCTAGAGATTTTTCTGACTTTCAACTTCTAGGCTCGGGAAAGCTCAACCTGGTGAGGTCAGTTGACCACTCTTGTTCCTAACAAGGTAGTGAATGGCTGGAGCTTGGGAGGAGAATCACGAGAGTATGGCAAAGGGCCACCCCCCTCACAGAGCCCAACCCCAGAGTCTCACTGCCACAGGATGGCTGGGACTGTGACCACAAGGAAAGGGCCTCTGGTCTGGGCAGGTCACACCTATGACCTTCTGAGATGCTGAGCCATGCAGCAGACCTGAGGGTTTGGGCCAATTAACTCATCGAACCTCAGTTTCCCTACATGTCAAGCAGGGTGCGTTCTGCCTAATGGTCAGTGTTATAAACCCAAGGCAGAGACAACTACATACCGCTCCCACTCTGCATGGCTCAGGATAATGCTGGGGTGTGTGACCTCTTATAGGTAAAGTGGGATCCTTATAGGACATGAGCCCCATCTCACTGACTGCTAGACAGCGTCCTGGAATGGGGGAAGGCCATCCACAGGATGCCTCGTCCCAGCCATCGCTTGCCCAGTTCTAGCTGAGAGGGCAAGGGGGGGCTGGCTTGCTCAGTATGAAAGTGGAAGGTGACACACTGGTAACCCAGAGGACCACACCCCAGTCCACGTGCACATAGCAGGAAGCGCTCGGGAGTGACACAGGCACCCTGGACTCCACTCGGAGCAAACACAGGCTGTGGTCAGTCCCTTTCCGGCAACAATGGCTTATTGTGGTGGCCCCAGCCCAGCCTGCTGGGCTGAAGCCTGGGCAAACATAGGCCACATGCATGTTAGCTTAGGTGTTGAAAGGCTCACCATTGTGCACTGGAGCAGGAAGTGCCCTGATACTCTTACCTGGGACCAGGCTGAGATTCCTGCTATCTTATCAGGCAGAGTTGGACTCAAAGGCACCACCCTGGGCAAACATGTGAGCAACCCTAACACTGAAGGAACACATACCCCAGGGCTGGCCGGGTGTGCCTCTGCAACTTCCCAAGGTGCATGAGAAGGTCCAAGGATGCCAGTCCCAGGGAGCTGCTTGTAGGGGACAGTAATAACTGTCCTTAGTTCCTCTCTCTCCTTTTCCTTTTTTTTTTTTTTTGTTTTTTGAGACAGGGTTTCTCTGTTTATCCTTGACTGTCCTGGACCCACTTTGTAGACCAGACTAGCCTTGAACTCACAAAGATCCCCCTGCCTCTGCCTCCCTAGTGCTGGGATTAAAGGTATGCGCCACCACGCCCGGCTCCTTTTCCTTTTTGAGATAGGGGGTCATATAGCCTAGGCTGGCCTTAAATTTGCTATGTAGTTGAGGATGACAATGTGATTTACTTTGTTCCCTGTGGCTGAGTATAGTGGTGCACACCTTTAATCCCAGCACTCAGGAAGCAGAGGAAGGACAATCTCTGTGAGTTCGAGGATAGCCTGGCTTACAGAGTAAGTTCTAGGCCAGTCAGGGCTACATAGTGAGACCCTGTCTCAAAACAACACAAGAAGATGCCATTTTTTAAAGGGTTGGGGATGGAGTCCAGGGCCTCATGCTTGCTAGGCAAGCCTTCTACCACCTGAGCTTCATTCTCAGTCCCTCTCAGCTCCACTCTGAGCCCACTGGCGTTTGTGGAGCTCTGGTGTCGGTCCTCTTGAGGGAAGGATGCTAAGGCTCAGGAGTACTACAAGGAGGTCATTTGGTCAGGATTCACAGAAGCCTTTGCTGGGGAGGCTCACGGCCTCTGTCAGGCTCCAGCTGGTCCTCAGATGCCATTGTCCAGGTGGCTAGAGAGGCACCCACCACATTCCAGGTCCTATTTGCCCTATCAGGAGGTAGGTACCTTTGTCCTGCAGGTCTGAGGCCCGCTTCCTCTTCTGCTGTGGACCCTGGTGATGGTCTTCAGTGGGCCCCTCCTCTGGCATGCTTGGCTCCACACTTGCCTCAGAAGTCAGACACACCTGGGCAGAAGAAGACACACTCAGGGCAAGGAAAACCTCCTCTCCTGCCTGGGCATGTGCCAGGACTACCTCTAATGAGTGGCTGAGGACCCACCTTGGTATCAGAGGTGTCTGACTCTTCTAGTTGCTCCAACTCTGATCTCTGTACCCTGACCTTGCTGGGCTCTGAAAGACAAATGAGATCAGCCAGGTTGGTGGCCTTGGGCATGCTGTCCTAGGACAAGGAGAATAACTCCTCAGATGACGACACAGAGGGGCTGGTAAACCTGCCCCAGGGCTCTTGCTGGAGATCTGAACCCAGGCTCACCTGAAGGTACCCTCCTGCTTGGCTCCCACAGCCCTGTGGGTTAGAGCCCTCCCTTCCTCAAATGTGGACACAGAAATGTCTTCTGGGCCTCAGAGCCTCTATCCACAGTGGGAAAGACCCAGCTGGAGGTCAGCAGGCTGCCACTCACCTCCCTTCCCACTGGACAACACTTTCTGCTGGACTGTGGCTCTGAATGATAACTTTACCTGTGGTCCCATCAGTGTCCGGCCTCTGCAGGTGGGGCACTGGCCTTGGCCTTCCTCCAGCCTCCTCTGCTGTCCTTCCAGGAGAGGTCAGGCTGGCATGGGTCCCTGGGAGACAGTGTGAGGTGTCCTAGGAGAACAAGTTAATGGTTTGAGTGTCTTTCTGTGTGAGTCCCTGAGCCAACTCATTCTTCAGGCTGTAGTAGGTTTCTATTCAAATATGAATAAGACAGCTAGGGTGCTCTTTGGCATCAGCTGGTGGGGCAGAGAGAAGAAGGCAGCCCTAGAGGGTGTAAATACCATCCTGTAGAGGAGGGGCATGAAGAGCGAGGACAGGGCTGGGATCCTCACCTTGGGGGCAGGGCGTTCTTCAGGCTCCTGAACTCTGGTCTCTGTGCTGCCATTGCTGAGAGTCAGGAGTCTGGACAAGTTGGGCAGTTGGGGGCTGGGAGTGTGGACAACTGTGGGGCTAAGTGGCAAAGGCTGGCTAGTCAACTTGGAGATGTCCCGACACCGTCCCCGGTCAGAGAGGTCCAGAGGCTTGTCTGGGGGGCAGTCCTGAGTGGCCACATGTGTCTCCCTCAGGGGGCTACCTTGGCCTTTGGACCAAGGGCGCCATCCATCAGGCTGGGCCTCTGTGCTCAGAGTTATCCTGGCAGCCTCGCTCTCAGAGCTCTCAGAATCTGAGCCAGCTGGTGGGGAAGATGGTGTTTCTTCTGGTGGGGATGGGACCCTCAACCTGGCACTGAGTGCCCGTGCCCTCAGCTGCTGCTGGACCAGCAGCAAGTGCACGGCTCCTTCCAGCTGTGGACCCTGCAAGCCCACCAAGGCACCAGGCCCCTCCCGTGCCCGTGCCTCTCTAGCCTTCAGGCCCTGGGGCAGGGGGCCATGGGCTGCTGTAGCAGGAGCTAGGGGGTTGCTCTGAGGGCTTTGCAGGTGCAGAGACAGGTGACGATTCAGGAGGCAGAGGCGATCGATCTGAAGAGAGCGCTTCAGGGTCTCATAGGCTGTGGCTGACGGCTGGGAGGCCCGCAGGAAGCTAGGGGAAAGAGAGGAGTGGCGATAGTGGCCCTTGGCCAGCACAGACTGGCTAAGTGAGCTCCCAGAGGGAGGACAAAGGGACCTCACTTCATGGATGAGAAAGCTGAGGCCCAGGAAGGTCAGGCAAGCCACCTGAGGTCACATGGCCATGGGGAAAGGAAGGCTCTCACTAGGTATAGAAGGTGGTAGATTTGGCCAAAGAGGAACCAGAGCCTGAACACTGGGTCCTATGCCTCCTCCTGTGTCTTAGCTCTAACTGTGAATTTGACACAGCCTAATGTCACCTTAGAAGACAGTCTTAGGCCGGGCGGTGGTGGCGCACGCCTTTAATCCCAGCACTTGGGAGGCAGAGGCAGGCGGATCTTTGCGAGTTCGAGGCCAGCCTGGTCTACAAAGCGAGTCCAGGACAGCCAGAGCTGTTAAAAAGAAAAACCCCGTCTCAAAAAACCAAAAAAAAAAAAAAAAAAAAAAAAAAAAGAAGACAGTCTTAGACTGCCCAGATCTGATTGGCTGATGTTTATTATTATTATTATTATTAATTATTTTGCTTTGTTTTTCAAGACAAGGTTTCTCTGTGTAGCCCTGGCTGTCCTGGATTCACTCTTTAGACCAGGCTGGCCTCCAACTCACAGTGATCCGCTTGCCTCTGCCTCCCGAGTGGTGGGATTTAAAGGCATGTGCCACCATGCCTGGCTTATCTTAATTATTAATTGATATAGGAAAGGCCAGCCCACGGTGGGTGGCACCATTGCCTGGGCGAATGCTCCTCGCCTGATTCAGAAAGCTAGCTCCATGGTTCCTGCACTACTTCCTTGGCTGTGAGAGAGTCCCCCAACAGAGGTAATGCACAGAACAGCAAGCAGGGCTGTCTTCAACTTCCTGCTTGAGTTTCTGCCCTGACTCCATTCAGGGATGAATCTTGACCTGTGAGTCGAAATAAACACTTTCCTCCTTGAAGATGCTTTTGCTTGGAGTTTTTATGTAAAACAGCAACAGAAGGGGCTGGAAAGATGGCTCAGTGGCTAAGAGCACTGGCTGCTCTTCCAAAGGACCAGGGTTCAAATCCCAGTACTCACACAGCGGTTTGTAACTGTATCTGTAATGGCTGGGCATGGTGGCACACACTTTTAATCCCAGCACTTGGGAGGCAGAGGCAGGCGGACCTCTGTGAGTTCAAGGCCAGCCTGGCCTATAGAGTGAGTTCCAGGAGAGCCAGGGCTACACAGAGAAATCCTGTCTTGAAAAACCAAACCAAACCAAACAAGCAACAACAACAGCAAACCCAACAAGAGAAAGTGAACTAGAGGATCTCGTGGGGGAGCACGACTACCTGGAGTGTCTGATACCTCCTGTCCATCTCCTACAGCCCCACTGACTCAGCTAAGCAATAGCACTCAGGCTTCACATAGGTCTTCTGAGGCTCTAGTCAAGGTGTGTACAGTGTCCTGCCCCACCATGGTCACTCAGGGTCTGTGGGAGCTTGAACCAACCCAGAAGTCCAGAAAAGTCAACCTGGGAAAAGGCGGGGTGTGTGCGGGGATACTGAGCATCACTTCCCAGGCTGCTGGTCCTCTGCAATGGGGTTCCAGCAGAGAGCTGATCCTCGTGGTAGGTGGGACCTCACCTGTCCACAGGGAGGCTGTGTTCGTATGTCATCGGGCTGGGTGGGCGGCTTCTGGTGGATGGCGGCGGAGTTGTCCCATTGACAGTGCTGTGGTCTGGTGGGCAGGCCCTGGCGCCAGGCCGTACCACAGCTACCGTTGAGTGCAGTTGGTTGGAGATACACTGAGGGTTCTGTACAGGGTGGACAGGTCATCCTGGCAAGTCAGCCTGGCAGGGCACCTCCCGCGGGCTTGCCTCCCCCACCTCACATGGAGCTCAGTGTCCCCGTGTGGCCTGGGGACAGACTCGACAGGTGTGAGGCTGGTACAGAGTGCCTCACACGCAGCAGGACGACGCTGCCAGCTGCTTGCCTGGAAGGCACTGACTGTTGGGGGTGGGGGTGTCAGGAGATGTGTCCTCACCATGTCCAGGGCCCGTGGCTCAGACAAGTTGGCAGCTGGGGAGACTCTGGCCACTGGGGATGTCTTGTGGCTTGGCGCCTTATCTGTGGGAGGAGGAATGACAGGCAGCTAGGGAGATGCTGCTGTAGGATCCCCCAGGTGCCCAGTCTCCCATCCTGTCTCCTAACCCTGCAGACCTGGCTGTTGTTCCTCAGCTTCCTCTGGGCCTCCTGGGGGGTTCTCAGTGGCACCCTTCCGGCTCCCAGGGGAGGAATATGGCATGGGTGAGGGGGTCTCTGAGGAGCCCTCCCAGGCCTGGGGTGCTGTCTTGTCTCTGGAGAGGAACAAGGCCGATGACGAGGCTGTGGGGCAGCCAGGCCACTCTGTGGGGCAGGATTCTAGGAAGTCTGTCTGGGCCTGTGCTGCCCCACTCACCCCAGGCTCCGAAGTCTCTTCACTTCTTCCTTCAGAATCTTGTTTTCCTCCCTTAGACCAGTCATGTCATTGGCTGTGGAGAGTGGTGGTAATGATGAGGCCATAGGTGGGGATGGAGGCAAGGGACTCCTACAGTACCAGGGAAGCCCTCCTTGTCTACCTCTAGCAGGAGGAGTATAATAACAGTGTTGACTAAGCCCCAGCCTGAGGTTTGCAGAAGAGAAGAAGCCTGTACCCCAGCTGGTCCCTAGAGCTCCTCCCGTGAAGGTTAGGAGAGGGGCGATGCCTTAGCCTAGGAACTAATGTGAGACGATACACAGACCACTGCCCCCCCCCCCCCATCCCATGTGTCTGGGAACCAGAGAGTGTCATGTCTCTTCCTTCCTTTCTCTGTGGCTCTGCATGGGCTGGGCTGGCCCTGGGGTCCCGGACTGTGGGTGTGGCTCACTGAGGATGCAGAGATGCTGCAAGCTCTGCAGGTGTGCGCTTTCCAGCTCCAGCTGCTTCTTCCTGGCCAGCTCCTGGGTGACCATGCAGCGATCGCACAAGCCAGCCCGTAGCCTGGAGACAGGGAAAGCCATGCTGAGGCAGAAATTCTGGTTCCTTCTGCCCCACTGCCAGGACATGTCTTGCCTTTCCCAACTGTGTTGCATGGACCCCCAGGCCTCCCTCCTGCTGAGGGCTTAGCAGCCCATTGCAATTAAAGTTTGGGCAGGGATTTTGGAAAGGAGGTTCTCTTAAGGCTCTGCAGAATCCTGCGGTAGAGACCTTTGTCTGGTCTGTTGGTGCTAAAGACTCTCAGGTCTGCTCTGGGAGGAGCCACCTCACCTGTTCTCCAGCACACGCAGGTTCTCCTTCAGTGCCTTCTGCTGCTCCCGGAGCTGGTGGTTCTTGGCAAAGAGCTCCTCTACCCTCTGTGCATCTCTGTGTGGCAAGTAGCTGAGGTGGGCTGCTGGTCTTGATGGCCAGTGGAGCCCGGATTTGTGTGGGTCCTCCCTGGCAGCTTCCTGTGGGGACCCCTCCTGTTTTGTCTTTTACCTTAGCTATGGCACCTGGTCTAGTTCAATGGTTCTCAACCTGTGGGTCGTGACCCCTTTGGGGGGGAGCTTGACTTGCTTTTTCACAGAGGTCACCTAAGACTATTAGAAAACATAGATATTTACATTACAATCCGTAACAGTAGCAAAACTACAGTTATGAAGTAGGAACAAAAATAATTTTTTAGAGCCGGGCATGGTGGCACACACCTTTAATCCCAGCACTTGGGAAGCAGAGGCAGGCGGATCATTGTGAGTTCGAGGCCAGCCTGGTCTACAAAGCGAGTCCAGGACAGCCAGAGCTGTTACACAGAGAAACCCTGTCTCGAAAAACCAAAAAAAAAAATAAATAAATAAATAAATAAATAAAAATAATTTTTTAGTTGGGGATCACCACAATATACTAAAGGCAGCATTTGGAAGGTTGAGAACCACTGTAGAGTCACAGATGGGACACAGGAGGGTGACCTGCAGGCTACCCACAGAAATTGAGGCTGTGACTCCAGCCTTAACATAACAAGTAGTACTGTCACTGGTGCTTTGGTCTCCCTTGGTCTCCAAGTGGAGGGCCATGCCAGACCTTTTGGGACTGATGTCTCAGTGGTCTAGTCCTGGCTCTACAACATAAGTAGTATGTCACCTTGGCTAAGGACTCACTGCCTGCTTCCTGACATGTTAAGCCTCACTTTCCCATTTTCATTTGGGATGCTGGGTGGGCTGCCATCTTGGACCTTGGGGGCAGTCAGGGTGGCCATAACCTGTAGGAACAGCTGCCCTCTGGTCTGCCCCTCTGGCTGGGCTAGGCTGACTCACCGACACCGCTCCGAGTTCAGTTCTAGAAGCTTGTTCTGCAGGGCTGGCAGACAGGACAAAGAAAGTACATGTCAGACCTGGCCTAGCTGCCTCCTCAGAGCAGTTTAGGACTAAGGCAGGACATGAAAACTCCTGTCTTGGTTGTCACACGGGATCCTCTCTAGCCCCCTGATATCTGCCTGACTTTTGGAAGCAGCCCCTAGGAAGGGTGTGGGGAGGACACTCCATCTGCACTGCTGCCCAGATGTTCTCTGGCCTGGGATCGTAGCTCAGCGTCTGATTAGAGATTGACAGAGACCCTGGTCTTGGAAGTGGCTGGCCACCTGGGAGGAACAGAGTATCCAAGAGGGCCAGGGTGAGGAAGCTAGATACACCTTTAACTTCTCTGGGGTTTATAGAATGGAATGGAAGGACCTGTCTTTCCCTTTTAGTTAGGTTCTATTCAGTCCTCAAATCGGCAGAATCTCTGAGGGTGTGGCCGGTCATCTACTCTCCCGGCAGCTGAAAGTCCTTTGCCCCTGGGGTGCAGCAGCTTCTGTCCCACCTTGAGTTCCTGTGTACCTAACCAAGTCCTTTAAGTATAATGAGGGTTGTCTGCCAATCCAAACCAATTGCTAAAAAAGGTCCACTCTTCTGTTATGGAGTGGCCTGGTCTCCTCTTGGCCAGTGCTGACTCCAAGACTTCAAGCTCTAATCCTATTAACCCAAGCTTATATCCCCAAGCACACTTGGCCCAGTACTGCTTCTGTTGCTTCTGGGACATTTCCTGTAGCACTAGATATGCAATCAACAGGCTTTCAGGGCAAGTCCCACAAGACCCTCATCTCACTGCCACACTTTGGGATCCAAAAAGGCTGATCCCAACCTGGGTAGGCCTCGGATTTCCAGAAAGACAGCCTGACTTCTTCCCTGCGGCTTCTGGGAGTGGCTGGCTTCTTTGACCTTCAGGTGGCCCTTCCTGGAAGGCCTCCAAGGACTGAATTGGAATTGCAGTGAAGTGGGTGGAGGGCACCCTGACCAGGAGGGAATTTATCAGGGGCTGGAGGGAAGGAGGAGGTGTCTGTTCAGTACCAAAGACACTTCATATGGCCTTAGGAGCCTCTAGTGTGTGTGGCCTCTCTCTCTCGGAAGGAACCATTGGGCTTGATCTGCCAGCCCTCTGAGAGGACACAACAGGGACATGCTTGGGGGGCTGGATGTAGCTTGTAGTCATGAGATATTGATAATGACCCCTGAATATGCCCTGGTCCACATGATAGGGCACAGTCTAAAGACATTCAGGATGAGGCAGTGCTCTGGGCTGAGTCTGGGCCAGGCTGGGCACCTATCTAAACACTTTGCACCTTGTGTCCCTTGGGTCAGGATTCTGTTCTCCAATCAGACTTACTGAGCACTAGAGCGGATCCTTGGAAGCTCCCTGACCTGCTGAGACCCCAAGACCATCTTCCTATGAGTGCAGTGCGTCCTTCCGCTGGCCACTCACCCAGGACCTCCTTCTCATGGGCCTCCTTCAGCCTGTTCAGCGACTCCATGAAGCTGTCCATGACACCTCGTGCTCTGGCCACTCTGCACTGGCTGTGAGAAGGTCTGGGAGCTCTACTGCCCTTCTGTGTCCAGCCTGCAGAGAGGGGAGAGGGGAGAGGGAAGAGGGGAGAGAGGAGAGGGTTGGCTTAAGTAGAGGTGGTGGGCTGAAAAGTAGGTGAACTTTCCATGCACAGGGCAAATCTGCTCACTGTGAGGGGCTGCCCAGGGGGAGAGGTGGGGAGTGAATGGCTAAAGGTTGTGGGGAGGAGGCTGAAATGGTTAATAGTAGAATCTTTATGGGGTCAGAGTACTGGACATTTGCCTTGACTTCTGGAGGCTGGGCTAGGAGTGGGGAGAATTGACAGTTGGGGACCCTGAAGTGTAGTGGATTCTATGCCACACAGTGTCTGTGGTGGCCACAGGAACTCACTGAGCAGAGACATCTATGGTGTGGAGAGAGAAACCAGAAAGAAGGTGGGCTCCCAAACTGGTATTACAGACCCACCTGGGCTCCAATTCCCCCATAACTGGCTACAGTAGTGGAAGGGATGGTTGATGGCTCTGTGGTGGGTGAAGGGTGTGGGAATGAGGAGTTGGGAGGTGCCTCACCTGGAGGCTGGGAGCTGAGGCTCATCTCAATGAGGGATGTCCTTGTGGGTTAACTAATCACCCCCAGGCTGAATGCCAGGAGCTGAGGGGCCCAGTCCTAGGCCACGTGACTCTAGTTGCCTTTTTTCTCCCCTGAATTCAATAGAACTCAAGGGATTTCTCTCCAAGTGGGAGAACTGAGGTTCAAAGAGATCCTGTCTCCACTTCTTTCACTGGGGGGAGGTAGATTTGAACCCCTACCTTGCTCACACTTACCTAGTGTGAGCCTGGGATGTTTTCCAGTGGGCCTGTATGCCTGGTTGTGTAGGCCCAGAAAGTGGGACCGGCTGACTGGGACAAACAGGGCTAGGAAGGGGCTGAGCCAGCACCTGCAATTCCACTCAGACTCGCCCAGCGGGTGGCTCTTCCCAGGCCCCTAGTACCTGCTGTATGGGCTGGGCTAACACTTATAAAGGAGCCTGCCAAGGGATCCTGAGGTGCCTGTAAGCTTGGGAGAGAGGTCTATACATGGGAGCTGGGTCCATTTGCTGTCTTCTCTCTGCATTCTAGCCCATCACATGCACCATTTGTCTGTCACTCTCAAGGTCCCCAAAGGGCAGTCCTGAATTCTTTGCTGCACACTGGTTTTTTTTTTTTTTTTTTTTTTTTGTTTTTTCGAGGCAGGGTTTCTCTGTGTATCTCTGGCTGTTCTGGACTCACTCTGTAGACCAGGCTGGCCTCGAACTCACAGAGATCCGCCTGCCTCTGCCTCCCAAGTGCTGGGATTAAAGGCGTGCGCCACCACCGCCTGGCTAACTGCACACTGGTTTAGATCTATCCGCTGTAGATGGTGCGTCCTGTCCAGGGACCCATGGCTATGGCAAGACTGAGCGAGGTTGTCCTGATCCTGGCTGACAGTGCCATAGGGAATGATGTGACTTCCCTGGTAATAAGATGGCCCAGATACAGATGACTGAGATTAAGTGGACATCACTTTTCTGGACCCCTGCCATGCCTAGGCTGTCCCTGTATAGCTCCCACTATTCTGGGCAGGGAAAGGAAATGGAGGGTAGTTGCCTGGGTGCAGTCTTCAAGCCTTGGTGTTTTGGTGCAGAAATGGGTGACTGTGGGTAGAATGAACCTGGCTTTTAAAAATACACAGCCTGTTGGGCATTGGTGGCGCACGCCTTTAATCCTGGCACTTGGGAGGCAGAGACAAGCAGATCTCAGTGAGTTCAAGGCCAGCCCGGTCTACAAAGCGAGTCCAGGACAGCCAGGGATACAGAAAGAAACCCTGTCTCAAAAAACCAAAACCAAACCAAACCAAAACCACAGCCCATGCCCAGAAGCCTTGTGCCATAGGCCATCAGAGTATCTGTCCTCAGCAGGCCTGCTCTGTGAAGACTCACAGTCTTTTTTTCAGAGGTCAGGGTTGTATTTTGCATCCATGCATAGGGATCTGTGAAGGGGGACAAGCCTCCAAGAGTGAAAGACTTGGTGCAAACTTTAACCCAGAAGGGTGATGCCCAGGAGAGTGTGAGGCTTTGGGTCTGCAAAAAGCCAAGTGACGATGGGATAGGCAGAGACCCCGAACTCTGTGCCTTAGGGTTCCTAGATAGGGGCAAAGTTACCCTTCACGCTGGACATCCAGGCTGGAAGGTCTGTGTGGCCCTGAATCCTTGGGAAGGAGGCTGCTGGGTCAGCCTCTGCTCCATTTGTTGCTGCTGCCTGGGCAGTTGGGGAAGCAGGTACAAAGTTGGGAGCAGCTGCCACCTACACAGATTACACACCTTCAGGCCTACTGTGCCTCTCTTTGTCTGTGAGGACTCAGGGGCAGGTGGGGTTTGTTCAGAGTCAAAGCTCGCAAGAGGAGGGAGGCTTCTGTGTGGACCGGTTGGGCGTCACTCAAGCCAGCTCAGTGCAATTCACCAGAACCAAACAGAGCATGTCCCTAAACTGGATCCTTCCCCTGTCAGAGCCTAGGAGAGCAGTCTGCAGTGAGGAAGCCTGAGGGACAGCAGAAGCCTTCTATTATATGTCATCATCAGGAAGGTACACTCTGCCTGCCTCACAGGAAGCTAGCTTGAACCTCAGCTTCTCTCCCCTTCCCCCTGCTCCTCCCAGTCCTTTACCTGCTCCAAGGATCTCCACCTGCTCCACGGAACCTCTGCTTGTCTCAGGAGCCCTATCCTACCTTTGGGTCCCCATCTACCTCCTAGAGCACCCATATGCTCTGTGGAGCCCCCCCACTATCCCAAGGGCCCCTACTACCCTCTTAGGATCCCTACCTGAACCTCAGACCCTCCCACCTGTTCTATGGGGCCCCTTCCTGTTCTGTAGAGCCTCCACCTGCTTCTCAGGGTCCCCACCTGCTCCTCAATCTCACCTGCCTTCAAGGAGCCCCACCTGAACCTCAGACCCCTCACCTGCCCTTCATAGCTGCTCCCCAGCCCCCCCACGAGAGGAGGGAGGGGTTTTTCATAGCCAATCACAGTAGGGCTACAGACTGGTCCTAGAGAGGAGCTACTACCCCAGTCCAGAGTGCTAGCCTGGTCTTTGAATATGTTCTTGTTCTTCCTGTGCATACCCTTGGGTGAGTCCCCATTTCCTCAGCTGGGGTAATGACACACCCCTGTCCCGTGTTGGGTTTCTGTGAGACTCCCCCAACATACTGTATCACATACTGCAGGCAAAGGCAGGTGGCATGTATTCTGCGTGTGACAGAGGGAACCCTGAGCCTCTTCTCTCCCTCATGTAGCCCCCAGGGAGCTAACCTGGACCTCTCTCCTTGGGACAAGCCTGAGTCTCACAAACAAAAAGTCCTTCTGTTGGAGGACAAATCCCTCCCCATGTTCAGAGCAGAGGCCTGCCATCAACAGTGATCACCAGCCAATGGGACTTAGTGGCCATTCCCAGGTGAGGTGCCGTCCATTCCCGACAGATGAAGGGCTTATGGCCCTAGCTGTAGTTCCCAATAAGGCCAGGTGCCATTTGGCCCATGGCAAAGCCCAAGTGGTGGGTCAGTGGCCATACCTGTGTGCTGTCCTCCTCCTGCTGCCTGGCCATGTCACTAGCGGATGATGGCAGCTGGCTTTCTTCCTTTCTAGAGTGCTAAATCAGAGGAGACTAATACCATCCACCCTAACTGGCTGTCCTTAATGTATGGCCCCCTTTCTTTTAGCAGGCCTTCAAGCAGAGGACTGACTCTTCAGCAGATTCTGATTCCGTTTCTTTAAGAATGGGCTGTTGAGGCTGGGCGTGGTGGCGCACGCCTTTGATCCCAGCACTTGGGAGGCAGAGGCAGGCGGATCTTTGTGAGTTCGAGGCCAGCCTGGTCTACAAAGTGAGTCCAGGACAGCCAGAGCTGTTACACAGAGAAACCCTGTCTCAAAAAACCAAAAAAAAAAAAAAAAAAAAAGAATGGGCTGTTGGTCTGTCCATCTGATGCCCACCTACCCACGAGAAGCAGCACTGACCACGGTGATGGTTATGATATCAGGGTGCTCTGCACACTTGGCACCTCTGCACCTTGCATCTCATTAAAGATTTTCCAGCTCAGGCACGTTAATGTCCTTCCAGCATTTTGGTGAGGAAGCCTGGGCTGCTGTCTACCTTGACTGGCCACTCCAAGGCCAGGAACACCACCAGAATGTGATTGGAGTCCATTTGGCCCTGGAGAAATCCCATGTTATGAAATCAGCCTGCAAGACATGGAACAGACAAGAGGCAAGGAGGCAGGAGCTGGGTTTGAACCAGAGTCTAGCTGGTTCCATGTCCTCTCATTCTCTGTATGGGAGAAAACTGTGATGGGCAAAGCATCCTACAATGGCTTCAGACAAGCTACTTGTCGGCTGTGCCTTGGTTTCCCCTTTCATGAATCTGGTGCTGGTAACTGGGGAGGTTGGAGGAGCCTGGGGTGTAGTGGGAGCTTCCATGTGTGATCCAGGGAGCCAGGGAGGGAGCAGAGTGCTTCTAACCCACGTGCTCCCAGATGTTCTTCATGGTCACCCATGGCAGTCCTACTTGATAGAGACTTGAGATTCAGAAATGTTACCTGTCTACAACCATCAGCTCACAAGAGACATGGCCTAGACACAAACAGGCCTCCTAGCCTCTTGGGTCAGTCCACGTGGCAGGCTGTATGGAGAGAGGTTTCCTTGGTGGAGTGGCTTCTGATATCTTTCTGACACATAGACCCCTGATAGACAGTAGTCACCACAGACAGAGCAGCCCCTTTAGTCTGAGAAATGGCATCTGAATACATGCCAAGAGTAAATGCCTTCGCACAGCCTCAGCCCATCCCCTGCCATACACACAGCCTTATATGGGGCTAGGGATAGCTGTGTACACACAAGCAGGTGGGCACAGACATTTGCATGTCCCCTGCTTGTGTGCGCACTGCCTGCCTGGGCACAAATAAAAGAGTAAGGCAGCTTTGGGAATAGCTCAGGTAACAGAGGGCCCTGCAACCTGACTCCAGCCTCCCAGGACTGGGGGCAGGGGCTGAATAGGCTCGTGGTTGATCCTACTGTCTCCCACTGCCTGCTGCAGTACTGCAACCACTGATCCCATCTTAGGGCCCTGATAATGTTCCCTGCCAAGCTCTGAGCTACAGGTGGCCGGACCTGGCCTTGTACACCCCTCATTTCCATGGCTGCAAAGTCTCCTAGCCCACGAGGAGCTAGGCAAGGACACGGTGCTGTCCACCAGCCTATTTCTAGGCCCTGGAACCCCCTGTGGAGACTGGGGCCACAGTGCCATGCCAGGCTTTGCTTTTGTTGGACCCAAACCTCTGCCCAGGAAACCCCTGAGCCCTCCTCTTCCTTGCTTGGTCTCCAGGACCAGACATCAGGTAGTCTTCCATACCACCCACAGGTGAAGGCAGGCCAGCCTGCCTCTCCCTGCCTCCCGCCTCCCAGGCCTTCTGCTTCCTGCCTCCGGCCTCCTGCTCTGAACCCTGAGCTGGGTCTCCAGCCCCCTTGGTGAGCACCAGAACAACTCCAGTCCACCCAGCTCCTGGAAGTGCCCTGCCTGCTGTAATGGTGTACTCACATGGCCACTTGGCCAGCCTTGGACCTCCAGGGGCCTCAGTCCTCAGTGATCCCCACCTGGGAGAGATAGGAGCAAGCAGTATGAACTTGCAAGACAGAATTTTGACCAAACCCGCCTGACAGGTTTCCGATTCTCCCAGCCGGGAGCTGCAAGGAGGCCGGGACTGCTCAAAGCTGCCCGACTGGTCTGGCCATCTCTGGAAGAGTGGAAGAACCGGACGGCCATGTGCATAGAGCTGGATTCTTTCTCCATAATCCGAACTGCCTGGGTGCCTCAGCTTGACCATCACAGGGTGCATCCTGTGGGGCTCTGGACAGGAGGAGCACTGGCTAGCCCAGGGCACAGCAGCGTATGTGGACATTTATGAAGGAAGGGAAGATGCTGCTGGCCTGGCCACATGAGGGTCAGATGTTTAGGAGGTGCTTATGCTGTCCATGTTCCAGCTTGCCTTGGGCTGACCGTGGGCCGGTAAAGTTTTCCTGTTCAACCTTGGCTTCCTGGTCTGTGGCCAGAATGACCTTGGATAGAAGCAGTTCACTTGTGCTCACTGGGTTTCTTCCTCTGTGGCTTGTGGATAAAAACCCAGGACCTGAGCCTGTGGAGACTAGTATTCAGAGACCTCACAAGGTCAGGGACTGTCCAGTCCCCTCTGTGGCCTCCCTGAGACAGACAGCCGGCTTCTCTGATCATGGCAGATGTGGGCAGGGGGTAAGCCCCAGGTCTGGTGCTGTCCCAAGTGGGTGGACATCTTTGGGTTTCAGGACAAATGGGATGCCCCAGCCAGGTGGAACCCTTGGGTGACAAATGGGGCAGAGGCTGTCTTCTCTCAAGGTGCTAGAGGGGACAGTCACTGTGATATCGTGCCATTTTCTTTCTGGACAAGTACTTCAAGGCTGCACTCATGCAGAAAGCAGTGTCCTCTGAGGCCATGAATATACACATTCCTGTCCCCTTCTCTCTTGCTTACTTGCCTGTCACCATCCTTTACTTCAGCTTGTCTGGCTCTGCCAGAAGCAAGGGGACTCCCTCATTCATGGGGCCACAGAACGTAGGCCTGTCAGAGGGTCTGTCAGAGCAGCCACATTGACTAGGAGAGGAGGAACTCTTGGGTCCAGAAGACTTCTTGCTGCTGGCAGCTGGCCCTGGGCTTGGGGTGAGAATGGACTGTCTCTAGTCCCGGGACGACTGCGCCTAGGCTTCAGGACGGGGAAGGTTTTAGGTCACAGAGCACTATAAACAGCCGCTCCTCACCTTCTGGCTGGGCCTTTGTGAGAAGTGCCTGCCTGCTCAGTATGTGTGTCTGTCTGCATGTGCGCCACAGGAGGGAGTGGGTGTGTTCACTGCAGGCTCAGTCAGATGTCTGCAGAAAGAGGACATGTGTGCATGTGGATGAATGCTTTGCTTGCTTTTGGCTAATGCCTGAAGTGCCCCCATCCCAACTCATATGTTGACTTCTTCACCCCAAGGCTTGGGGACTTGGGTGGCAATCAGGGTATAAGGACAGAGCTGTGAATAGCACCAGTGCTTGTGTGTGTGTGTGTGTGTGTGTGTGTGTGTGTGTGTGTGTGTACATTAGTCCATTCTTTTTTTTTCAACATTTATTTATTTCTTCAAGTTACATCTCAATCACAGTCTCCTCCCTTCTTTCCCTCCCAGTCCCACCCTCCTACCCTCTTCCCCCTTACCTTCTTATCTCCTTTTTTTAAAATTTAAGGTGTATCTTCCCCCCCCCAACAGCTCCCCCTTTTAGTCCAATAAAAGGCTCTTTTCCTAAGCACCAGTGCTCTTACAGAGAGATCAGAGAGCTCCAGCTCCTCCACCAGATGAAACAGAGAGAAGGTTGCCATCAGATCTGCTTTTGGACTTCCATCATCCAGGACCATGAGAGGTACATTTTTGCTTTCTGTCAGCCTTAGCCTAAGGCATCTTGTGCAGCAGCCTATGGCAAAGCCAGATCTGGTGCACAAGTATTGGCCTCTAAAAGTAGCTGGTTGTAGTTTTCCTCAGCTCATGCATGTCCAGCAGGGTATCTGCATGTGTGCTATGTGCATGGGCTTGTGTGTGTGTGTGTGTGTGTGTGTCAGGGTCTACAGGCTAGAGGCTGATTATGTGTATTTGGAGGCTTTGTGTGCATGTCTAAGGAACTGCATATACATTCTTGAAGGCTGTGTGTGCACGCCTGGAGGTTGTGTGTACATGCCTGAGAGTTGTGTGTGCATGTCTTAGGACTGTGTGTGTGCATGCCTGAGGATGTATAGATGCCTGGAAGTTGTGTGTACATGCCTGGGAGTTGTGTGTACACATCTGGTAGGCTCTCTGTGGGGAGGAAAAGTCACATACTCCATATCAGTATCGTAGGCTTATGTCTGGACCAAAGCTGAAGTTTGGACCCTGCAATTCTGCCCTGCTTCCTTTGTCCCCAGCTCCTGCCCCAGCCAGTTGAATCCCAGTTCTGTCTTTTGTGACTTGGGTCACAATCTCTCTGGTGCCTGGGACTTGCCTCCATAGTCTGCTTCCTAGGCAGCTCAGAAGGAGCCATGAGGTGGCAGCTAAAACCTTTGCCAGGGTCTACCTCAGTAGGTACTCAGCAACGGACTCTTCCTGCTTGCGGCTGCATGGACAGACAGGGACATGGCACTAACTGGTGATGTTGGTAGCTGAGCAAAGGCTGTTTTCTCTGAGGTTCACACACATTGGCTCTGCAGTCCTGCAGCCAGGCTGATGTCCCAGCAGCTGTATTTACAACCAACCAACTGCACCGGCCAGTGAATAAACAAAGGGGCCAAGCTCTGAAATGGGAGACTCCTTGCCAACCCAGAGGCAGGGCCGGTGTTTACATCTCCACACTCCATGTAGGTAGGGGCAGCTTAGGTGGTAGAGAACTGGATTTCCACTGACAAGCGACCCAGGACCAGCTTCCTGGGGGATGGAACTGTCAGTTTCTTGGTTGTGGTTGTGTGTGGGAGGACTCGTTGGGCATATTCATCCTGTACATTAAAGACCATCAGCTTAGTTTTATGCAACTGTACTTCATTATGGCTGATTTTTTTTTTTAATGGTGCTGGGGATAGAACTCAGGGCCTTATACATACTGGTCCACCACTGAGCTTTATTCTCAGTTCTTAAAACATAAATGGAGGGGCTGGGAGTGTATAGCTCAGTTGGTAGAGTGCTTGTGTGCCATGCATGAAACCCTGGGCTTAGTGCCCAGCACTGCATAAAACCAAGTATGGTGGTCTGTGCCTCCATGAGTTTGAGGCCAACTTGGACAACAGAAGAAAAAACAATTTTTTTTTTCGAGACAGGGTTTTTCTATGTAACAGCCCTAGTTGTCCTGGAACTCACTCTGTAGACCAGGTTGGACTTGAACTCACAGAGATCTACCTGCCTCTGCCTCCAAAGTGCTGAAATTAAAAGTGTGCACTACCACACCTGACAGAAATATTTTTTTATTTTTTAAATTTGAGACTAGGTATCACTATGTAGCTCAGGCTGGTCTTGAATTTTCCACCTTCCACTGCCTGCCTCCGAAGCAGCTGAGATTCAGGTGTGTATCAGACCTAAGTGGGCTTTTCATTCCTCCCTCCCTCCCTCCTTCCTTCCTTTCTTTTTCTCTCTGCCCTCTTTCTTCTCCCTCTTCTTCATTTCCTTCTTCCCATTCCTTCATTTGTGAGATGGGGCACTGCTCGGTGGTCCAAGTTGGTCTTAAACCCCTGGAATCAAGTGGTCTCCCTCTCTTATGGTCTTAAGTAGTCATGACTACAGGTGTACACCACCATGCCGGCTAATGGGATTTAAAAAAATCAGTAAAACTTAGGCCAAGGATGTAGCTCAGTTGGCAGAGTACTCGCCTATCGAAAGCCTAGGCTTGACTCTCAGCACTGCATAAACTGGTGGGTCATGCCTGTAATCTCATTTCTTTGGAGGTAGAGGCAGGAGGAGGATTGGAAATTCGAGGTCATCCTTGACTACATAGGAGGTAGGAGACCAGTCTAGCACACATGAAACCCTGTGTCAAAGAAAATATAGAGCTAAACTTCAGTGTAGTGTTAGGGTCATAGTAAAACAGACAGGGAAGTACAGTTCTCTCCCCTTCTGCCCCAACATGGCCTCCTGCACAGCAGACCTCCTTCCTCCAATGGTCCTTGTCACCACGGAGCCAACATTTACTCACCGAGATATTGTTAGCAACTGAGGAGGGATGATACTTAGGGACATGACATGGGATTGCATGAATATGTTCAGGACTGGAGAGATGGCTCAGCGGTTAAGAGCACTGGCTGCTCTTCCAGAGGTCATGAGTTCAATTCCCAGCAACCACATGGTGGCTCACAACCATCCATAATGAAATCTGGTGCCCTCTTCTGGCCTGCAGATATACCTGCAGACAGAACACTGTATACATAATAAATAAATCTTTAAAAAAAAAAAAAAAGAATATGTTCAGCTGCCCACTCCACCTCCTAACAACATCTATGGGAGTCCTAACACCAGCAAGGGATCTTTGATTCCCTTCTTCCAGAGTCATGTTTGGGTGGTGAGCATATGTCTGAGGACATGATGGTGCCCTCTGCATTCAGGACCCGTCTCACCACTTTGTTGAAAAGATTCCTGTGGTGACAGTGGTGTTAACAGCTGTCTTTGTTCAGTGCTGCTGATGGTCATGTGCTTTCCCCACATAAACCTCTTCACCCTTCTCTGATTTACAGGCAGGGAAACTGAGGCCAGAGAAGTGAAGTGCCTTACCCAAGGACCTTCCCTTATGAGCGGGGGTCTTGGGGTTAATGATGGGACTGTCTGAAGGTACACCCACAGTTCACATGCTGCAAAGTGGGGCCAGGCCTAGGGAGTTAGGTTTTTTTTGTTTTTTTTGTTTTTTTTTTTTTTTTTTTTGTTTTGTTTTTCGAGACAGGGTTTCTCTGTGTAGCCCTGGCTGTCCTGGACTCAATTTGTAGACCAGGCTGGCCTCGAACTCGCAAAGATCCGCCTGCCTCTGCCTCCCAAGTGCTGGGATTAAAGGCGTGCGCCACCACTGCCCGGCGAGTTAGGTTTTTTTTACTGTTCACACACTGGCAGGCCTTTTTTCAGATTCACCCCACATTCCCCTGGGTCTAAGTGGGGTCCACCAGAGGCTCCATTGTGGAGATGGAGCAGAGTGTAGGGGTAGTTCTGCAGCCTCTGAGTGGTTAAGAGTAGATGTTTGTTTCAGAGAGCCTCAGAGCTGGTAGGTATACTACTAGTCCAACCAGACCCTCTCCCTCTTTTCAGTGACCTAGAACTATTTAAGATTCAGCTTTTCCTGGTCACCATCCTTGACTACATAGGTCAGAGGCCGTTTGATGTCTAGCCCAGTTGGCTCTATGGCTCATGAGGTCTCTAGCATTATGGCTGTCTCAGTTAGGGTTTCTATTGCTGCATCCAAACCACTATGACCAATAAGCAAGTTGGGGAGGAAAGGGTTTATTTGGGTTACACTCGATATTGCTGTTCGTCATTGAAGGAAATCAGCACAGGAACTCATACAGGGCAGGAACATGGAGGCAGGAGCTGATGCGGAGGTCATGGAGGGGGCTTCTTTTTTTTTGGTTTTTCGAGACAGGGTTTCTCTGTGTATCCTTGGCTGTCCTGGACTCACTTTGTAGACCAGGCTGGCCTCGAACTCACAAAGATCCGCCTGCCTCTGCCTCCCAAGTGCTGGGATTAAAGGCGTGCGCCACCACCGCCGGGCGGAGGGGGCTTCTTATTAGCTCATTTCCTATGACTCGATCAGCCTGCTTTCTTATAGAACCCAGAACCACCAGGGCAGGGATGGCACCATCCACAAAGGGTTGGTTCCTTCCCCATCAGTATCTAATTAAGAAAATGCCTTACAGCCAGATCTTAGGATGGCATTTTCTCAATTAAGGTTCCCTCCTTTCAGATAACTCTAGTTTGTGTGTCAAGATGACAGAAGACTAGCCAGCACAATGCCTTTGCTCATTTGCCAACATAAGCCCCTCCTGTGCCTACATGCAGCCCCGGCCCTCTCTCAGTGCCCAGCTTAGTGGAAGCCCCACCAGCCCCTTTACCCTTCCTGGGTGACCATGAGCAAAGCCTAAAACATGTCCCGAGCTTGAAGATAGAGGTGGTACCATGGCCACCGCGAGGTAAGAGACTGCAGAAAGCATCTTGGAAGGGGGCTGGTCCAGGAGGCCAAGCTCTGGTCCTCACTGCCTTGGGAATTGAAGTGGCTTCTCTTGCTGTTCCAGGAAAGTTGCTGTGACTTATGATGAGTCAGGGGTCAGGGTGTTTGGGATTATAAGGATGTGTAGGAATCCCTGTAACAGAATATTTTTATTTATCAACACTTATATTTATTAATACTTAACAAATCTCTATAAAATACCTAAATCTTATATCCTAAAACCTATAATCTAAAAGTACCCCAATACCTAAGAACACTCTAATACCTATCTGAAAACACTTAACTAACACTATTTTAACTGTCTTCAAAGGATATTAATATTCTTAGCATAGGTCCGTTCAGGATAGTCTAGCTTATGGCATTCCTGGAAGGCAGTCCCTTTCAAAGCTTAGTGTTTGTTGGGCCTTACTTTACCAGTTCAAAATGCCAGTTTATTTCCACCACCAAATTGTGACCAGTTTATAAAGTCAGTCTATTCCAGCTACCAGCTGAGGCCAGCTTTGTTCATTAGCTAAAACACGCCTCTAATAGTCTCCCTAGCCCAACCAAACCTCACAGCCTAAGGCCTCTCCAAATGGCTTCCAAACTCCGCTTGCCTTGCGCACTTTTCCGGCCCTCTGGACCTCAAGACAGATGCCTTTAAAGAACTCTCAGTAAGTTTTATGCCATGCCTTTGCTTTAGGTTATAACAGTCTAAATTCTGTTAATGGCGTACCTTGCTGTGCACCTCTCCAGCACGACTTCTCAGTTGGTCAGGGTAGGAGAGAGAGAGAGACAGCGTGGAATTTTCATCTTATATATCACATTGTCTTGTGATACTTGGCAGTCTCAAGGGTTCACGAGATTTCTCAAGATGTCCAACAGTCCTGTTGCTTCTCACGATAACTGACGTCATCTGCGTGGCTTGTGCAGCTTTTTTTTTTTTTTTTGCCAAGCTGTGACTGTTTATTAACTGACCAGATTACAAAAATATCATGGGTGACACCTTAGTTCATCTGTCTAATAAGCTTGTTTATCTGGTCCTTCCTGTTGCCATCATCTCCACCTTCCACAAAGTGAGTCGTCTTTTTCTTCATTCCATCTTGTGGAGAAGATAATTTGAAGGGCCACAGGAAGTTATTTGCTTCCTTGAAGCATTTTCCAACTGTGTAGATCTCATGAATGAGATCCTCCATGGAGTTGATGCCAAATTTACCAAGAGGTCGAGCAATCAAGGAATTATCTGTCAAGGCAATCCACTTCTTATTGACCTTGCCATAGCCTCCCTTATAGATGAGCTCATTTACTGACTTCAGGCCAAGGCTTTGTCCAAACACTGTCCAACATTGTACCCTAGAACCTAGTCATCCCCCGAAACATGAGTGGATAGGTTCAGGTGTCTAGAGCTTAGACTTAACTTCTCCCACAAATCCCCAACCCACACCCTCTTACTCCTTGCCCCCTTTCCAT
>CAJQZJ010033208.1:1655072-1672285 GCA_907164525.1 Lophiomys imhausi | reverse complement strand
TTCATGGCATGCACACCCCCTACTTACCTGTGTGTACATACTTCATGTGTTCTTACGCCCTTACCCACTGTGTGTTCACTTCACGTACACCGTCCTAGTTCAACTATCAACAACAGCCCAAAGTCAACTGAGAAGGGGCCTCAGTTGAGAGATCGCCTAAATCAGACCAGCCTATGAGGCATTGTCTTGATGGTTAATTGATATTGGAAAGTGCAGATTCTTGTGGGAGACACAATTAACTGGGAAGGCGGTCCTGGGCTGTACAAGAAAGCTAGCATGAGCCTGGCAGTGGTGGCGCAGGTCTTTAACCCCAGCACCCAGGAGGCAGAGGAAGGCGGATCTCTGAGTTCTGAGTTCAAGACCAGCCTGGTCTACAGAGTGAGTTCCAGGACAGCTAAGGCTACACAGAGAAACCCTGTCTCAAAAAGCAACAACAAAACCCCAGCAAAAAACAAAGATAGCATGACCATGTGAATGAGACAGCAGGCAACGTCCTTTCATGGTTTCTATTTCAGGTTCCTACCCTGACTCCCCTCAGTGATGGACTGTGACCCTTTCCTCCCTCAACACGGGGAAACTAGGGCATACTCTGTTACCCCTGTGTGTGCACACATATCCCCTTATGCTTGGGGTGGTAGTAAGAGGTGCTACAGGGAAAACATGAACCCCCACCTACCCGGAATCAGGGTAGCTGTGTGTGAGGCTGGTCCTCACCACACAAACTCTCTCTCCTTTCTTTCTTTTTTTTTTTAATTAAAACTTATGGTCTGGAGAAATGGCCCAGAAGTTAAGAACACAAGGTGCTTTTTTCCTGGAATACCTTGGTTCAATTTCCAGCACTCACATGGTGACTCACAACCATCTGTAACTCCAGTCCCATGGCCCCCCTGAGATCACCAGCACACATGTGGTGCACAGTAGTCAAGACAGCCATTCGTATTAAATAAATACACAAGTTATAAAAACTTGCAAATAAAAATATCTTTTCTTTTTTATTAACTTTTTGTGCTCCTGTGGATTGAACCCAGAACCTTGTACTTGTTATATGCAAACAGTGAGATACACCCCAGGCCTGTTTTTATTTTAAGACTGAATCTTGTTAAGTTGTCCAAGCTGGCCTCATTTATG
The DNA here is from genome assembly GCA_907164525.1 of Lophiomys imhausi. Lineage (NCBI taxonomy): Eukaryota > Metazoa > Chordata > Mammalia > Rodentia > Muridae > Lophiomys > Lophiomys imhausi. The sequence goes on along the minus strand of CAJQZJ010033208.1, from coordinate 1,671,157 downwards.
TAATTTGATTTTTGTTTTTGGTGGTATTGGGGATGGAGTTCTAGGCAAGTGCTCTACTACCGAGCCACATCTCTAGGCACAGCCTTGAATTTGGTCTGTAGCCCAAGCAGGCCTTGAACTTGGAGACCTCCTGCCTCATCCTGGCTATCTCTCCTATCAGTTACAGTTAGGAACTAGACGCTTGAGATGCCATATGAAGTGGGTCCTCCAGGGATTCTGTCCCGGCAGTGTCTGTCTGAGCAAGAAGAGCTGGCCGATAGAGTGTAGGGCTGAGGGGTTCAGATCTTGCAAGACTTGGAGGGCTGCACAGTCTTCCTGGAAATCAAGCTGGGTGGACTGTGCCTTCTGGAAGAAAGGGCAACATTTTGAGTCAGGGGGGACACAGGCTGGTCCATGGGAACCACGGCTGCATGCGGGGAGGTCCTGAGTGTACACATTCTCCAGGTTGAGAGAGGGTGTTCTCCGTCTCCTCCGAGCCCAGGCTTGAAGTTTCAGATTAGGATACTGAGGCAGGGATCATGGGTGGCCTTGTCAGTGCATTTGTAGACTGCCCACTGTTGTGTGGGTGCAGGGCAAAGAGACTGCAGCCAGCCATAGGATCCCACTGAGTATTCTCACCGGTATCTGTTTCCAGCCTGCTAAGATCTGTGCTGTGTGCAGACTGGGGCAAGGGTGGGGTGTTCTTGCTGAGTGCCTACTGTGGGATTCTTCTTCTTTAAGAGCTCACACACACACACACACACACACACACACACACACACACACACACACATTGGCCATTCTTGCCACACCAGCTTGTGGAAGTGTTTGAGGAGAGAAAATGGGTATTGGTTGTGGCAGCCTGAAGGTGCCTTTGGTGGAGCATGGGGCAGATCACATTTAATCAAGATGAAGCAGCCGGGCGGTGGTGGTGCACGCCTTTAATCCCAGCACTTGGGAGGCAGAGGCAGGCGGATCTTTGTGAGTTCGAGGCCAGCCTGGTCTACAAAGTGAGTTCAGGACAGCCAGAGATATTCAGAGAAACCCTGTCTCGAAAAACCAAAAAAAAAAGAAAAAAAAAAAGATGAAGCAGAGAACGGGCAAGGATATCCAAAGGACAAGGAGATGATGTAGGGAGACAGGAGAGGAAGTTCAAGATTGGAGGGCATGGGAGAGGAGTAGGGTAGGGTAGGGTAGGTTAGAGAAGGCAGGAAAGGGAAGGAGAGAAGGATGGCTCCTTCCCAAGCCGCTGCTTCTCTGCTTTGTTGGGTTGGATGTCAAACTTCCTCCTCCTCCTGTTCTTCCTCTCACCTCCTCTCCTGCTAGGGATTGGACCCAGGGTACAATGTGTGCGAGACAAGCTCATTACCGACTAAGCTATATCCCCCATCACTCAAAACTGTCCTACAAAGTTTTATTACAGGCTATGAGCACCAAATGGCTGCAGACACTGCTTGTATCTTCATGTTCAAGAAACTTAAAAAAAAATTTCATGGGTGTTGGTGTTTGCCTTCATGTATGTCTGTGTGAGGGTGGAATGTCTGTATGTCTGTGGATCCCCTGGAACTGGGGTTACAGACAGTTGTGAGCTGCCACGTGGGCAACTAGGATTTGAACCAGAGTCCTCTGGAAGAGTGGTCAGGGCTCTTAACCACTGAGCCATCTCTCCAGCCCTTCAGGAAAATTTTGAATCAGCATATGGGAAGTTTGGTGTGAGCTCTAGTTTACTCACCTGTGACCCTCTTTGCAGGGCTGATGGCCTCCTTTGCTAACTCATCCCATCAGCAGGGGAAGCAGCATGGCAGAACTTCAGTGCTTTCTGAATGTGAGGGCAGATCTGGGGGACTGTCCTGTAGCTGGAGAGTGAGTCAGAGTGGACAGGTGGTCCAAGAATGTGATCCCCGGCCCCAGCAGGGATGCTCTGGGCTCTGCTGCTGCTAGAGAACCAAGCCTACCCTTGAAGCTCTCATAGCCCCCAGCCCTGCTTCCTGAGCCAGTTGGGGGCAAGAAGCCCAGCCCAGAGGTGAGGCGGCCCTGGGCTTTTATCCCTGAGCAAGGAGGAGCTGAAGATAAGGCTTCAAAGACAGCTGCCCATGAGCACACCTTTAAAAGTTGCCCCGCCATTGATGTTTGTGTTACTGGACTAATAGATAAGAGGATGGGTGGGCTGTCAGTACCAAGCCAGTCCAGCCCTGCAGCCCTAGCCCCCAGATAAATGTGTCACCTATTAATATGGCCCCAGAGGAGGCGTCCTCCAGAGCAGGGCCGTTTTCTTCGAAGTTTAGGGCCTCTGTATCCACCTTCCTTCAGACAGGCTTCTGGTGACCTGTGGGGGAAGGGGAGGAGGCTTTCTCATGGCAGCTGCCTACACACCCCACACAGAACTGGGGAGGCAACTGGAAGGGAGAGGCATCCCTCATCTGCCCTCCACATGACCTCTATGTTAGCACCCTGTTTTTTTTTTTTTTTTTTTTTTGGTTTTTCGAGACAGGGTTTCTCTGTGTATCTTTGGCTGTCCTGGACTCACTTTGTAGACCAGGCTGGCCTCGAACTCACAAAGATCCGCCTGCCTCTGCCTCCCAAGTGCTGGGATTAAAGGCGTGCGCCACCACCGCCCGGCGACTAGCACCCTGTTTTTACAGTCACTTTTTGATAACACAGGCATTGCAAGGATGGTCCACTGTGCCAAGCACTGAGGCACACTGAATAAGACCAAAATCTCCTCTTACTGTTTCTCTCCTCTCCTCCCAGGGTTCCCTCTGACTGGGAAGAGTCTGCTTCTTTCCAGGTCCTTCTCGCTAGCATTGCTGCTGCCGTAGCATGAACAATTCAGAGATGTTTCCTATGTCCACGTCGGCTGCACAACCATAGTGACTATCTGATTCCAGAACATTCTCCTCACCCAGAAGAGAGCCTTGGTTCTACCCCAGCAGCCACCTTTTCCTCTGACAGCCTGCTACGTTGCTCATATTAGTGGATTTACCTGCTCTGGGCATTTCATCTAAATTGTTTGGTTTCTCATTGCACTCAGTGGGAGCTGCCCACCTTCTCAGGGCTAAAGACACTGCTGGTGGGTGACAATGACGTTCTTTTTTTTTTTTTTTTTTTTTTGGTTTTTCGAGACAGGGTTTCTCTGAATATCTCTGGCTGTCCTGGACTCGCTTTGTAGACCAGGCTGGCCTCGAACTCACAAAGATCCGCCTGCCTCTGCCTCCCAAGTGCTGGGATTAAAGGCGTGCGCCACCACTGCCCGGCTGACAATGACGTTCTTACTCCATTATTAGTTGTGGGTATTTTGCTGACTCCCCCCCCCCCCGGTTGCTGTCAAAGGGGCTGGTATGACTAGGCTTGGTGACACACACCTTCAATTCCTGCCCTTGGGAGGCAGAGGCAGGTAGATCTCTGTGAGTTCGAGGCCAGCCTGGTCTACATAGAGCACTGCAGGCCAGCCAGGGTAACAAAGTGAGAGCTTGTCACAGAAGAAAAAAAGAGGCTTCTGTGACATCATGTCATCGAACTCTTATCCCTGCTTTCTGGGGACTGAAGTGGCAGGTCTATGCCACCAGGCCTGACTTGGGGGCAGGGATGAATATTTTTGGGTGAATGCTTGTTTTCAGCTGTCTTGGTACAAACCCACATCTAGGTATGGAAGAACTGTGTCATATTGGTTCTAGGCTTAACTTTGAGAAACCGTTAAGAGGCTAAAGCTGTCTTTTATTTTCTTGTGGTAGCTGGCATTGAACTCAGGACTGCCCGCATGTTAGGCAAGTGCCCTACCACTGAGTTCCATACTCAGCCCCTAAAGATCTCTTAAAAATATTTATTTTATTATTTAAAAAATTATGCGTATGTATATATTTGTGAGTGGGTATGAATATGCAAGTGCCTTCTGAGGCTAGAAGTGTCTGGTCCTCCTGCAACTGGACCCACAGGTAGTTGTGAGCTGTCCGACATGGATTCTGAGAACTGAACTCAAGTCCTCTGCAAGAACAGCATGTGCTCTTAGCTACTATCTCTTAGCCACTGAGGTATCTCACGAGAGCCCAGTCCTGAGGATCTTCAAAAACTCCTCCTCAATGCCCTAATTATTATTATTTTTGGTTTTTTGAGACAGGGTTTCTCTGTGTAGCCCTGGATGTCCTGGAACTCACTCTGTAGACCAGGTTGGCTTCCAACTCACAGAGATCCACCTGCCTCTGCCTCCCAAGTGCTGGTGTGCGCCACCAAACCCCGGGCAGGTGCCCTAATTTTACGCCTGAGAACCACCAGCATCATTAGCAGATCATCTACAGATCCTGGAATGGCAGGGTCATTTCTGCCTGTGAACCCACACTTATCTAAAAGATTTCAATTCAAATAAAAGTATAAATATACACCTGTAATCCAGCACTTGGTAAAGTACGGTAGGACTTACTTTGATACACAGTAAGTTTGATCCTGGTCTGGACTGCATGATACTCTGTTTCAAAAACCAAAAACAAATAAAAAGAAGTAAAAATGTTTAAATGGCTGGTATTTTTTTTTTTTTTTTTTGGTTGCTAAGATTTCTGAATCCCAAGTCTGAGCTGAGCTGGCCTGAAACTCAGCGATTCACCTGCCTCTGCTTCCCAAGTGCTGGGATTAAAGGCGTGCTCCATTAAGCCTGGCTAGAAATCCAAAGTCTTAGCTCTGGCGAGAGCTGGCAACTATACCCAGCCAGACCCCTGCCATTCCTTTCTTGCCCTCTTGCTGGGGATCCAAGTATGCTGCCCTTTCCTGGCGGGGGCTTAGGGACTGGGGCAAACCATAACTGCTTCAGTCACACTTGACCTTTACAGCTTCAGTTGCTAGCAAGACAGTAGAGGGAAATGCTCCTGGACAGTATGAGGTTCACTGGAAGATCACCCTGGGGCCAGGCATACTCCTTCCCTCATTGAGCTTCTTTTGTTTCTGACTACTTGGGGCCAGATCGGTTGCCTGTTTTCTAACAGAGAGAAAGGGGGTTGAGGGAATTCCCTTGGCAGGTAATGTGGCAACCTTTCTGGGCAGTTCTGGGCCTCCTGTGGACTCAACACTGGGAAGCATGGACTTGTTTTTCTTCTCATTTGTCCCCTGGTCTGGGGCTGTGATGGCATGGCTCCCAGGCTGTGTGTCTGCCTAGTGTGGCCTCAGCTTCCTGGAGTTGGAGGAACTTAATGAGCTTGTGATGGGAACTGTAAATGGTTGTCGGTCAGGATGACTTGATCTGTGACTCTGGAGGAAGGCCGACCGAGGGGACAAGGAGGTGTTGGTGATGAGGGAGCAGATCTCAGGGCTGAGCTGAACTGTGTGCTGGCACGTCACAGACAGTAACACTGCATTGCCCTGCCGTGCGCACGGAGACGGCTTCAGGCCCAGATGTTGTAACTAATGCCGTGTGGCAAGGGTCTGGTGTCAACAGGCCGCAGTCCAGGCACCAAGGATCCCACACACATCATAAAGATACATTAATGGTCTGCATGTCTTTAGAGAAATACTAATGTTGCTTTATGAGAAACAAGAGTTGAGAATATTAAAGTCAGAATTTTATGGCCTAAAAACAATTAAACAATGAAGATATGGGAAGGGAGAAGTTGTCTCTGCCCTTGGGTCTCAGTGCCCTGGATGGGATGTGGGGTGTGACCTCCCCTCTGATGACCCTCTCAGCGAAGCTCAGACTCAGCAGGAAATATCCTGGGGATGGCTGGAAAGTAGAGGTGCAAGGTGGACAATGGGGTGGGAGAGCACCAGGATGCCCTTGGGCGGGAGGGCATGCTGCAGGACCAGAGCAACTTGACAGACTGGCTCTTTGGGTTCAGAGGGATGACTCGGTGGCATCTTGCTCTTTCCAGAGGGGAGTTCTGCTATCTGCCATGTGCTCCTTGTCTGAGGAACGCTTATTTTATCATAAGGTTTTATCTTCAGGATTAGCCTGAGTGGCCTGCTAAAAAGGAGCAAATTTGTCATCTTGGGAGGCACTGTGGTATGAGCAGAGCCCTGGCAGAGCAGTGCACCGAGAGCCCTGCCACGAGGGCCTGTCCCTAGTTCTCGGTGCCCTGCCCCAGGGTGGAGGAGTCTCCGTCCTGGGAACTTCTGGTGCTATGGGCACTGGAGCTCCATGTCTTTGCTTTATGGGGTGTCTATCCTGGAGCAAGGTGCAGCACATGGTGTCTGCTCTCAGCTCTCTTTGGGCCATGATGAGTAGCCCAGGGATGGAGGCACATCAGGGTTAGGCACTGACCTGGCTTGCAAGTCACTTGATTATGTGTTTTAATTATGTGGATGTTTTGTCTGCACTTACGTTGCACGCCAGAAGAGGGCATCGGATCGGACGAAACTACCAGCCTAGTTATAGTGGTTTTGAGCCTCTATATGCGTGCTAGGAATTGAACTCAGGACCTCAAGAAGAGCAGCCAGTGCGTTTAATTGCTGAGCCACCTCTCCAACCCTATAAGTCACTTGAAAGTGAATGATTCAGCGGCATTTACTACATTCTCCAGTTTTGATACCAGCTCTGTTTACTTTCAAACACTCCATCACACCAAAGAGAGACCTGAGGCCTTTCAGTAGTTGCTTCCCACGCTCTCCTATGCCTGCTTTGCCTAGCTGGGGACTTCCTGTGGCTGGAATTGTACAGTGTGAGCTATTGGGGTTTGGCTTCTTTTCCCAGGCACCATGTTTCTGGGGGGTCACACTCCTCCACCATGTGAAGTGCTGTGACTGTCTACTCCTCCCTCCAAGGGTGTGGGGTGTTATCGCCACTGTGAGGATTAGGTACAAGAGTTGTGTGGACACCTGTTTTCAGTTCTTCTGGTGTTTCAAGCAGGATTTAAGACTTTTTCTTCTCCCTATTCCCAGGAACTTTGCCTGGTGATGGGCATGGTAAATGATTTATAGAATGTCATATCTGGTCCAGAGTGACCAGATGGAAGTGTTAGGATTGGCATGTGACCTCTTTTTCCCATCCCCAGATGTGACCACTGCACAGCTCTTTGGTCTCTTTGGACAGTTCATAGAGAGCTGGACCCTCTGCAGCCTTTCCTCCCTGGTTTCTGATCAGGTGCTATTGGATGTTGTTTCTCTTTATGGCTGAATAGTATTCCCGCTTGTGGGTGAGCCGTCGTTTATCTGCTTGCCTATCGGTGAGCCGCTGTGAGGGTGGGCCGTGGTGTGTCACCTGACTGGTGGTGGTGGATGTTCAGTTTGCTACTTTGTAGTCATTGTGAGAAGAGTTCACATAGATGTCGGTGAACAGGGCTTTTGTGGGCATGGGTTTCCTTTAGAGGGCAAATCTGTAGCCACGGGCAGGACGGCTCCATGGAAGGGTACAGTGAAGTGCTTTTTGGCAGCGATGTCTTCCACCTTCCTGCCAGAGCAGATGAGAGTGCTGGCTGCCCTTCTGCCATCCTGATACTTCCTGTCAGCTCTTAGCCATTCCTGTGGGTGTTTGTCTCAATTTGAAGGCCAGAGAAACAGACACAGAGAGAAGAAGCGAGCTGTCTGAGACCACACAGCAGTCGAGCAGCACCAATCCCCGGGGATTCTGGGACCTGCGTCTCAGGCCAGGGTATTGTGCTCTGGAATCCACCCTGCCCACCACTGCCTCCTACAGTCCTAGTGGCCCCCCTGACCCCGCTACCCAACGGCCCTCTCTGTGTTGTCCTCACTCTGATTTTCCTGTACTTTCTTCTCCCCAGGGCCCTTGCAGATGCTGGCTGCCCTTTCTCACTCCTCGGAAACAGCACATGTGGCCCATGAACCCCTTTGGGATTCATGCAGAAAAACCCCTTTAAGGGTTGGAATCTAGCTTTCTGTAGGGTTGGGTAGGGTAGAAGCCATGTCCATCTAGTTGGCCCTGAGGATTTTCCTGGGTCCCATCTGGTGACATGCATCAATCATAGAACCTAGCTGGCCCTCAGTGCTCCCTCTCGAACTGGAAGGAAAGCCCAGCATCCACCTCGAACAGAGGCTTTGGCAGCATTGCTAGTCGGCCCTTCAAATCCCAGAGGAGCCGGACATTGACTGAGCACAGAGAAAATTGGAAAGTTTGAAACTATGACACTTCAGTGCCCCCAGGGGTTGAGGGGACTATCCCATAGCCTTCGACTAGGTCCTGAGGGACCTAGAATATGCCCTGGCCTCAGCTTCTGCTCCCAGACAGGGGAACCTGGGCACACTCCAGGATACAGTCCCTACTTGGGCACAGCCAGGCTGGGCTTGGCCTGTGTGGTCTGCAGCATCTATGTTTCTTTCCCAACACGCACGGTTACATAAACGATGATAACACTTCATAAACATTTTTTCTAACATGCGGAATGTTTGACATGATTTCAGCTATTTCAGAACTAATAAACAATTGTCAGTGTCATGGGGGACAGGGAGCAGAAGCTGCAGAGCTTATGGAAGATCAAAGGCTGGAGCAAGAGCTCTTAGGAGAGATGGGACAGAAAAGAAGCCCCTCCTCCCTCCTGTCCTGGTGGGCAGGGCTGCTCTGGGCCTCCACCAGACCTGACTGTGTGGTGTCCAGAGTTGTTCAGAGGGCAGGCAGGAGGGAGGACTTCTCAGGCCCTGTGCTGGTCATGTCTGTGCTGGCCCAGAGAAGGGCATCCAGGGTGCAGGGTGGGGGTGTGTAAGTGCCAGTGAGCTGCTGCGTGTCTGGCCAGCTGCCCAGTCTCAGAGCCCACAATTGGCATTGGAGTGCTGGCAGCCAAGCTCCTGCATGCTGTGCATCGTGACATCCTTTTAGCTAACATGCGTGTTCTCCAGAGATGAGCAAGACCCAGGCTGAGTGGACATCAGGATGCCCAAGTCACGTTCCTATGGACTACTGGACCAGGGCTGCCTAGTAGGAATCTTCCAGCTGTAACATAGTGTCATTGGCAGGACTGGAAGGTGCCATCCTCCTCCAGTCCTGGGGAGGCATAGAAATGGAAGAGAGGGGAGTAATGGGACACCTGGAAGCAGAAGATCTGCTCAGGGAGGCTCTCTTATTGTGGGCTGGACTTTGAGACAAGAGCAGGGAGGGTCATGGGGAATTGGAAGAGGCACAGAGGATGGTGGGGCCTCTGGTTGAGGAAGTAGTGCCACAGTGGCCAGGTCACAGTGGACAGCGTGGGGCCAGGGCGGAGAAATAGTGAGGGTCACTTCTACTCTCGTGGGGTGGTTGTCAGGATTTCCATCTGCAGATGCACCGAGGGCTTCAGAAGGAAGGCCATCCTTCTTCGGTTCCCCCACTTCATCACAGAGATGGTTACACGCACTGACTGAACACCAATGGTTTACCTGGCACACGCGTGTTGATAAGGGGACGTGGCTTCGTGTGTGGTCCCTCTGAGTTTTCCCGTGTGGGAGCAATCACTTTTCCTTTTATAGAGGAAGATACTGAGGGTCTGAAAGCTGCTGGGCTATGCCCAAAGAATCTGGAATAATGGAGCCTCTGGCCTGGTGACAGTGTAGAAGTGTGAGTAGCTGCTTGAGAAGGCCTAGACACACACTAACAGACCAGCAGCATACAGTCACCTGTTCTCCAAAGGAGGGGAGGGAGGAAGGTAGGAAGGTACGGGAGGTCAGGTGTGTATGGGGAAGACCCTGGCTATCGTTGCCCTGGGCTGTGGTTCTGGCTTGGAGGACCCCTCAGAGAGGCTGGGCTTGTGTCCACAGCTGAAGGTCCCACTTATTCACGCTTACAGCCCTATGCTTCTCCAGCTGGGCACCAGCTGTGCTCTGAGCACTGTGTTGGACTCTTAGGGATGCAGGCTTGGAATCCTCTAGATCTCCAGGCAGCCCTGGTTACCTAGACAGGGAGCTCATCTCCCTGTGGTTTCTTGCCTCCCTGAAGTCCATTCAAATATGGTAACAGGAGAGCCTGAAGGAGATCATATCCCTTGCCTCTCCCAGATCCTCTGTGGGTCCCACTTGCCTAGAAGAAAAGAGGCAATGTCTCCTGGACACCAGCAGCCCCTCAACCCCAGCCCCCGACTTCTGTCTCAATTTCTCCCTGCTGTCACTTGTCCTCCCAGTTCTACTTGCTTCACCTCATCTCTTGTTTCTTGAATACTTCCTGTCTTATTCCCCATGACATGAATGCCAGCATGGGGGCTGCTTGTGTCACAGCTGCACGTGCATGCTCAGAGTGTGACTGGCACCCATGATGTGCGGAAGTCCTCACCCTGGCATCCAAGAATGTGACCTCATTTGGAAACAGGGTCTTCGCAGATGGAATCAAGAAAAGATGAAGTCATTGTGGGTTCTGCCCAAATGTGTGGGTGGCCATGCTGGAGGTCCCACTGTGACGATGGAGATGGAGATGGAGTTGGAGTGCTACCTCATGTGTCCATGAACTAGAAGAAGCAAAAAGACCCTCCCTAACACCGTTGTGGGTGGTATGACCCTGCCTGAGCAAGGCCTTGCTCGCAACCTGGATTTGTCTCATGGCCAGAGCTGAGTGAGCAGGTCTGCCCAGGGCTGAGAGTTCTGTGGACATTGTTGGGACCTCAGAAGCAAATGCAGTCAGCAAAGCATTTACTCTTCTGTGCTGAATTCACAATGGGGACACAGAATTCCTTTAATGTGCCTGCAATGATCCAGCTAACCTGCCAAGTGGCCCAGCACTCCCCAGGACTTTTCTGGAAGGCCAGCTCTTGTCTCTGGCCATCCTGAGCAGGGCAGAGCTTGGGCTTTTGGTATTTTCTTCCTGGTATGAGTGCTGACTGGGTGACGTTATGAGACATGGGCCTTGGCAGCTCATCCCACCTGCTTTCTGCATCTCTCATCCCACATGAGCTCCCTCCCTCCAGGACGATGACCCCCACCTCTCCTGTGGCTCCCCCTGCCCAGGTGCACCTGCAAGTCAGGACCAGCCTGCTGTTGCTGAGTGCTGCATGTATATAAATCCCCTGTTTGAGGACCCAGGGTTTTGGGACCATGCTTGGGAGTCTGACAAACACTCAGCACACTGCATGTTGTTCTCTCTCTGTGTGTGTATGTGTGTGCATGTGTGTTCATGTGTGTGTATGTATGTGCATGTGTGTGTGTGTGTGTGTGATGGGAGACACTCATTGGCCAGTGACTAGGAGCTCATTCTATGAGTCTTGGTGTGTGTACTGGGGTGTGTAGAGGCAGGAAAGGGGTCCCCCCCATGCCATTCAGCTGTCGGCACTCATTAGCCCAGTTGGCATCCGCTGGGGAAGCAAAGGGCAGAAACAGGAGTTTTTGTGTTTGCAAGTTGCAGGGGAAGTTACTCAGCATGTGTGAAAGCCAGCTTGGCTTAGGAGCATCAGGGAAAATTCTGGAAGTGAAGCCCGTACTTCTTAGCCCTCAGAAGCTGTTGTTTCTGGCTGTGTGGACAGAGGCCTGGTGGTCAGCCCTGGGCATTTGCACTAGTCCGGTTGACTAGCTGGAGGTTACCCTGTGTGTCTGACAGTCCCCAGTCTCTCTCTTGTGCAGGTGATGCCAGGCTTCCTGGGATCCCGAGAGCACATGCCCACAATTGAACCATGTTCATACACTAGGGCCAATGGTGCTGCCAGACAGAGGCCAGGTTAGAGGGAGGTAGTGCATAGACATTGTGTGGGGGTCTGGACCCTTTGCACTATGCTCACTCCCAAATTCCTCCTGGCAGGAAGCAAGAAGGCTGGTGTCCTGGGTCAGGTCTGCTTGCTTTTTCCCCTAAGCTAATACATAATTACCTGGGGACCCAGAGCACATCTTGCTCTTAAAACTAGAACCAGAAGGGGCTAGGGTGCAGTTCTGTGGCACTTGCCTGATGAGTCACAGGCACTGGGTTGGGCCCCAACACCACACAACAAATAACAGAAAATTTAATCACTCCCAAGAAGATTCCCTGGCTGTAGGTCCATCTCAGCACCCCACTCCTCCACAAGGAGTCCTGGATCTCCAGGGCATCATTCTGGGAACCTCATCTGTGCAGCTGTCCTTAACATGACCCAAATAATGCAGGTCTGTCTGGACTGCTTGGTTTCTGCAGGGCTAATGCTCAGGTCCCCCAGGAGCCTCCCCGCCCCAGGCTCTGCCTGGGGTTTCTGTCTTCTGCAGAAGTGAGCTGGACTGAGGGAACCTTTGTTCTCTCCATAACTGTCTCCCAAGTTCCTTAAGCAGAAGCACCCTGGCCCTTCTCAGAGCTGTTTTATGGGGTAGAGGAACAGAAAGGATCAATGACTTCCCACAGCACTGCTGGGTAGAGCTGGGGTTTGAACTGGTGCATCTGGCCTGGGTCCTGGCTCCCAGCTATACTGCACAGGTCCTTCTTTGGATATCTTGCTGTTTGGAGGACCTGAGGAGGTCAAGACCTGGGACTTATGTCTTCCACTGTCCAGTTCTGGCCAGGGTAGGTCCTTTCTTCAGTAAAGAGCCTAGTTTTCTCTCCCCCCTCCATCCCTTCCCAGCTCCTGTCATATATATACCCATCCTGTGAGTACTTGCTGTGCACCCAGCATGCCTGCTTAGCCCAGCAGGTGGCAGGGGTACAGAGGCAGTGAGAACAGGGTGAAGTCTACACTCTGGAGCTGCTGGGTCCTGGCGAGGGTTTCTTCTGTGCTTGTGACTACAACTCAGAGAACAGGCACAGAGAGGCCCAGGGTTCTCTTATCAGCATGGGCTCCCAGCTGCCAGGCCAGCCTCCTCATAGGAAAATGTGAGTCGTTCCTCCCCGGCTGCTGGCCAGGGCCATGGACAGACAGCTCCAGAGCCTGGCACGACCCTCACCCTTTTTGGGTGGCCAAAGCATACCGGGGTGCTGGCTGGAAGGCTTCATGGAAAACCCACCCCATCCATCACTGTGGTGAGGGGTTGCTGTGGAGACCTCATCTTTCTACATGCTGACTCAGCTCTTCATTCTCAGTGGAGAAATGGTAACAACAGGGCCGCTGGCCAGGGCTTCCAGGGAGAAGGCCTGGTCTCCTACACCTGAGTTTCAAGGAGAGAGCTGAATGTGGCTGGTTCCCCCTTCCCACCTCCACTCCACAGCCCCCACTTCTCTGCTTCTCAGTGCCTGCCCTACCCCCCCCCCACTCAGCTTCTTGACCCAGTTCCTGTTCTTTTAGCTGTACTGTCTCTATCATCCACACCACAGGGTATAGACCTAAGAACCCAGCTTGACACGACATGCTATTTGTTAACTTTTCCTCACTGTGGCTCAGCTTACCTCACTCTTAGTTCTGGCCAAAAACGTGGGGACTGAGAAGGATCTAACCCAGCTGGGCGCTGCTTTCATGCAGCACACGTGGCTGTCATGGGATGGCCAGTCCTGTTACTCTGTGGCTCAGTGTGGGCTACACAGTGGGTACCCAGACCTGAATGAACCAGAGATGTGTAACCGAACTTTTAAATTATTATTTATTTAACTCTTATTTATTTATTACTAAATTCACTTATAACAAACACCAACAATTTCTTAACTATTAATCCTATAAATTCCTACAACCCCTTTAACCTATCCACTAAACCTATTGATAATCATAACAACTACTTTCATAACCTTTTAGAATGATACAGTCTCTGGGGCAGGTCCTCAGTCGTCAGGAAACCAGTCTCGGGGGTAGACTCTTTAATGCACTTAGCAGTCCTTTTTCTGGAATAGCTCAGACGCAGGTTCGTCAGGGTAAATTGGCTATCGAAGTCTCACTTTAAATAAGGCTTGAGGCTTTCTTCTCTCTGGGAGACCTCAGCGTCTGTAGGCCACCTTACTTCCTTCGTATCAGCAACTCTGCCGTTCTGCCTCAGTCTTTAAAGCTGGCCACAGTTCCGTTCAGGCCACTGTTCGGACAGGTCAAACCCCTCTAGGCAAAAGCTGAACCACAGGGTTTAGTCCTTGGCCTTTTGCTGTCTTGCCGAGGCTTTCTCTGCTCACCAGCTTCCTTCTGCCTCAGGGAGATCTGGCCATTGGTCTACCAGAACTTTCTCCAGCAGGACTCTCGGAGCTCTCTCATATCGGGGGCCCTTAGCACGCACGCTCTCTGGGCTCATCCACTTGTCCTTAAATAGGATCACTCCTTGTTCCACCTGCTTCAGCTTAATTTGGGCTCTGCCCACTTAGCAGTTGAAAGCAATGCCAGGTCATAAAGTCTTTCCTTGTTTCACCTGGCTTCAACCTTGTTTTTCAGTCCAAAGAGACTCCCCTCATTTCACCTGACTTCATCCATAAGCTGATAAGCTAATTGCTCACAGCAGTTGATCTTCATGCCCCGAATTAAGAGACTGTATCAGAAACTTAGGTATTCACTAAATCTAACTTATGTTAACCTATCAGCCCCTACAGAGATGCTAAGTGATGTCGCTTGTCACTTTCTAGGGAGATAGCTGGTTGAGATATTTTGCATGCACTGGGTTAAAACATACTGAAAAATTCTTTCTTTTTTGATGCATGTGTATGTATGTCTATGTGTGTATGTATTTGTGTGTTTGGCTCTTCCTGAGACTGAGGCGTCTGCTCTGGATTTCCCCAGCCTCTTAGGGCTGTAGAGGCATCACTCTCATCTGTGGCTCTCCTTTATGTGGCATTCTCCATGAGGGTGTCTGTGTACAACTTCCCTTCTTACAAATTTCTGCCATATTGAACCAGGACCATCCCTATTCCACCACAACCTTGTCTTATCTTACATAACTGTAATGAATCTGTTTTCAGGGGTCATACTGAGGTAGGCCCTGGGGATCTGGAATCCAACATGTATTTTGGGAGATCGCTGTTCCCCAGCTGGGGCTGCTGTTTAAGAAGGATGCAGAATTTTTAAAAGTGGAACTTTGCATGTATACTCTTCTCAGGGTCTGGCCCAGCCAGGCCCACTGATTCCTATAAAGAGCCTGTCCCACACTGGTTCACCCATGGACTCCCCACTATGATGAACTAAAACCTGGTGAAAACACAAGTCAAAATAAACCTCTCCTTTCTTACATTGTTTCTTTCAAGTATTGGGACCATAGTGTGATACAAAAGTAACAAACACTGGGGTCAATTAAACTGTAATTCCTGTGCTCCAGAGACTGAGGCTGGAGGAACCAACACCCCCTCCCCCCCACCTAGGAAGATCTTGTCTAGGGGAAAAAATGGTCAGGAAGAATTGGTCCTGGAGAAGTTGGTATCTCTGATTCTTACAGGCTTATTTCAGCTTCTACAGACTAGTCAGGGGTTTCTGTGTGAGGGAGGTACATGGGATTCATTAGGGAGGGACACTGGGTGGTACCCAGTGCAGGAGTCCCTGGTGTTGGGAGCAGTCCAACCTCCAGGTCTCACAAGGACACCCAGGGGGACTCTGCTCCAGGGAAGTCAGACAAGAAGATGCTACACATTTCTATAGGACCCAGAGTTTCTGTTGCTCCTCTGGAATTTTTGTGGGATCCCCACAAGTACAGAAATGCTCAAGTTAGGGAGGGTCACCTCAGGGATTTGCAACCCTTACTTCATACTTGTCACCTCCCACCTTCATTGTTCCTTCCAAGCCACAGACACCTCATTATTACTCCTGGATCTTCCAGCCCCAAACCCACGTTCGTGTGTGTGTGTGTGTGTGTGTGTGTGTGTGTGTGTGTGTGTGTAAACTTTTTCCTGGTACTGTGCTATGGAATGGAAGCCCCAGAGCACAGGTCCTTGCCCCTATGTGTGATGGTCACCTGAGCAGTTCTCAGCTAGTGGCAGGGCTCAGGAAGTTCTGGATGCCCGGTGAATTTGTGAAGCATTTGGACACACTATTCTGGGCTGGAGAGATGGCTCAGCTGTTGAGAGCACTGGCTGCTCTTCCAAAGGATCTGGGTTCAAATCCCAGCACCCACATGGTAGTTCACAGCTGTCTGCAATTGCCAGGCGTGGTGCCTCACGGCTTTAATCCCAGCACTTGGGAGGCAGAGGCAGGTGGATCTCTGTGAGTTCAAGGACAGTCTGGTCTACAAAGTGAGTCCCAGGACAGCCAGGTATACATAGAGAAAATTTGTTTCAGGAAAAAAAAAAAGATAAAAGCTGGATACACTATCCTGATGTCAAACCACTCAAGCAGCTTGTCTTCCTTCCATCCACTATTCCCCCATTCCCCCTTCTTTTTTCTTTTCTCTCTCTCTTTCTTTCTTTCTTTCTTTCTTTCTTTCTTTCTTTCTTTCTTTCT
>CAJQZJ010033208.1:1627667-1655062 GCA_907164525.1 Lophiomys imhausi | reverse complement strand
TTTCTTTCTTTCTTTCTTTCTTTCTTTCTTTCTTTCTTTCTTTCTTTGTTTTTGGTTTTTCTCTGTGTGACCCTGGCTGTCCTAGAACTTACTCTGTAGACCAGGCTGACATTGAATTCTGAGATCTGCCTGCCCCTGTCTCCTGAGAGATGAAGTTAAAGGCACATGCCACTATGTCTGGCCTCGTTTCTTAATCACACTGAAGCTCCATCCCCAGAGGTCATGGAGCTACCCGTAATTCTTACTGTGGTAAGGCTTCAGGCTTGCCCTGGAAGTAGCAGGGCTCTGAGGCCCATGTAACTCATGGGGACACTGGCATTCACCCTCAGACTGGTACATAGTCATTTAGGAAACTGCTGTGGGAATTAATAGAAGGATCCCAAGAGGGAGCAGGACTCTACGGATATGTGCAGCCTCT
Source organism: Lophiomys imhausi (assembly GCA_907164525.1). Classification (NCBI taxonomy): domain Eukaryota; kingdom Metazoa; phylum Chordata; class Mammalia; order Rodentia; family Muridae; genus Lophiomys; species Lophiomys imhausi. The sequence goes on along the minus strand of CAJQZJ010033208.1, from coordinate 1,654,644 downwards.
GCTGGTCTACCCTTCCTGGGCAGAGTCTCCACGGAGGGACTGGAGGCTGGGCAGCTCTCAGTACCAGAGGCCCCTGCACTGGGTACCAGCTGTGGCCAGAACGTGCCTCTCAGCAGAATGTTGCCCTTTGGTTTATGGCTGTTTCTTTTTTTCTCTGGAACCTTTGCACTGGGATCCCCAGGCACCCCACCTATGGCAGATGTCCCCAAGGTCACCGGGCCTGACTTCCCTGTCCAGGAGGCTAGGGCTTGGTCTCTAGGCAGGGCCAGGGGCATGTCTGATGAACACTCCTCAGGGGTGTGTGGACAAATTCATGGAGTGGGGAGAGTTAGACTGTGGGCACTATGGCCATGACTTGCAGTGTCCCACTCTCTATGCTGTGGAAGGGCAGGCTGCTCAGCAGTGTTCAGCCTGAATGATTTCCTTAGGTAGCTAAGTGAGTCACTCCTGGGCCAGGCACTGATGAGGCCAGGCCTTTGTACCTCCATCCATGTGTTCTACCCTGTACATACTTCCTGACCCATGTCCTCTACCAATCTGGCAGTAGGTCTAAGTACCTGAGTTTGTGTCAAAGGCATGCATGGGTGACTCTGCGGGCCAGGCTGGCTTCAAGAGCATAATCCTGAGGTGGAAACAGGGTGTACACTGCCTCCTGAGAAGCCTCCCTACCCTCCCTCCTTGTCCCAGCCCATCAGACCTCCATCCTGAAGGTGGAAAGTGCGACCACCTGCTGACTCTGCAGAAAGGGACCCACTATTATCAAGATGTGCTTAAAGGACAGATTACCCTAGTGGAGATCCAGTAACCTTTAAATGAGTTGTGAGTCCAACTTGTTCATTTACTTCCTGTGGCAAAGGCTTTGCGTTGTTTGCAGAGGGAGCATTCCGGGTAGGGAAGGTAGACATTATGGTCCCCGGACAATACAGATGTACTCTTGACAGGACTTTTTCCCCCTGGGACAGACATTAGTTCCTTGCTGCTATGCCAATGGTTCTGAGTTCTGAATTCCCCCAGCACCTCACAGATGAGATGTTTCATCTCTGAGGCTCTGAGGTGACCCTGTGGTAGATCTGCTTGGCTGGCTAGTTGCTGTCTCCTTACCCTCTCCACAGGGTCCTCATGAGCACACTCAGCTACCTGAGGGTCTCACTCCACCCACCAGCAGTGTTGTGACCCTTCTTTGTCAGAACCTGGCACACTTGAGGTTCAGAATCTGCCATAGTCCTTTACTCTGTCCCACTCACCTAGAGTTTCCTTTCTACTCTTCTCTCAGGCGCTTTTTGGGCTCAGGGAGATTCAGGACCTGTCTGTAGTTCTGCAGCAATCACTGGCAGAGTGCCCTTGCCAGCACCAGGGCCTTGGGCAGCATTTCAACCTTACCTAACTCAAATTGCTCACTCTTGACATCCACTCGTGTTCCTGAGCCTGGCTCCTGGGTTCTGGTTCTTGTGACGAGGGTTTAGAGCAGGGCTGGAAGGTAGGGTCATAGGTCATAGTACAGTCTCCAGCTTAAGGTTTCCTCCCAGGACAGGTCAGACAGGGTCAAGGGAGCCTAGCTTGACCTCCCTAGCTCAGGCTTGGGGACAGGGAAGGTGGCAGTGGCAGGCTGTAAGGCCAGCGCAGAGGAACATTTGAGTGGACAGGGCATGCCAACTGTGGGAGCTCTTGTGGCTGAGACACCTCAGCTATGGGGAGACTTTGGGAAGACTTTCAGCTGGGAGGGTCGGGGGCACTTTATTGCTGCTATTGCTCTTTGGAGGATCTATGACCTTTCACCTTTGCCTGCTACTAGTGGGACCAACAGGTCACCTGCCTGATGCTCTCACACTTTTGGGCCAGGGCGGGGAGGTGGCGACCATGAATCTATACTGTTTCCAGACCCTCATGTTGATGGCCCATTACATGGTTCAATCAGTGCTGCCTTTACAGGTCCATGATTCCTGGGGTGTTCTGCGGTGGGTGGGGCGGGGGAGCAGGTACTATGGCTCTCAAATAGTGCTCTCTGGGGCATTCTCTGTATGCCAGGCCTGGGGGAGTGACAAAGGGACCACATGGGTCCCATCCTCCTGTACAACCTTGAGGAGATCTTCTAAGAAGCAGTAACACGGATACCAAGTGGCCATGGGCAAGATACACTCTGGGGAGATAGAGAACGACATAGACCATGGCAGGCACTCTCTCAGGCACAGAGGGATGACAGCCCATTGGGGTGAAGGACAAGAGCCATTTAGAGGTTCCCTGAAGGAGCAAGACATGGAGCCTGGCCAGAGTATGTAAGGAAGCGGGAGACGAGGACCCAGGACCTGTCAGGCCGCTGTGGGCACAGCCTTCTAGGCTGAGAGGACATGAGCCTCTCTTGTAACCTGAAACAAGGGAGGGTCAAGGTGGTGCAGAGGGCTGAGAGCAGATGTTAGATGGAGTTGGGAGGCATGAAGGATGCTGTCATGCCACTTTGAGGGGGGCCTGGACCTGGTGTGGAGGGGTTAGGGTCAAGAGAGGAACCAGACTCCCCCTGTGGATAGAGGCAGGCCTACAACTGACCAGCTGTTCTGGGATATCAGAAGAGCCTAAGGGCTCAGGATGCCTCCTGGTGATCTTGATGCCTATGTGCGTAGGTGCTGATAGAGGGGCATAACAGGGCCTTCAAGGTAGTCCTACCCAACCCGCCTTGCTCCCACCCCTGATGGCTCCAGGGGAAACCCTGATTTTTTTTTCTGCTTTTCCTCTTTTTGCCTGAAGCTGTGTTTAACTCTAAAGAGTAATAAATTATAAATCTAGAAAAACATCCCTTGTCCCACAAAGGACAGGGCTGTCCCCAAATGACAAATGACTCTGAGTTAACATTATTTCGTATTTATAACTTCCTCAGGACAGAACTTACAGATGTCACAGGCAAGACCTGCCTGCCTTTGGGGTATTTTTGGAGCCCATTGTCCAGCTGACAGTGCTTCTAATTGCGTCTCTACTCAGGGGGCAGTGTGAGCAGCTCCTGAGGAAGTACAGGGCCCAGTCCCCTCAGCAGGACAGAGTGGCTATGGCTACTTGTGTGCACCCACACACAGGCCATGGAACACATCAGGGCTGGAGTTTATCAAATCCCCACTTTCTGGTCAGCCTTGAGGCAGCAGCTGGGAGAGATGTCAGAGCCTTTTACCGTGGGGAGGAAGCTTATGTTAGGGTCTGGGGAAGGCCAGGGGTGGGCTGAGCAGGGCTGAGGCCAGGATTAGGAGCCACAGAGGAGAACAGCAAGGGCACTATATTGTCCATGGGGATGTTCTAGGATCTGAGTGGCATGCTGGGGCTGGAGGGACCACACTTCCCTGGGAGAGTTCCTCTCTTCATATACTTGCTGTTGGCAGCAATGGTGGGGCCACGACTAAGCTGCTTGGCCTGCCTCGAGGGAGCTGATGCTCAGGTGGGAAAAGACAAGAAGAGGAGGAGGCAGTGGGCAGCGGCTGTGGGGTTGGTCTGGGCTTTCTTTGGGAACAAAAGTGCATCATGGCTCTTGTATAGTGTTGGGGATGTGAAGAAGATGACAGTAGAGCAGTGAGGACATTGCCAGTCCTTGGAGGCCACCACTGTACTTATGGTATACCCACAACTGTCACCAACACCCCCGCAGATGGAGAGGATTCCTGGGCACAGAGCAGCTGAGGACTGCCAAAGTTTCCTGCTAGCCCCAGAACCCCACCCCAAGGTAGCCCCAAATAGTTTTAAGTCTGGTGCACCCTGTTGAAGCCCAAGTGGCCTGTGACTGTCTAGCATGGCTTCCGTGTCCCCTTCCATCCTGACTCCAGCTGTGTTTTGTAATATGTGCCTGCTGTACTGAATCTCAGGCCTGGCTGTCAGTCTCTGGGTCCTCCCCAACTACTACCAGCAGATATGACTATTTAGAGTCTCTGGGCTTGCTGGAAAAAGATGGAAGATTTACTTTAGTATTTAACTTCCTGGCTCAGTTGTGAAATGAACAAGGTGATCTGCCAATCTATCAGGACATGGCTGTGAGCTCATCCAGGCTCTCTATAGGATCCTGATTGGAGCAGTGAACTGCTCTTACCTTGGCTGAGGGCACTGCCTCTCTCTAGGGTGGCATAGAGTGTTTGTGTGTTAGGCCCAAGATGTTACCTTTTAAGCTAAGACCTCTTCAGTCTTAGCCAGAGGGTTGCGGTGATGCTCCAGAGGAGGTTGAGAGCCACGCTCCTGTGGAGTCACGTGGAAGGACAAATACCTATCTGTGGCTGGCTTGTTCCTAGCAGATGTTGCTGGCTTAAGGAGGTTGCAGTACGGAGGATTTTCTGTGCTTAAGGTTTGGACCTGGGCTGCAGAACGTAGGAAAGACTGTGAACCTGAGGCTTGGGTGGGACCTGCCTTCTCCCACATCCTACCCCAAGGTCATTAGTATGCAGGGAGGGGGAAGCCTGAAGAGTCCGCTGGTCTCTGTTGACTCCATTCAGATGCGGGCAGATTGTCTCTGTGTGGCTGAGGAAATAATACAGCCCTGAGTCCTCTGCCAGCATTTTTTCCATCCTGCACTTTCCAGCCCCAGAGGTGACATAGGGGCCTGTGTGTCCCGGGTCCACACTAGCGGGTCCACACTGACAGGTCCACACTGATGGGTCCTCACTGACATGTCCACACTGGCGGGTCTGCACTGGTGGGCATCTCACTCCTGAAAGGGGAGAGCTACCTGGTTGCAGTTGCCAGACCATAGGGCCAAGGCCAGGTGGTTGGGGTCTATTCTGTCTCCCTGCTTTTCTTTCTGTTGCTTTCTTTTTGTTTCTCTTTTGGTCTGTCTGTCTCCATCTCTTCCCCCTGTGTCTCTGTCTCTATTATCCCTGCCCCTAACCCCATCTCTCTGCCTGTCTCACTTCCCCACCCCCCACCCCCTGGTCTCTCTGTCTTTCTCTATCTCTTTCTTTTTCACCCAGGGAGAACCCAGGTGGATACGGCCTCTTGAGTGTCCTCTAGTGCTTCTGAGGTCTATGGATTCACTCCCCTGAGAAGTGCCTGGCAGAAGGAATTGCCTCTTTCCAATTGCCTCCTACAGTGGACTGGCAGAAGGCCTCTTGGATCCTACATCTAAATCTCAGTATGGTGGAGATGCACCAGCATAGGCAGCAGCCTCTGAAGACATTTTCCCAGGAGCCCTCTGTGGGATCAGCACATGATGGGAGGCCACATGTGCACATGATGGGAGTTCACATGTGCATTCCATCTACACACACTCCATGTATGTAACTATCCTCAGCCTTCTTTCTGATGTTTCCCTGCCTGACTCATTCATGACTCCATCAAGACAAACCCTCTTTCAAGGACATAGTTGTGGGGACAGGTCTCACAAGGCCCTGGGGACCCATGGATTGTTACATTGAAGTTTGACCAGTGAGTCTCCTTGGAGACCTGCATTGTAAGTTGAGCCCTGAGAAACTAGATGTGACCAGGCAGGTAGCTCAGGTCACTGTCCCCAGGGGGGTGATGTTGCTTTTCAAAGAAGACAGTGTAGTCATCTAGATGCTCTGCTCCACCTCCCCCAAAGCCTCCTATGAGCAAGCAGAGGAGATAATGACCAAAGCCTGTCCTTGTTGGATCCTCTGAGGGACTGTGGAGGTTTGCCCTGGACACCAGTGGCTGTGTTTCTCTTGTCCCGAGGCGTACTTCCCAACTGTTCCTCTCCTTTTGGATAAGGAGGCAGTGACACTGGCTTCTGCATATTAAGAATAATCACACACTAGGGCTGAGGAGACAGTTCAGCTGCTAACGTGCCTGCTGCGCGGTCATGAGGACCTCAGTTTGGATTTTCAGAACCCATGTAAAAGCTGGACACAGAAACATGTCTGTAACCCAAGTGCTGTGGTTAGGTGTGAGGGTAGATCCTTAAAGTTCATTGGCCAGCCAGCCTAGCCAAATTGATAAGATACAAGTTCAGTGAAAGACCCTGTATAAAAAAATAATAATAAAGTGAAGAGTAGTAACCATATGTGGTGGTACACACCTTTAATCCCAGAACATGGGAGGCAGAGGATCTCTGTGAGTTTGAGGCCAGTCTGGTCTATACACTGAGTTCCAGGACAGCTAGGGCTGCACAGTGAGAACCTTTCTCAATCAATCAATCAATCAATCACTCAGTCAATCAACTAGTCATCAAACAGACAAACAAAGAGCACATGGAGAATGATGGAGGAAAAATACCTGGTGTCAGTCTCTGGCCGCCACGTTCACACAAGTTCATGCATATACATGTATTTATACCACATGTACAACATGCTCACACACAAAGAGTAATCACGTAGTCAGGGTTTTTGTATGTGGTGTGGAGGTCATAAGTTACATATGAGTTGAAGTTTTGCCTATCTTCTTGGTAGGAAACCTAACCAAAGCTTACACATACCTTTTTGTTATTAAGCACTCTTAGGAACTCTGATTTTAGGGGCATCATCCAGCAATGGTTGGGAGCAGATGCAGAGACCCACAGCCAAACACTAGGTAAATCCAGGAGAACCATGAAGAAGATGGGGAGAAAGGATTATAAGAATCAGAGGGTTGAGGAGACCCCAAGAACATCACCCACAGAATCAATTAAACAGGTCTCACAGGGGCTCACAGAGACTGACACAACAAACACACACCCTGTGTGGTCTGAGCTAGGTCCTCTGCATATACATTGTAGTTGTGTAGCTTGGTGTTCTTGTGGAACTCCCAACAGTGGGAGCTGGGGTGTCTCTGACTCTTTTGCCTGCTCTTGGGACCCTTTTCCTCCTACTGGGTTGCCTCATCCTGCTATGTGTGGTCTTATTGTAACTTGTTTTGCCATGTTCACTGGGTACCCCTGAGAGGCCTGCTCTTTTTTTTTTTTTCCGAAGGGAAACAAAGGAGGAGTGGATCTTGGGGAGAAAGGAGATGGGGAAAGACTGGGAGGAGTGGAGGGAGGTGAAACTGCAGTTGGAATGTAATTATGAGAGAAGAATAAAAGAAAAAAACCAAACAAAATTATCACAATTTAATGATAATAATAATAAAAGGAACTCTTGAGTTTTTGTTTTGTTTTTCAAACAGGGTTTCTCTGTGTAGTCCTGACTGTTGTGGAACTGTCTCTGTAGGCCAGGCTGGCCTCAAACTCACAGACAGATATGCCTGCCTCTGCCTCCCAAGTGCTGGGATTAAAGGCGTGCACCTAGCTTTTGGAACTCTGCTTTTTAAGGGCTCAGCTACATGCAGTCCCTCTAGTAATGACTGGGTTCCCTCTTCTTGGATATCTGCCATGATTCTCCTGCCCAAGGACAGCCTTGGGATGGCAGGTGATGGGTCTAACCTATTTGTTGGAGACCTAGAGCAGCATTCCTTGTGGGAGGTAGTCTCACGGGACCTTGTCCACAGCAAGAGGGGAACTTATCACTTCACATTCCAATGCTCAGGCACACAGATACATACAATATGTATGTATGATTTGTCTCCAAGAGGACTCCAGAGTTGTACCTGGCACTTGAGCTCCAAGTCTGGTGATCCTGCTTTCCTTTCTTTTCCTTTCCCTTCCCTTCTTCCTTCCTTCCTTCCTTCCTTCCTTCCTTCCTTCCTTCCTTCCTTCCTTTCTTTCTTTCTTTCTTTCTTTCTTTCTTTCTTTTCCAGGACAGTGTCTGTGTATGTAGCCTTGGCTCTACAACCTGGAATTCGCTCTGTAGACCAGACTGTCCTTGAACTTACAGAGATCCATTTGCCTCTGCCTCCTGAGTGCTGGGATTAAAGGTGTGAGCCACCTTTGATCCTGGTTTCTTAGTCCTTCCCAAAAATACTGCAGGAGAAGGTTGAGTGAGCACCAAATGCCCTGAGCCAAGTCACTGGTTAGACACAAAAGAATCAGCAACGGTCTAGAGGTCTGATGCATTTGTATGTTGGCAAGTGTCCCCTGTACCTGAGAGTGAATGCAGCTGCCAGCAAAGGGGAGCCCAGGAACCAGGGTAGAGGAGAGGTTCTTGGGGCCTAGTCAGCATTGCAGAGTTGGGTCTTGAAGGAGTGGTGTTTGGAAGTGAAGAAGCAGACCTGAACCTGCATCATGGAAAGTCTGAACTCCAGGCCAAATGCAGGGTGTGGAGGATGGGCAGCAACAGTAATTGGGTGCCGAGTACATGAGATGGATTCTGCTAGAAGATTTGGGAACAGGGGCAGCAGAGTTTTGCAGCAGTGGACAAAGCCTCAGGTGTGTGTGAACCTCCAGGGAGAGATTCTTTCCAGATGGCCGGTGGTGGGGGAGAAGGAAGTATGTTCTGCCCCAAAGTCCAGGGTGAAGGCCTATCCTAGGGTGAGGCTGGGGCCCCCTGGCTCTGTCCGCACAGCCTACCTCCTCCCCCACGCTGGTCAGCTCAGAGCGGCCAGACGCTGTCCACCAGTGGTGCCGAGCTCGCTTTATCAGATAATAAATAAGACGGCTGGAGCCGTCCGTGTCAACATCTTGGCGGCGGGCAGTGTGTGGGGGCCCAGAGGGAAGGGCTTACTCAGCCCCCTCCTCCTTGAGGCCAGGGTCAGCCCCTACCCAAGGGCTTGTGTAGGGAATTCAGGCGTCAGGGCTGTCCTGCCCAAAGCCTGGCAGCTACAGGAAACCAAGTCTCTGGCCTCACTTCATCTTGCGAAGTGATGTGGACACGGTAGGGGCTTAGTTCTCTGGGTCACATGGTCCATGCGTGGGATAGGCCCAGAGAGACTCTGGTTCTTGGTGGAGATAGGCCTGGTCTGCTGACAGTTGACATTAATAAAGGGTAGTGTGAGATATGACATGCTCTAAGCTACAAGAGGGTAGAGCTGGAGGTGTGGACACATTTGAGTCTCCCTGCTAGCTGGTGTCCCTACCCTAGCTGGGTCCCACAGAGGGCTGGAGCCTGACCTCACATGCTGCCCCAGGCCTATCCTTAGAGGAACCCCCCAGCTGTAGGTTCATGTCTGACAGAACACAGGGCACTGGGACCATGGAGCATCTGCTGAGGAAGCATGGGTCTGAATCCTACGTTGTCTTCCTGACATTCCCTTTTCCTTTATGCAGCCTCTCACCTCTCCACCTGGGCCACTCTACCCACACCCTGTTTACATACCTTGGGGAATGCTGCCTGAGCTCCTAGAACTGTCCCCAGGGCTGTGACAAAGGACAGCAGTGAGAGTCTTGTGGATAGTTGGTGCCCCTTCTGCAATATGGCGCTTTCAGCCTTTTGATGAGAGATTCACATCATGATAATGAGGGCAGTAGCAAGAGATCTGTTTTAAGAAATGTCCTTACTTGGCCAAATAGGAAGTTATTGCCCTCCACACACCTCCTTCCCTTAGACTTTCCCTCCTGAGACATCTAGGCTTTCAGACGAGGGCCTGGGAGAGTTTGTTTTGCTTTGTGACAAACTCTCCCCCTCTGCTTGGCTGTACCCCTGCAAGCTCAGCTCCCATTTGGCTGCCAGGTGTATGACAGCTCTCAGGGTCTGCCATGAAGCATCTAGGGGGCAGGTTTCATCCTGCACCCACAGAGAACATGCCAATACAAGCTGCATTGAGAGCCCGGAATAGAGTAGGAGTGTATTGTACCAGCCTGGAGGAGGAGGGCCTGTCAGCTGTTCTGTGGATTAAAGCATGGAGCAGGGCCATGGTTGGAAAGAGAAAGAAAATCCTACTGACAGCACCCTGGTCTCCCTGTCTCTAGGCCCCATGTATTCCACTTCGCTGCCTCCCTGGGCCACCTCCCTTCCCTGGGCTCCCCGGGACTGCCCATCATGGGGGACCAGAAATGATTTTGGACAGGAAGAGATAGACTTCTGTACTGTGGCCCCTCCTGCTTCAGGATCTGGGGTGCTGTAGCTCAAAGATGGAGATGGAGAACGTTACAGGCAGCAGACAAAGGGGCCTTCCTTTCCATCCTGCTGTTCAGATAAGGCCCCCAGTTGCTCTGGTCTGAGTGAGTGTACAGCTCATCTGGTGGTTTATGGCCAGTGGGCAGGATGGGGGTGGACGGTGGGAGGAAGGGCAGTGGCAGGGTGCTTGGTGGCTATATTAAGGACTCGGTTTGCTGGCTTCCTCATGAAGAGGAGAAAGCTTAAATTTAGTATCCGTGACCATGCCCAGCAGAGGAGCCGATAGCTACCTTCACCTCAGCCAGCTCCTTAGTTAAGAAGCAGAAGGGGAGCTGGAGAGATGGCTCAGCAGTTAGGAGCACTTGTTGCTCTTTCAGAGGTTCCCAGTGACAGTCCCATGTCACTCACATGATGGTTCCCAACCATCTGTAACTCCAGTTCCAGGGGGTCCTAAGCCCTTTTCTGATATCTGCCGACACCAGGCATGAATGTGGCACACATACATACATGCAGGGAAAGCACCCATACAGACAAAATAAATAAAGTAATTAAAAAATAAAAAGAAAGCCAGGCGTGGTGGCTTATACCTTTAATCCTAGCACTAGGAGGCAGAGACAGGCGGGTCTCTTCGAGTTCGAAGCCAGCCTGGTCTATATAATGAGTTCCAGAACAGCCAGAGCTACATAGTAAGACCCTGTCTCAAAAAAACAAACAAACAAAAAAAAAACAAAACAACAAAAATCAAACAAAAAGAAAGAAAAGAAAGAGAAACAGAAGTGGAAGGATCTCTTGTGTATGGGTCCCCTCTCTGCTGAGTTCCCTTCCTCTCCATCCGAGAGATGCTGTCTGCCTTGTGCCTCTAACTGTGCATCTCTCCAGGCCTCCCTACATTGGTGAGTTCCTGGTACCACCTGGAAGGTTCACAGGTTAAAGGTGTGATCATAGACATCATCACAGAAGGGGAAACTGAGGCTTGGACAAAAGGGACTCCTAGGAACAGCACTGCAGTGAGAGCGCTGTGCTGAGACCCTGTGCACAACCCTCACGCAGCGGCTGTGGTCTGGTCTGCACTTGTACACACTTGGGATGTGGGTGTTGGAGGATTCACCCGGTGCCGCCTGTGTCTGGGTCTCTAGTTGCCTCCCTCTCCCTACCCCAGTATCTGGAATGTGATAATAGACATCCAGGCAGCTGGCTTTGGCTTCCACAGGTACATGGATGGTGAAGTATGCCTACTGGGAGCTACTGACAGGACATACTGCAGCATGTCCTGTCCTTGACCCTGTGGTATCTGCAAAGGCTGCAGGCCATTGTCCCTTGCTTTCCTTCTAACTGGAGCCCACTCCATCCCCCTTGAACTGAACTGGGTGGAAGGATTGAGGGTCCACACGAGAGACAGGTTAGGGGTGGCCTAAAGGTTGAGTGACCCCTTAACTCCTCTACCTCTTGGTTTCCTCAGGTAGAAGTAGCCAGTGGAGATAAGGCCTCTGTGGGTGTGGTCTACAGAGCACACTCTGCTTCCCACTGCCTGTGGCCTTCCTGCACTAGGGCCCTAGACTGACCTGCATCCTCTGGGCAGGGTCACCACCAAGTATAGAGAGGATATTGAAGTAGGGCTGGGTTACCAACTGCTGGGACGAGCGCTGAGCCAGGCCACAAGGCCACATGTTACCCAGTTCCAGCAGTGTCCCTGTGTGGGTCTGCGCACCAGCAAGAGCTTTAGTACACAGATTGTCAGAATAAGGCCCTTTACTCCCCTGTCTGGAAACAAACATACAAATAAATACAGAAGTCTACGATGTTGGCCCGAGGGACGCATTTGCCTTGGGGTCGTGTCCTGGTACAGTGCTCAGCCTGCACCCTCTGGCATCCATAGGCAAGAAAGCACTTCTCAGCTTTGCAGAGTCTACCAGAGCTGTGCTGGGTCCGGTTCCCTTTTCCTTGTTGCCGGCCTGGGCTCTGTTTGTTTCACTTGGATCAGATTTTACTATGGGATGCTATGAACCTTTGCCAGCTGCTACAAACTGTAAATGGTGAGCACTGATGGCAAGAGCTGAATTCAAGTAATTGGTGGATATCTCCAGTCGTCTTGGCTGAAGAGGGATCCACTGCTATCCCAGATGAGGCTTCAGGCCTTCATCCCCTAGCCTTGTTCTTTCTCTAAGCAGTCAGCACAGAAAACTTCCCCATCACAGTGGGGAGGGAGCCCTGGGGCTGCTGACTTCGGGAATTAACCGCTGTTCCTAGGATCTACTGCAGTGTTCTAAGCACCTAGGCCAAGGCCAGGGCACACCAGGTCTCCTGACGCAGAACCCCACTGAGGCCAGCCTGAGGGCTCAGGGACGAGTTGGTGAAGGCAAAGTCTTCAGGTTCAAACTTGAACTCCAAATGGCTGGGGGCCAGGGATTCATCCACTGGGCTGGAGGCCTGCAGGGAGGATGGGGTGGATGAGTATGGAGGAGCTTACCTCCTCTTTGGGGTGGGGAGGTATGGCATAGGGTGACTTGTTCCAAGGGCTTCTCAGCGTAGGGTGAGTAGAAGGGCCCCGAGGAGCATGACTAGTACAACCTTCGGGGCTCTGGACCATGACACATACACAGCTCTGGGGAAGGATGCCACCAAAGAGGCAGTTGAGGGCTCTGTGCCCAGTGAGGCTCTGGGACAGGTCTTGGGGGCTCTGATGCGATCTGAATTGGTGAAGAGTCAAGGTTCTCCAGGGAATTGTGAAGACCTGCTACATGCACTCCAGCCTCATCCTCCTTACCTGGGAGGTGATAGTGGGCCCAGCACACACTGGAGATGCCAGACTGGGCTCTGCCTTCAAAGTGGTGGCTGAGCTCTCCGTGTTGAGGGGAGAAGACGGTGTGGTGTTCACTGTGGATCCTGGGAGGGAAGGGGGGGGCATTTGCAGAAGGTGTCAAATCTGACCATGTTTCCTGCCATGTGGCCAATTCCTCTGTCTTTGTCCAGAGAGATTCAGAGATTTCTTAAGTCACACGTCACTGAAGGGTATCCACCCCACATCTGTCCATGTGCCCCTCCCCCAGCAAACCTAAGGACACCTATCAGAGGCTGGGTTAGAGTGAGACTCAGAGGCCTGGGCGTGGGCCCTCCTGGCTCCTGCCTGCGCACCTGAGGAGCCCTTGTTCTTGCCAGGGTTCTTCGGCTTCCGTTTTCTCGTCTGTATACTCTCCTTTTTCATTGCCAGTGGCCTTGGCACCTAACAGGCACAGTGGGAGGGACAGCGAGGGTAGGTGGTTGCTCCCTGTTCCGGCTCACCCCTGGACCCTTGCATAGTCACCTTTCTGTCCCACCCCAGAGAGCCAGTCCCTCCTAGGTGCTGGGGTGACCTGCAGGCACTGGCCTGTCCAGTCAGATCCACCCTTAGATGCCATTCTATCTGCCTGAGAGCCAAGAGGCAGAGCTGAAGTGCAGAGGGGGCAAGATCTGAGGGACCAGCATCTATCTTAGGCTGAAAATCCCTGGGGAGCTCCCTGAGCCTCGGTGGGCAGGTCTACACAATGGGCATAGAGTCAACAGCTTGGTCCCCCCTCAGGAGTGGGTATGCAGATAGTCAACACTCCCGGAATGTGTTCAAGCCACGGACCAAGTGCCATCCTCTCTAGCTGGGGTGGAGGGATGACCAGTGACTTTATCTAGAAGTAGAACTCTCAGGCACTCACCCCATGGAGCTTCATGTAGAGGCCACAAGCGTTGCACACAGGCTCTCCCTCGGCATTGCGTCTCCAGAGGGTGGTGGTCACAGTGTGGCAGTTGGAGCAACAGAGGCCAGACCGACGGGATGAGGACTGCAGGGCAAATGAGCCGAGGTGAGCCCAGAAGCTAGGGCAGCGGACTCAGGCTTGGGGGGCTCTGGCTCAGCAAATGACAATGAATAGGATGGACAGATGCTAGGCTGTATTTCTGGGGATCTGCAGGCCCATCCTCAGCTGCCAGGTCAGGGACTGTTCTGGTTGAGTAAGACATTTAGGTGCTGAAGGTTTGAGGCCTGCCATGTACCTATCTGGCAGGACATGATGTCCTTTGTTCTACAAAGCTTTCACTCATTGGCCTTCTGGTCCCAGGACCAGTCCCTTCATCTCTGGGCATTTCCCATCACCTAGATGTAACAGGACCTTTCAGGGTCTGGTTGTGGGGTTCTGAGCCCAGTAAGGCCTGGCATACAAGTACAGCTATTGATTACTTTGGTCTAATCCAGCATCTTGGATCAGTACCCTAAAGGCCACAGACTCCTCAGAAGGTCAGGCCCAAAGGTTAACTCTCAGGATCCTGCTGGTTCCCTTGCACACCTGTCTCCTAAGAGCTCAGAGCACACACTGACAACACCCCACAGTGTCCCCACCACCCACAGAGTATTGAGTAGAAGGTGCTGAGCTCAGTGCCTGGAGTCTCTTGATCTCACCCTGTGTGAAGCCTTCCTGTTGCCTCCTTCTACCACCTCTCCCCATAGGCTACCCTGACCTCACCCACCTGAATCCCACCATGGACCCCAGTTTTCCCTGTGTTTGGGGAACTTGGGCCCTGAGCTAGAGGGGAAGCTGGGCCTAACTGATGAAGTTGGTGGGGCATAAGGAATGGGCTTTCTGTGCTCTGTGGGGACACTGTGGTGTGTTGTCAGTTGTCACCACCGAGGGCCCAACCTGTCTTCACCAGGCTCAGTGTCCCCTGAGCTGCATAAGATCTGTACCTCAACTCAAGTTCAACCCCTGGAAGTTCGTCCCTACTCTATCTAGCTCCAAGCTCCTCCTTGGCTCTACAGCCCAGCCTTGCTGTGACAGCACTGGCACCAGACTGTATTTACTGTTCTGTCCCCACCTTGGTCCTGCCCTTAGACAGTACCTCTGACCACCCATCTGTCCCATTTATGGTTCAGGGCTTCAACTTCAACTACAATTCAACATCAGTTGAAAGGGACAGGGTTAGGGTTTTGCATAAGTGTATCCTCTGCAGTACCTGAAATACGATTAGTAAGATATCTGTGTTTCTTTGGAAGGCACACTTGACTAGGTGCCTCACACTTTATAGTTCTCGGTTCCTTCTGGACCTTCAGACCCAGGGACCTGGGTCTCTGGCCTTTCTTCTTCCAGGAAGAAGCTAGGCTCCTAACCAGCTAGCAGCTACGGGTACCTTCTGAGACATGGCAGGTGAGAATCAAAACCACGTCTCCAATGTGCAGACCACACCCAGGAAGAAAGGTGCACTGGCTTATCCCCACACACCCAGAAGTGCAAGAGAAAAGTCTGGAAACCATGTTGGAACCGTTCATTATGTTTTACGTCTATAAAACTAAGAACATAGGAGAACGTAACGACCCAAGAAGCGCTCGCCTTTTCTTGGAGCTTCATAGCTGTCAGTCATTGCACGGAAGGGACACGGAAGCTCAGATATATCTAGGGACCACAGGAAACTGAGGAGCCAGGTGGATAAAGCCTTCTGTCTGAAAGGCTTTTTGAGCACTTGGGCACATGGCCATTTGCCACACCCCGATGCCTGCCCACCCAGCCCCATCTGTCCTTCCTCCCTGTCTGTGAAGGCAACCTGGTCACTTTCGAGTGCCCGACAGGTAGCCTCTCCTGGATGCACTTCACTTCCTTTTTGTCTGTTCTTTCCATGAGAAGCTTATCCCCAGTGGCTCCCACCTGAAGAAGAGCAGCATTCAGTGACAGCTGCATCACTGGGACCCTCCAAACACATCAGCCTTGGAGCCCAAGGCAGCCCTGCCAAGGCGGACACCCAGGGAAGGTGGCCGGGGACCTGCTTTGAGGTCAAGTCACACATGCAGGGAAGCTTTTTGGAAAATGGAAGCTTCAAAATGAAGTGTTGCAGAGTGGCTTCCTTGGAGCCAAGATTGGCTGAGAGAGGCAGTTGGAGCCGTAGGGATAGGCCACGGCTTGAAATGCCTCCAGTTCCAAGTGGACCCTCTCTTGGAGGAGACCCAGCAGACTAGGTCAAAAGTTTGTCCCCTGGGGTTGTGAGTGGTAAATAGAACGTGTTTGGCACCAGGGACCCCCATACCTCTACCCCAGAGCAGACCAGGAGCTCTTGCCTGATTCTTCTTTGGTTATCACTGTGTCTGAGTGCCCAGTTCAGAGCCCGGCACAGAGGAGAGTGGGCAGAATCAAGGGAAGGGTAGGTCTGCTGCCTGGGGAGACTGCACCCTGAGGCCTGGGATGCAGTCTTCCAGGACTGGTCTATGTTTGTATGGTTTCCTCATCAGTGAATGCCACAGAGACCAGGCTGGGCAGCTCACATGGAGAGGGGTTCCGTTATGAGGCCCATCATTGAAGGAAGGGGCCAGAGGGCACAGTAGCCTCTGAGGTGGCCCTTCAGATGGCAAGAACAAAAATATTGGGCAGGATGGGCCTGCAGATCCCCAAGCTCCAGGCCAGCTCAGAGGAAGAGAAACATGGCTCCCCTAAAGCCCCATCCTGCATTCTGCCTGCCTCTTGGAGCTCACAAGGCTGTTCCCATCTTAGGGCTTCACATGCCCACAACCCTGAAAGTTGACAGAGATACAGCCCAAGTCAGTGCACACAGGAAACCACCTTCAACACTCCTATCCAGCAGGATCAAGGCAGCCAGTCCCCAGGCACAGCCTGCTATAGGAATGGGGCCCTCCTGAAAGCTGGAGGGCGAGGAGCAACTTCCCAGGTGGAGATGTTGACACTCATGTGGGGTTCACACCTTTAGATCAGAGGGCCTGGCGCTTAGGCGCAGTTCCATCCAGGTCTGAGACCCACAAACCCACTACAGCCTCCAAAGCAACAGCATAATCTGACAAACCCCAACTGAAACATATGTCTGAAGTTGAACTTGGAGATTTGCCTGTGAGGTGACGAAGCAAGGCTACTTCCTGCCTCAGCAACTCCTGGTGACCCAAGCCTGAGGCCTCACTTATGACCAGACCCGACACACCCAACACCTATGCAGCCACGCACCAGAAAGAACCAAAAGTGAAAACAAGATTTAGCCAGGGAGCCAGGCAAAAGGCAGAGGCTTGGTTTCCTAGGGACCTCCGAAGCACAGGCAGAAAGGGCTGCCCAAGGACACACACCCCAGGATTCTCTCCTTTAGGTTCTCAACACCTATGCAGCATCGTCCCTTCCCTCAGCCTTATCTGTGCTGGGTCACCCCAGGCCTCTAATATCCAAGAACACTATTACCACCGACGTAGTCCCACAGCAGGGCTGAGCCCTCAGGGTCCCGCAGAGATGGTGGCTTTTGTACCCAGGGCAGAGCACTAACCCTAACCCTGATTCTGGGACATCCTGCGGCTGTGTGGCAAGTGGCTTTGAAACATACCTTGTTCTGTTAAGTACCAAGTACCTTGCTGCAGGGGTTGTAAGACCTAAGCTCCTGTCTGGGTCCTGGTGGTACCCTGGGTGTTTTCAAACTCCAGGAGGAGATGAATTAGCCTGGCTCAACCAGGAGCCCTGGGAAGCCCACAGTACCCCATGCTCAATCCTTACCACATTCTCCAGGAACCCAGATACTTCTGAGTTTGTAGGAGCCAGCTATTCCCTTTATCATCTTTGTAGCTCTAGCCCTGCCCCTGCCAAACTCACCAGACGCTTCTGGGGCCTCACTAGTGGCCGATTGACCCCGTTCATCTTGTGATAGAGGCCGCAGGCATTGCATAGGTAGTGTCCCGTGCCATCACGGCGCCACAGTGGTGTAGACAGGGCTCCACAGTTGACACACTCCCGGCCTTCACCAGGGAACTCCTCCAAGAAGTCAGGTACTGTGGAGACAAGAAGCTTGTGGACTGTCCCTTGGGAAAACTTGAGGGTTTCTGCTGGGCTCTGCTCTCCTTTTAAAGTATCTTATACTATACAATATATAATATAAAGCTCATTTTAAAAGCAATTTATTTATATACTTAGTCATATTTTATTTTTAGCAAACTTTGTTAGGGATGCTTTTACAAGGCAGGAGTGTAAACAAGCCAAACTTTAAGGTAGACACCTGAGATGGCCCTTTTCTAAACCAGGGTCCATGCCAGCCTTTGCATTTTGAATAAGCTTTGGGAGCAGGCAGAGGGAAGTGGATGGTAGGGACTTATTTCCTTCCCTCCCCCACCCCACTTGAGGATCTCCTGCACCTCAAGTGCAGGCAGGGGATTGGAAGATGGAGATTTGAGATTCTACAAGGGTGCTGATAGCCGCCTGTCAGCTTTCCTGTGGGTCAGCCACTATCCTCCCTCAGAAGACAAGACCACAGAGGCATCAGGGAATCCCCACCCAGCTCCAGGTCTACTCAGGAACCATGGATATTCGAGCAGTGGAAACTGGCTGGGGGCAGGGTGGGGTCAATCTTATACTGAGCGAGGTGGGTACCAGGCACCGGGGCTGCGCTTGTCCATCTAAGTGCACCAGGTCGGCTTGGCAGGTCAGCTTGGGCCAAGAGAGGGCTATGAATCAGGGGTCAGGCTTCCAAGTTCTTGGAGGGATGGCCTAGAGGAGGCCCCCATGGTGCAAACAGAGACCTTCTTTGCTGGAATTGTGCCTGAAAAATACTCAGAAACCCAGAGAAGCGATTCCCTGCTCAACGACCTTGGAATCTAATCTAATCTAATTTAAGTTCCTGGGAGGTATGGAAATCTCAAGCTGGAATGCCAGTGTTGCTGAACGAGATGGCTGTAGTGACTTGTTCAAATAATCAGTATTTTGAGCTTTATAAAATTCATTTTCAGCCTGGCATAGTAGCACATGCTTATAAACTCAGCACATAGGAAGGCTGAAGCAGGAGGATTGCTGTTAAGTTTGAAGCTAGGTTGGTCTACATAATGATACCCCGTCTTAAAACCAAAAATAATTTCCAAACTTCCCAAGAAAAGTTTAGAATGTAGGTTCCAAATAGACATAACCCAGCATGCCCTTTTTTTTTGGGTGGGGGGTCGTTTGGTCGGGTGAAAAGCAGAATTATATTGTTTTCTTGCTATTATGTTGAAAAAATAATTCTGGATCGATTGTTTTTCATCGTATTGTGTTCTACGAAGGTTCCTAGCAATTTTAGGTGGGACTCTACAGGATCGGACCAGAGGAAGAGCCCTGACTTGCAGGAGAGCTCATTTCGGATTTTCGCATTCGTGGCGCACGGGTTTATCGCTGCGCGCCTTAGCTTTAGAGCCAAGTCCACCGGGCAGCCCCAGCCCGTACTCACCGAAGGTGGCTCTGCGGCCAGGGAGGCCACCAGGTCGACCTTGCAGACCGTGCAGGATGCTGCTGTCGAAGGGTCCGGAGGTCCACGAAGGCGCTACGTCGGGACTAACGTATGCCGGGTAGGTTGCAGGGTACGAGGCGCCCATGGGTCTCCCGAGCGGGGTTGGGTACTGTTCGCGAGCCAACAGCGCGCCCTGGAAGGCGCTGCCGTCCCGGGAACCCGCGCTGATGCCGCTGCCGGATCCAGGGGGACTGTGTGCGCATGGGAAGGAGGTGGCGCCCAGTGGATGTGCGGTTGGCGTGTGCGGGCTTCCGGAGCCGAAGGCTGAGGAATCAGCGGCAGCTGCCTGCGTCCAGCTGGAGTGTGCGGCGAGCGCGGGAGGCTGCGAGCCCGGCTCCCACGCAGGCAGGTAGGACAGCGTGGAGGGCACGCGTGTGGGTGCCACGAACACCGGGGAGCCGGCTCCCGAAGCGTGCAGAAAGGTTCCCGAGTCGGTGTAGGTGGCCTGGCTGGGGCTCTGGGCCAAGGCCAAGCTCTGGTACATTTTCCCCGACAGGAGCTTGACTACAAAGAAGAAAAATAGGCGTCGAGGGCAGGATCACTGGGCCCCCTCCATCAGATCCCGCGCTCGCCCTGGGCAGGCGCCGCTGCTCGGTTTGCCCACTCCGGTTCACCGGGGGCGGATCCCGGGCTCCTCCGGGTGGAACGATGGAGTTAGAAGAGGCACAGGGCCTTCTAACTTTCAGGAGCGAGGTCCTCGCCACCCGCGGAGAGAGAGCCGGCTAAAGCCCCGACCCCCGGGGCAGGAAGGCGCGGCGCTGAGCGCGGGCCGGTGGCCGGTGGGCTGCGGACTGGGTCTCCAGAAGGAGCCGCTCTGCAGGGAATCCCGGGAGCTCTGGCCGCCCCGCCCCTGCCCTCTCAGAATCGGTTCCTCCCTCCCCTCGGGGTCAGCTCCAGGGCTCCGGGCGAGGTGCCACGTGACCCGAGCAGGATCCCCTGTCGGGTTGAGACCCCCCCCCCCCCCCCCGCGCACAGCGCACCCTCGGCTGAAGCCCAGCAAACGCAGGGAATGAGAGGGGGCTGAGCGCGCGCAGGGTCCCGGGACAGCAGCAGCTCTGAACGGTCTCGAACTTTGTGCTACGATCACAAATCCCAGCCCTTGCCCCTCGACTATTCCGAACTCCTGCCCAAGGCTGATTCAGAGGCCCGTTCCACGTACTGTAGTTGAGTCGATGGCCCCACTGAACCTAGAGAGACATGATGCTGGAACCGTGTTGGCCCGCGCTTAATGCCTCTACACTCCCGGACCTACTTGGGGGACCGCAGGGCTCGGGCCTCTGTTCTCTTACTGAGTGTTTTGTTTGCCAGCAATTTCTCGGACTCCACCAGGAACCGCACAGTCAGCTGAGCTTTTGAACAAGCAGGGCAACTGGGAAGGGACTTCGGAGTCCACGAACTCTTGAGTGGAGCGATGTAGTTTTGTAAGGCCACAACTGAAGTCTGCTAGAACAGGCTGAGGAACTTGGCAGGACTCTCTTTCGGGTGTTGGAAACTCTCTCCCTCCCGAAAGGCTGGTGCTAGAACACCTAGTTCAGTTTTGTTGTGACTTCTGTCCTCTCGCTTACCGGGAGTTCCAGATGGAGAACACCCAGAAGGTGCAGCAACCCTGGAGGGCCCGAAGATGGCAGGAATGTTTCTCAGTTGCTCACACTGGCCCAGGGGTGCTGCAGACAGATACACCGATGCGGCAGGAGCTCCTGAGACGAGCAAAGTACATTGACTAACCTTGGGATCAGCGTCCAGTGTGCTAGCTGCTCAAAGGGACTAGTTAATTCCTCAGAAAGGAGCTGAACACTGGGTCCGCCCGCCATGGTCTCTCTCCTTCAACACACAGAGATGTGGAAGTGAGGGGGGCACCCTGGACCTGCGGGTGTTACAGATTGTCCCAGACTGTCCTGATACAGGCTCCAGAATCTGAGCCCTGGATGTGCAGAGCAGAAGCTGGGTTGGGGTGGTGGGTTCCTAGGAAGGAGAGCTTGCCAGTATTTCCTGCTTCAAGTTATCTCCCAGTGCATTCTCCTGGCCTCTCTTCTGCCTTCCTTGAGGTGCGGACTGGGTCAGGGCTCTTGGTTGATACTTCCAGCACTGACTTCATGGCTCTCCTTCCTGTGGCATGAACGATACTTGGGTCACCAGGCTTGATGTCTCTTCTCACCAGAACCCTTCAGGCTTCCACTGTGCCGGTCTTCTTTTCGAACTGCCCTGAGGGAGGAAGGACATCCAGGTACCCATTTTGGGAGAGAGCTAGGTGCTGTTGACACTGACCACAACACTGCAGTCTCCTCCTGGGCATGTCTAAATGGAATTCTCCCCCTCCCCCTTCTCCCCCATACACCCCTCCACTATACCCCCATACCCCCATACCACCTCCCCCCTACACCCTACCCCTTCTCCCCCATGCCCCCTCCCTCACCCCTCCTCCCATACCCCCTTCCCTATACCCCATACCCCCTCCCCTCCCCTTCCCCTTCCTCCATACCCCCCTCCCCCTCTTCCCTCCCCTACACCCCCCTCCCACTCCACCAAATTCAGGAATGAAAACTGAAGAGACTCCAAACTTGCTGGGGGCTGAGCCCTCTTCTCCCTAGATAGAATAAGTAGCAGATCTAGGGTCATGCAGGAACGGACCTAGAGGGACTTGGGCTTTTTTGCATGAGATACACTCAGTAAAGTCCCTGAGGGAGAAATAAGCACATGACCCAGGTTCTGGGCCTTGTCCGCCTGCCTCTGCCTTCCAAGTGCTGGGATTAAAGGCGTGCGCCACCACCTCCCGGCTTGCTACTCATTCTTTTTTTTTTGTTTTGTTTTGTTTTTTCGAGACAGGGTTTCTCTGTATAACAGCTCTGGCTGTCCTAGACTCACTTTGTAGACCAGGCTGGCCTCGAACTCACAGAGATCCGCCTACCTCTGCCTCCCAAGTGCTGGGATTAAAGGCGTGCGCCACCAACGCCCGGCTTTCATTCTTTTTTTTTTTGGTTTTTCGAGACAGGGTTTCTCTGAATATGTCTGGCTGTCCTGGACTTGCTTTGTAGACCAGGCTGGCCTCAAACTCACAAAGATCCGCCTGCCTCTGCCTCCCAAGTGCTAGGATTAAAGGCGTGCGCCACCACCGCCTGGCTGCTACTCATTCTTAATGAGGCAGATGAAGTTATTCCTAGTTACAAACAGAGACTAGGTGGCTAACCTTCCCAAAGCCACACAGCTAGTAACTCAACAAGCTGATTCAGGTAAATGAAGAATTTCAAATACACTTAAGGAGGTACTCCTGATCTCTTCAGATATGGTAAGGGGGAGGAGAGCCACCCTTCCCAGGCTCCTCAGAGGCTTGGCCCTACAGAGGACAGTGCAGTGGGAGCCCAGGTCTTTGACCACCTGGTACTGCCTGAACAGGGAAGCAGGTACATCTGTTCAGAGTAGGAGCGTAAGTGGCTACGGGGTGTCCTTTGCCTGGATCAGGCTGACACTGGCTGAGACAATATCTGACCCTTTTGCTTGACCCAAAGAGGGAGGAGTCTCAGCCCAAATCACAAACTCACTTCCTCCTAGCTCTATCTCATCCCTCCCCTGAGGTTACCTCTGATGTCACCAGCCGATTACTAGCTCCAGGAGGGAACCAACTCCTGCGTCACCGGGCCTGCGCTTGTTTCTCTACCCATAGGACTTTCTCATTGCTATTCCTGGAGTGGAAGAGCCCCTTGTTTTCCCTCTTTCCTATTTGTCAAATTCCTACATATCCCTCAATGTCCCCCTCACCCAGGGGGTTTCAGTGACAGATTGTTATGTGTTCCTGTGGGACCTGTCAGCAGATGACGAGTCTCAAGGTCAGCTTTGAGGACAGGAAGCAGCCAGGCCCTCCAGGGGCTCAGCTTTGCTGTGGCAAGTCTTCACCGTATTGCCTAGCTGTTTTCCTTTCTGTGATAATGGTACTCTCACAGTGGCTTCAGGGAGAGACTGGCCAAACAATAGGGCAGGTAGGCAGGAGGGAGATTCTGTCTTGTCTAGCCATCGTGACCCTCATCCAGCCTCTCAGGCTTCCTTGGTCTGGCAGGTAGACCTGACTGAGCCAGGTAAGGAGAAAGAACACATCCCAAATAAGGACCCTGTTCTCCTAGAGAGATGAGGATTGGCATGTTAATTCCCTGGGGACCAAACAGCTGAGTTTCATGATCCCTGGGTAAAAAAGATGGTGGACGTTGTGAACATCAGAGCCTGAGTGGCCACGTTGGAGGATGGGGAGAGGGTCCTCCTGCCAGCCTGTTAGGATCTGGGTTTCATTTCCAGCAGCAACCTCCTCCCCGCTGCAGAGCTTGGGAACTGTTAATGCAGACACATTTATCGAAGGAAAAGAAAACAGTCCTATTGTTCAGGGGGATAAGGGGGCGTCAGGGCCTCTAGACTGACTCCCTAGAGAGACCCTGGCCTGTCCATAGGCGTCTGGGGGATGAATCACACGTTGGCTGCCTGTGGTTGCTCCTGCAGGAGCACTGGCCCCCTGCAATGGGAATGGCCTGGAACAGGGACCTTTTGATGGTTATCTCCAGGTGGAGACCCATTTGCATGCACCTTGCCTGTAGTCACTGGCGTGTTGGTGCTGGTTGTGGCCACTGGGCGTTCAGTGCAGACATAGGCATCCTTAGTCCACACTGGGGGAGGGAAGTAACCCCTGAGAGCAAGGTTGCCCAGGACAGAGTTGGGACTGGAGTGACTCCCCTACCTTACTCTTGCCCTCATCTGTGAGCACTCAAAGAGCTGTGAAAAGGCCTGAGGGGCTTTATTTGCTTCCTGTGGTAGCCTAATCCTAACCCTAACTCTGGCTCTTATCCCATGAGCTGGAGCAAGGATGGACAAGGCCACTGGACTCATGGCTCTCAGTTGACAATTAGCTCATGGGGCATGACCTCACTCTGGACACCCGGTGAGCGGGCTGGGAAGAAGTAAGTCATCAACCAACCTGCCGTGGATGCTGCCCTGCCAGGTGAATCTTTGCTTGCCCTTAAATAAAAAAAGGAGGGAAGCTGAGTGATGGTGGCACTTTTTGTTGTTGTTTGTTTGTTTTTGTTTTTAGAGACAGGGTTTTTCTGTGTAGCCCTGACTGGTGTGGCACATGTTTTAATCCCAGCACTTGGGAGGCAGAGGCTGGTGGATCTCTGAATTCCAGGACAGCCTGGTCAACAAAGCAAGTTCCAGAACAGCCAGGGCTACACAGAGAAACCGTGTCTCAAAAAACTAAGTAACTAACTATCTAAAGAGGGAGGAGGTTTGGTCTCTGTTCGGTGGGCTCTGGCTGGGCTGGGAAAGATCAAAATGAAAACTGCCCTTGAAGCTGAGGGACTGTGGAACCCACTCTAAAAACACCTATAATCCTAGCACTTTGCAAGTAGAGGCAGGAGGATTAGGAGTTCAAAGCCAGCCTGGACTACTTGAAACAAACATAAATTATCAATAATAAGCCATACCTTGTCCCATGTGAGTGTACTCATTCATTCAGTGACCTCCCCTAATAGACAAATATTCTAAGACTGAGCTGGGTGCAGGGGAGGGGATAACAAGTTCCACCCCCAGGCATCCTGCATCCTGGCAGTAGGAGGGACTTGGTGTGATGCCAGTGAGTGGACTTTTGGTGGGTTGGGCTGGAACAAGGTATGACAGAACTTCCTTCAGGAGGGATTCTGATGCCCAGGAAGTAAGCTGACCTCTCCTTAGCTCTCACGGTGACCCTGAGTGAAGGAACAGTTCTTCTGTCTGGCCTGCAGAGCTTTGCTGAGACCCACAGGGGAAGCTGAGGCTTTTCATAGCTGGTTCTTGGGGTCAGTATGTGGAGTGACCTAGAAGGGGCTACTGCCCAAGAGTCTATCTGGCCCAGGCACTCATGAAAGTGGAGCTGTGTGTAGTTCCTGAAGCACTCAATTCCCACCAGGTACCCGGGTAAGTGGATGAGTGTCTTCCCGGAATATATCATTGGGCCAATTGTAGGGCTTGGGAGCTAAGACAGGAGAGGCCAGTGGGAATGGAGGGCTGTTCTTGGTTGCTATGCTCAGAAGCTTCCCCTGGATCTGCCTGCAGGTCTGTGTGGGTTTCATAATGTAGAACACTGGGGAATACGGTTAGGCAGTGACCCAGAGACTCTCTGAGTC
Source organism: Lophiomys imhausi (assembly GCA_907164525.1). NCBI lineage: Eukaryota > Metazoa > Chordata > Mammalia > Rodentia > Muridae > Lophiomys > Lophiomys imhausi. The sequence continues at coordinate 1,629,449 of CAJQZJ010033208.1, read as the reverse complement.
AGGCTGGAGGCAGCTGCAGAACTCTCAGAGCAGGACTGGCCAGAATTTAGGTGAAGCACAGCACCTTGACTGGTTTGCATATTTGGGGGGCTCTCCAGCCCAGGATACTCCCAGGACAGATCAGGACCTAGTCTTGGAGTAGAATAGGGGTAAGTTTGGGCCCTGGGTAGGGGGCATGTTAGTGGGGATTTACTGCTGGGCATCCAGAGTCTATTTCACTAGCACATGGGGATAATCTCCACTACCTAGGTAAACTGTAATATATCAGTACCTTGAGCCCAAGTGCCAACTGGACTACCCTAGCAAGCATCCTCCATCTCCCCACAGTCAGAGACAGGCTTTGCCACATTTTTATGGAGACTGCCCCAGGAATGTAAAGAGGGCTGATGAGTAACCTTAAATCCCAAATGAGCTGGCGATAATTTATAATGTAAATGGATTTGACTCTCACTTTTACTTCCAAGTGTCTGGGGTGATTAGCTAGCCTGTGCTGGCCTGTGCTGGGGTAGGTTGGGCACGGCCAGGCTGTGGCAAGGCAGACTATGTGAGCTGTGTCGGGTTGCTCCGGAGGGAAGTACTCAAGCCGCCTCCTCAACTTTCTGACCTGACTAAGGCTTCTGGGCAGGTTTTCTTTAGATAGACGTGGAGCCCTTTGGGGGAGGGGAGAAAGGGTTACAGATCTGAATGCAACTAGGCAATAGGCAGGGCTTAGAATGGTGCCAGCCGCGTAGTATGCAGCATACTTCATTCAGCCTTCCCTTATCTGTAAAAGTTTTCTTCCTGTTCCTCCCTTCCCTCCCTGCCTCCCTCTTTTTTCTGCTTCTAGCCTCAGTCCCCAGGATGCTCCAGCCTTCTGACTTGCTCTCACATTATTCCTGAAGAATTCCACCCCAGGGGCTCAGACTCCTGACCGAAGCTACACTGGGCATGACAAAGCTGCTGGGTGCTTTAAGGTGGTGGCTCCGTGGTGTCTGTTGAAAGCCTTGCTGCTTTCTTCCAGGTCTGTGGAGGAGGACAGCCCAGGAACTCCTGTCCCTCAAGATTGCAGTCCCCAGGGCCAGGAACACGGGTTTATCGTATCGTGGTTGTGTCTGCTTAGTGTACTGACTCTGGAAGTGTCAGAAGCCATCAACCGACTCCTGTTGGTGGAGATTTGGGATGTGAAGCCAAGGAAGTTAAAAGGTTTCCGAAGCGCCAAGTAGTCTAGATAGAGGAAGGGTGATTGATCAGCTGAGGCACTGTTGCTGCCTTCTGTTCTCGTGTTTTAGTGTGGCTGCAGACGTGCTGTCATGTGAACCTAGGTAAGTGTGTGTAGGCATGTGAATGTGCATGTACAAGCAGCCCACATAGGTGAGCATGCATGCTCATGAGGGAATGTGTGTGTACATCGTCATGAGATATATATAAACAGTGTGTGAATACCTTGGAAACAGAGAGATGAGGAGAAGCAGTGTTCTTATATGGCTTGGCTGTAGACATTCTAAATGTCTTACAAAACACGTAATGAAAATGCGTCCCTGAGCTAGGCCTAGTCTTTGTATCCAGGGTTTGCTATGTAGACTGGCCTGCTAGCCTGAACAGAGAGGGAAGCATATTGTCCTTGACACTAGTGAGAGGTGTCCTAAGGCCTCTTGTGGCCTCACTTTCTGTCTGAGCTCCATCATGCAGATGGACCCGAGCAGTTCTATGCACAGCCCAAGGTCTGGGGGGGGGGGATACCAAGGCCTGAGCCTGTGTGTGAATATCTGTGTGAATGCGTGTGAATATCTGGTGAATGCGTGT
>CAJQZJ010033208.1:1609625-1627657 GCA_907164525.1 Lophiomys imhausi | reverse complement strand
ATGCGTGTGAATATCTGGTGAATGCGTGTGAATATCTGGTGAATGCACACATACTTGTGCTCACACTCACAGTCATGCTCCCTCATGAGCGTGCATGCTCACCTGTGTGACCTGCTTGTATTTGTACACTCACATGCGTGCCCACACACACATTCCGAGGTTCACATGAATGCATTTCTGCAGCCACCACACATCCACACACGTACACATTGTTGTATGTACACCTACCCATGTGCATGTTCATGCACAAAACATGTATATGTGCATGTGTGTGTGTGCTACGCAGCTTGGAAAGTGACAGCCACTTCCTCCCACACCCCAAGCATCTGCACTAGCTGGGAACGGTTGACTGGTATCCATTTCTGAGCTCCAGTCTGACTGGCCATCCCTCAGCTTTGGGCAGGCCCAGAATGGTTAGATGACTGGCCTATACCTTAATCACTCATGGTTGGGCAGCCAACTGGGACACTGCCCTCCAGATGGACCAACAGATCTACAGAACCCCTGACTCAGTGTCCTGAAAGGCTTTTGAGACTATGAAAGCACTTTGGGGGGCCTGGAGCAATGGCTCAATGGTTAAAAGCTCTTGCTGCTCTTCCAGGGGAACTGGGCTGGGTTCCCAGCTCCCACCTCCAGCAGGTCACAACCGCGTGGAACTCCACCTTCAGCCACCAGCACTCACATGCACATAGCCACATCCAAGCACACATACATAAGCAAAAATAAAAAGAACATATCTTAAAAAAAAAAGAAAAAAACAACTTTGAATGTTCTGGGGTCCTGCTGAGGGGAGCAAAGGTCAAGCTCTCCTGGTGAGAAGTGGCTTGGTGGGTCTTCTGGTGCCTTTACATTGAGATCCCTATACAGGTGTTCCCCATGCCCACAGACTGGCAGGGGCCTCCATACTCTAGAGATAATTCCCAGGGAGCAGGAAGCCCTAGGCCTCTGGGGAAGACAGCTGAAACCAGGAGCTTGGCCTAGACCTCCTGTCCCCAGTAGGGCAGGGGGCAGATGTGTCTCTGTACAGCCTTACTGGGGGAAGGGAGGCACACTGTAGGGAAGTTTTGAGCTGGAAGCTGGATGTCACCTTGGAGAGGCTGTGGGTCATGACCCCCCCCCCCCATGCCTTTGTCTCTGTAACCTGTGGCAAGCTCTTTGCTTGCTCTGCCTTGTTCCATGCTCCTGAGAGAAGGTGCTAGGGCGATTGGATGGCATCAAAGGACTGTTCTGGCTTGGTGGTCAGCTATCTGTGTAGGTTGTGACCATTGGTGCAGTTAGGGTCTTGTTCTCTCACACTGATCGTACTGGGAAGTTCATGTAGTCCTAAGTGCAGAGGGGCTGCTGTGTGGAAAACAGAAAGTTCACACCAGAAACGTGCTGGTGCCCAGGTGGTGAGTTGGGAAGACAGTCTCATGGCTTTGCCTCTCTGGGCCACCAAGCACCTGGTTGACCTTTCAGGCAGGGGCAGCAGGGTCATTGGTGACCTCAGAGAAGTCCCAGTTCATGCAGTCAAGCTGTCCAGAACTCACTAAGTAGTCACCTCGATGGGTTGGGATTATCCCTGCTCTGGTGATTCCCCCTCCAGGGTTGTCAGGTTTGTGGACATTCCTCCCTGGCTGATCTCTGCCACCATTAGAGCCTCTGAACACTGTCTGAAGTCGCCATCCTCCTGTGGAGGAATTTCTCATCAGCAGCTGTAGCTACAGCTAGAACAGTTTTCTGCAGATGTATTTTACTAGAAAACCTGGGCCGCCCACCTCCCGTAGTCCCTGCCTGGTCCAGCTTCCTCTGGAGGAGAGATAAGGGAGCTTTGGCATCTTGCTAGCTGAAGAACTGGCCCAGCCCACTGACATGGTGGCGCCAGAGCAGATACCAGCTGTCAGTTGGGGCTCAAGCAGAAAGGAGCCCTGGGTGGCCTGGCTTCTCTAGCTGGTGGCTCAGAGATGTGCCTGGCACCCCGAATGTTCACTGGGGACTACCATCCTCTTTTATGGCCCAGGTTGAGCAAACTCTTCCTAGAGTCTTTTGATGCTTTTTTTTGTTATTGTTATTTTTGTGGGACACAGTAGGGGACACTCTAGTGAGCACAAAGGAGTGGCATCTCTTGAAGCTCATGGAGGTGCAGGTATGTGGAGACACAGGAAGGTAAACACAGGTGCTCACGGTGGGGAGCGCTGTGGGGAGAGGACCTAGGAGTTTTTTTGTAGGTTTTTTTTTTTTTTTGCAGACTATAGGGGGCTTTGTGGGGACAGAGAGACCCACCCATTTTCAGTGTCTCACCTGGGGATGCCTTCATCCTGTCTCTGAGGTTAATTTATAAACAGGCAGCCAAGCCATGCAGGGTGCTCCGCTGTGTTTTAAAAATTGGAAAGGTTTCTGAGAAAATAAAAATATCAAAACCAAGGATTATGGGCCACAGCTGTGATTCCTAGCACTTGGTGGGTGGCAGCAGGAAGATCAGAAGTTTAAGGTCATCCCTTGGCTTCTTGGAAAAGTCAAAGTTAGCTTCAACTACATGAGACCCTTGCCTTAAAAACCTGGTCTAAGCCAGGCGGTGGTGGCGCATGCCTTTAATCCCAGCACTTGGGAGGCAGAGGCAGGCGGATCTTTGCGAGTTCGAGGCCAGCCTGGTCTACAAAGTGAGTCCAGGACAGCCAGGGCTACACAGAGAAACCCTGTCTCGAAAAAACCAAAAAAAAAAAAAAAAAAAAAAACCTGGTCTACAAAGTGAGTCCAGGATACTCAAGGATACACAGACAAACCCTGGCTTGAAAAACCTTTTAAAAACCCAAACAAACAAACAAACAAACAAACAAACACAACACAAAACAAACCAAACAAGAAGCCACACTAATAACCATGACTGGGACCGCAAGGTGAGAGGCCATTCTTCGCTCTTGAAGGCCCCACCACTCCCTCCTGCATGCTTTTCTCCATGGTTTCCCTTTGACCCAACCTCTGCCCAGACATTTCACTGAAAAAGCAAAGTCTTTTTCAGAATGTCCCGTTTCTGCCCTGGGAGCCTGGACCACGTGGCTCACTGGCCGCAGGACTTGAGGGTCTTCATTTCCTCCCGCCATGTCGCACAGGCTGTGTCCAGGAGGCAGATATGGAAGATATTTCTCACCTTGTGCTGGGGCTGATTTTGTAACAGGCCAGGGCCTGCTGGATCCCAGGAGGTGTAAGATGTTCTGGGTCTCTCACTCGTCCATCAGCTGGACTGGTGGGGGCTTTGCCACCTCCTCTGAAGTCTGGTGCCTGCTGAAGGCTGAAGGCCTCTGGTCCTTTGTTCTCCTCTCAGGGGCTGATGAGTCACAGGCAGTGGTAGTGTTTGCACCGTCCATTCCATTCGTTCTGTGGAAATAATCCTGGCAGCCGGGCAGGTGGGGTGGGTCCTCAGAGGGTCTGCGTGGAGAAGCTTGGTTGTGCAGAGTGGAAAGGTCCACCTTTCCTCTGCTGGATTTGCCCACAGTCTGACAGATGCTTCTTTGGCAAACCCCTGTAAGAACTGTTCCCACTGTTACCTCTCTGGCCTCAGTCAGACATTGGGCCCTTGCCCAGAGGGATACACATAGAGGGAGCCCAAGTAGAACAAACTCTCCCCTTTCCTATAGCCATTTTCTTGTTCTATTTGGGGTTACAGGGGCAAAGGGGTCCTCTGGGTGAGGGGTATATTTCTGGAACACAAGTCCTGTCCATACTGGTCCCTTAGTTCTTGGCTTATACCACACTTCTGGGACAATATGGTATGACAGAAAATATTTAGGTTCAGAACTTTAGACACACCAAGATACATGATTTTTTTTCTTCCTCAAGATTGCCTGATACAAATAGGCTAAATATTATGTGTGTACCTTTTTTTTTTTTTTTTTTTGAGACAGGGTTTCTCTGTGTGTCTCTGGCTGTCCTGGACTCACTCTGTAGACCAGGCTGGCCTCGAACTCACAGATATCCGCCTGCCTCTGCCTCCCAAGTGCTGGGATTAAAGGCATGCGCCACCACCGCCCGGCTATGTGTGTACCTTTTATATATGGTTTTCTTGATTGTTTCATATTTGTTCTTACTGTTCTTAGTATGAGTTAAAAAATTTAGCCTTTTTATTAAACAAAAGGAGAGAAATGATGGGTAGTGTTAAGCATTCTAAATGTTGATTGGTCCTGCTTGCTGTCTGTTACTTACATTGACTCTGATTGGTTAAATAAATGCTGAGGCCTGGAGATTGGGCAAAGACAAAGGTAGGCAGGACTAAGGTGTATGGGCTTTAGAGAGAGAGAGCATCTTGGGAAAGAAGCCAGGAGCAGGAGGAAGGAGGAACACACACCATGGGATAGACAAAAGAAGATCATTCCACATGGCCTGGAACATCAGCATAGTGTGGAGAATAATAGTCCAAAGGGATGTATGTATATATGGGGTCATATTTGGGTAATAGAATTATGAGCAGCTTAGATGGGCTAGGATTGTACAACTCAGGCCAAGGCTTGTTGGAATCCATCCGGTGTCTGCGTGTATTCATTTATAATGGCAGGTTAAGTATTAACACTGCTGACCAATTAATGATAATATAAATACTGGTTAAATCACTTAATTAGCCATTTTTTCCTACATAACCCCTTCTCTCAAACCCTACCTTTACCAATCCCAAAGTTCCACCTTTGTTTTTTCTTTTTGGTTTTTCAAGACAAGGTTTCTCTGTGTAACAGAGCCCTGGCTGTCCTGGACTCAGTTTGTAGACCAGGCAAGCCTGGAACTCACAGAGATCCTCCTGCCTCTGCCTCCTGAGTGCTGGAATTAAAGGTGTGCACCATCACACCCAGCAAGTTACACCTTTTCTTTTGTTGTTGTTTTTGTTTTGTTTTTTAAGACAGGGTTTCTCTGTGTAGCTCTGGCTGCCCTGGACTCACTTTGTAGACCAAGTTGGCCTTGAACTCACAGAGATCCTCCTGCTTCTGCCTCCCAAGTGCTGGGATTAAAGGCCTGCACCCACCATGCCCAGCAATTACAGACAGCTTTGAACTGCCATGTGGGTGCTGGGATTTGAACCCAGGTTCTTTGGAAGAACAGCCATTGCTCTTAACTACTGAGCCATCTCTCCAGCCCCAAGTTCCACCTTTTTAATCTAGTGCTCTGCCCTTGAGGAGAGCCCAAGTGGCCGGATCCTCTGACAGGCCCAATGTAACTTCAATGAAGAACAATCTATAAACTCTTCAGGTCATCTGACATCCCAGCCCAAAGCTTATCCACCTCAAAAGTGTATCTGTTGCCCAGGAATAGAGGGCTGTGTGGGAATCTATCAGATGAGACAAGAGGAGAAGATTCGTACTGTAGAGGGACTAGGTTAGAGGCAGTGTGAAGGGCCTTGAAGCCCTTGTGGAGGGATTCTATAAATGATTAGTTAGAACTGGGGTGGCTGGTGATGGAAAATGAGGCAGGAATCATGGAGGCAAAAAATGCCAGAGCTTGTGTTTTATCCGGAAGATGTATGGCCTTCCATGATTCTCCTTTTGAACTTTCTCAGCTCCAGTAGCAGCCTGGACAACTGGAGTTATAAACTGAGCTAAGGCCTCTTCCTTCCTCCCCTATTCTCTTCCCCCAAACCTCAGAAGCCAGCCAGTTCTGATAGTTCACCCACTTCCCCACAGATGTCCTAGGGTGAGCAGAATTTTTTTCTTCGAGGTAGGGTTTCTCTGTGCAACAGCTCTGGTTGTCCTGGTCTTGTTTTTGTAGACCAGGCTGGCCTCGAACTCACAGAGATCCGCCTGCCTCTGCCTCCCAAGTGCTGGGATTAAAGGCGTGCGCCACCACCACCTGGCAAATTTTGTTTTTTTTTTTTTGAGACAGGGTTTCTCTGCGTAGCCCTGGCTGTCCTGGACTCACTTTGTAGACCAGGCTGGCCTTGAACTCGCAAAGATCCACCTGCCTCTGCCTCCCAAGTGCTGGGATTAAAGGCGTGCGCCACCACCGCCCGGCCAGGTGAGCAGAATTTTGTGAAGGACTGTGGCTGTGGTTTTGGAAGTGGATGTCTGGGTGCGTTCAGTCTTTTTATGGGTGTGGGGGACCCTGTGAACCATGCTTCATGCACTTAGAAGAAAAGCTGATAGATTCCCAAAAGTGGGCTTTCCAAGGACAGCAGCAGCATGTGCTGCCAGTAAAGACTGTGAGGTACTTTCCAGAGAGTTGAAGGACACAGCCCTGGGGCTGAGGCCTGCTACCTCCCCTTCCAGCTGGTTTTTTTTTTTTTTTCAATTCCACATTTACATCAGTCGTGTGGGGTAAAGCCTTACACCTTCTGACTTCCAGCATCAGTTGCCCGACTTACTATAGACCGTGAGTTCCTTTGCCCGCTCCTTGGATCTCATTTGGGTCTTTCTAGGTCCCAGACTTGGGTTCTTCTGCCCTTTGTTGTCTGAAGGCTTCTGTCCCTTCTGCTGGAACCAACACCTCCCAGGCAGATGCCCTGGCACAGAAAACAGGGTGCTGTGGACTTTGAGCCCGGGCCACAGCAGTGGGAAGGCGTTTCCCGGCACAGACCGCCCTTACCTCTGCAGCACCCCAAATCAGATAGAATGGAGGGCTTGCCTTGGCAGTTGGGTGCGGGTGGGTTGGGACAGGAGGGCGAGGGTCCTCCCTGAGAGGTGGTGCATGGTACACAGCCTGTGACAGGTGGTGACTCACAGCTCATCCAGCCATAAAGTTAGGGCAATAGCCCCACATCCAAGCTGTGCTCCCCCGGCGTTCCCAGGCCCTGTATCCCTCCCTGCAGCTGAGCCAGGTCGGCCCTCCACAGAGGACAGCCTAGGCTGGTTCTGAGCCCTCACATGGGCCTGAACCCCTTCCCACTCATTTGCTGCTTCAGAGAAGACTGAATCCCAGGGTTGGGGAGTAAACAGCTGGGGCTGTCCCTTGCACATGGGGCACATGGCTGCTCACTTCATGGGGGGGGGGCGTACAGCCAGGATGCAGAGTTAGCTCCCAGGAGGCAGTGGCCACTCATGCTCTGGGGAACGAACTGCCCATAGATCTAAGAAAGCTGACTTTGTAGCCTGGCTTGGGTCACTTCTTTTCTGTTCACATTAGGGCAGTCCATGCCTCAGTTTCCTCATTGTGCTGCTTCTCCACTGGGCTGAGTGAGGGCTGGTGAGAGATTTTGGTGGGACTGGATTGCGATCTGCAGGTGCCCCATGCCCTGCCATGAAAGGCTAGGCCTTGGGGGTAGGGCAGGCCTTCCCATGCCAGAAGGAAGGCAATTGTAGGGGACACACAGTGGCAATGGGGATGAGCCATCTTTATAGTAGCCTAAAGATACCAAGCTGCATTGGGCTTCAGCCAAGGTTGCAGTTCATAGGTTACCCTCGACCCCCAGGCACAGAGGGGGGAGGTGAGTCTCCCTGGTGCAACCTGTCCAGGTCACTCCTTTACACCCCCCCCCCCACCTAGTGTCCCTGTTTCTCATAGTTATTCCTGTCATTAACACTTGCCCTGTGTCCCCTCCCCATCTCTGGTCTGCACCCTACCGTCACCCAAGCCTTCAAGTGCACCCTGAGCCCTGTACCTAGCCCCTTCTCTTGTCCCTCCCAGTCCCATGCCTGCCTCTTAGCCCTTGCTCTTGCCCTTCAGCCCTGGTTCCCTCCCCTCAGCCCTTGCTCCCTGCTAAGTGCTGGACAGTCCGTCATAAGATGATCGAAAGCTTACTGCTAGGGACAGTGAGACCTGGGGCTGTAGGGCATCATGACATACAGAACTTTGCTGCTGGGCCCAAGCAGGTGGAGGAAAATCTGTGCTCATATTAGAGCCCAAGCCAGGCCAGCACCTCATGGAGTTGCCCAAGGGGTGGGTGTGCTCTGGTGATTATTGTCATGCTCTTGTCGGCTAAATAACTACTATGCATGGGAAGGGATCCTCTAGAGCAGTGGTTCTCAACCTGTGAGTTCCCAACCTTTGTGGGGTCGAACGACCCTTTCACAGGGGTCATATATGAACTGTCAGAAAGCACAGCTACTTAGATTACAATTCATAACAGTACCAAAATTACAGTTATGAAGTAGCAACGAAAATAATTTTATGGTTGGGGAGGGGTTAGCAAAGCATGAGGAACTGTATTAAAGGGTCACAGCATTAGGAAGGTAGAGAACCACTGCTCTAGAGAATTAATTCCAAGTGTCTGGAGCTTCATAGAGACTTAATCTCCTGCCTGAAGCGGTGTTACAGTAATCCCATTACTGGGGTGGCTGAAGCAGGAGGATCATAGCCTCCAAACAATTGTGGGCTATGCAAAAAAAGCTTGTTTCTAAGACAATTTAATCTTTGTACCTGCCCTGACGTGAAGCTGTGAGCCCCACCTTCAAGTTACCTACTCCAGCCCAGCTTAGACACTCCTCGTGGGGCCTGTGAAGGCTAGATGGGCCTTGTGGTGGCTTTTTCCCCACTTGGAGCTCCTTGAAGCCTTTGCCACTGGCTGGGCTGATATTATCTGTTTTTCTCAATGTCCTAAACGTGGTCACATCTTTGAAATTCCTTTGTCACCTAAGGTGACCTGTTAGCAAGTTCCAAGATAACTGGAGAGCAATTATTATTTTTTTTGTCGTTGAACAATAATTTATTGAGATCCCTCCCTCCCAGCCTCTACAATCTCAAGGTCACTTTCTCCATTTGTAGATATTTTTTGCTAGTTTCAAGAAGATGGCTGGGGACAAGAGTGCAGAGTACTTCTCGATGAGACTTGTCGTAGCTGTAACCGTCTTCCTTGTACTTGAAGAACACAGCCTGCAGATCCAGTACCTCATACAGTGTTTTCACCTGTGCCACCTTCTCTGGGTCCTTCTGCCCATAATTCTCCACTGAAATCCTGCGCTGTTGTGGAGGGGCTCGCCCTGCAGGCATTGAACCACCAGCCGGCTGTATTTTTTGTCCTGAATGCCAGTGCCAACCTTCCCAGTCACACTGGGGTCTCCGAAGAGATCAAGGTAGTCGTCCTGGAACTGAAAGGACTCACCCATCTCCAGCAGGACCTTCAAGGTATGGTCATGCTCCTTCCCCCCATAAACGCCTGCCATGAACACAGACGGCCCTGGGGTGCTGTGTTGAGGTCGAGAGTCTTCCCGACCTCAGAGCAGAAAGAGCTCCAGCAGGTTCAGGTAGTATGATGGCTCCCTTTGGTAGAACTTCAGCAGGCAGTAGACAACTTCAGCAGGCTGTAGACACAGACTTCCAGAAGCAGAACGTTGTTGATGGCTTCCAAGCCCATGCCTGGCTTCTGATATCCGCAGATCTGCCCCTGGTCAGTGAGGGAAGAGTTCATGATGTCGTCTGACACGAGGAAGAAAGCCTGGCGCAGTTCTACATGCCAGCCCACAATCAGGGCCCGCTGAAGACTCTCAGCATCCTGTTTCCTCAGTTCCACCAGCTCCTGGAATGTTTGCAGCACAGTCACACCCTGATTGTACTCGCCTCCTATGGTATTATACTCCAGGACCTCCTTGAGCTGGGTAATAGCATCCCGGATCTCTGGGTGTCCTAGCTCATCCTCAGTCAGTACCTTGACGATCTGGGAGAAGTGCTGGGTGAAGTCCTGCCTTTCTTAGTTATAAGCATCCAATTTCTGGTTCCCATTCATTCTGAGAGAGGAGCAAAATGCTCTGTTCCTTAATACGGAATCTCCTGGGGTGGAGAGCAATTATTCTATCTATAAGCAGGAGTTGCTGTTGTACCCATTTTACAGATGAGGAACTTAGAGGCCACAGACTGGCTACCCAACCTGTTCAGTGTCCCCAGAATCAGGCACTGGAACTTGGAGGTATAATGAAGCCAAAGATCCTCAGCTGCATCAGACAGCACACTCGTGACAAGGTAGCCTGCCTTTGCTGGGGATCCTTAGAGTGGAAACCAAGTCCCAGCAAAGGCAGGTGACCTATCTTAGACCATGTTGGGTGGGAGCCCAAGTCTCCTTTCCAACTCCTGAATGTCTGAGTGGGCATTCCTGGCATCTCAGGATGTGGGGATGTCCATCTGTGCAGTCTTGCTCTAGCTCTAAGGTTCTGAGGACCAGGCTGCATATGTTTAGGAGTGAGTGAGGGACAGTGTGTGTGTGTGTGTGTGTGTGTGTATGTGTGTGTGTGTGTGTGTGTGTGCTTGTGTGTGTATGACTGCTGTAAAGTTGGGGAGTTAAGATGCCCTGGTGGGGCATCCCATCTTATTGGTCAGAAGACTGCTTGCTGGTGAAACAATGTTGGAGGTGAGTGAGTGGCTGGCCTTGAGTATGAACATGTTAATATCAGCTTCACAGACAGGGAAACTGAGGCCAATTAAATCTCTAGAGTGAGGGCCTTTCTAGGAACTCTGGCCATGGCCTGTGTGCACAGACAGAGTACCAGGGTCCTGGGCTCACTTCCTTCCTCTAAAGCAGGTTCCGGGAGATGTCGGCTGGCATGGAAAACCAACAGACTAAATATAGCTGTGGAACTTCCCGGAACACGTTATTCTGACTGTCTGATAATTAATGTTCAACAGCAGCATCTTTCAGAAAGCTGAGTCCACTCTGCATATCCAATTGATCAGCAAGGTTTCTTTCCAGCTCCTAAGCATCAGCTGGAATTCTTAAGGTCTTTGGGGTCCTTGACAGATATCAGGGGTCAGACATGCTGGTGAGTAGTCCTTAGCCCAGAGTATCAGGATGATGGCCATGTTGGCATCCAGCTGTTGGAGCTGCCCTCCTTGGGAAATAGGCCGGGTTTCCAGGAAACTGTAGCCCTGGAGTGGGTGTGCCAGACATGACCTTCTCCAGAACCCTTCCTGCCTGCCCTGGCCCAAGCACCTTTACTTTAGCCCAGGCACTTTCTGGTGAGGGTCCTTTCTCATCCTCCTGAGCAGATGGGAATAGATTAAGGCCTGAGGGGCTCTCCTGCCCAGTGGCAAGAAGACAAGTCTAGGATATTGGCTGAACACCTGGCAGAGAACACATAGGAAGAAGACTTTTGAGGGAAGGGCACAGATTCGAGGACTCCGGCCGCTGAAGCCCAGAGCACTTCCTCCATGCTTGCTGGCTTCCCTCATGCCCAGTCCAGAACATGGACTAGGCTTTGTTTATGAAAACCATCCTGGGTGTCAGTCAGCTAGCCCCCTCCCCCAGGTCTTGCACAGAAAGCCTAGGTTCTGTGCAGAGAGGAAGCCCCAGCTCTGGCTCTGGATGGGGCTCAGCTGCCCTGGCCCTTTAGGATTGACTGTCAGAATTAGTCTAGAGACTCTCTGTTCTCTCTCCTCCTCTCTGCAGGGAGGGGAGGTGATGGGCCCTACTCCATGCTAGCCTGGGTAACTACACAGAGGGACAGATTTGGCCATCCTTGCACCTCGCGGGTCTCCAGGCCTCTCTAAAAACTTGGAGCCTTCCTCTTGGAGCAGGTTCCTGATGGCCACCCCAAAGTGAGGTGAATCAGCATACACCTGGCTGGGCTAGTGGGGTGGAGGACAGTGCAGTATGGAGCTTGGCGTGCTCTTATCGCACCCCTCAGGCAGGTTCCTCACTACTGCTACCCTGTCCCGGTAGGTCAGCTAGATAGCAGCAGCACTGTGGTCCTGGGTCTACTTTGGTTGGCACTGTCTAGTGTGCGATGGGCACCCCCTGGTGGCCATACCGAACCCTTCACTGGGAGGTGGGGCCTCTAGAGTTTGGCTTGTTGCCAGGAGGGCCCCTCAACTAGGCTTTAGGCCCTAGGTTCAGTGGCCTTCCAGCCCCATTGCAAATGTGAGAACAGGTTTCACTAGGCATTCAGGAAGATGACAGACGGTCCACCTCTCTTTCTTTCTTTCTTTCTTTCTTTCTTTCTTTCTTTCTTTCTTTCTTTCTTTCTTTCTTCCTTCCTTCCTTTCTTTCTTCTCTCCCTCCCTCCCTCCCTTCCTTTCCTTCCTTCTTTCTTTCTTTTTTATTCTTCTTTCATACATTACATCACGACTGCACTTTCCTTCCTACCCTTTCACTCCTCCCAGTCCCTCCCCTGACCTCCCTTCTCTCCCAGATCCAGTCCTCTGTCCCTTAAAAAAAAAAAAAAAAAAAAAAAAAAAAAATCAGGCCTTTGGCACATTCCTTTAATTCCAGGACTTGGGAGGCAGAGGTAGGTGGACCTCTGTGAGTTCAAGGCCAGCCTGGGGCCTTGAGTGAGTTCCAGGACAGCCAGGGATAAACAGAGAAACCCTGTCTCAGAAAAAAAAAAAAAAAAAGAATCAGGCCTTCTAGGGTTATCCACCAAACATGGCATTGTAACCGCAAATTTTATTAATTTATATTTATTTATTATTTTTTTATTTTTTATTTTTTTGGTTTTTTCGAGACAGGGTTTCTCTGTGTAGCCCTGGCTGTCCTGGACTCACTTTGTAGACCAGGCTGGCCTCGAACTCACAAGATCCACCTGCCTCTGCCTCCCAAGTGCTGTAATTTATATTTATTAATACCTAAACACCTATTACCTGAGAACTAATTCTAACCCCTTTTTTTCTCTTTCACAACTGAGATTTTATTGGCTGAGGAACAGAGTACACAGACATTTCAATTCTTAGCACATGCACCCAAAGGAAATCATACCTTGTATTCACATACCCAAGTGAAGAGCCGTGTGTCATGTTCATGTGCCCAAACCAAGAGCCACGTGTGTGCTGTCTCTCTTTGAACTTATTCCAGAGATGTTCCAGCCTCAAATTTGACAAAAGTTTTCCTTAAGACCTCACATAACACTCAAATGCTCATAACTCTCAGTTCCACGGACTCCATTTTATGCCACATACAGCACGCACTCAAATTCCACCTTTCACACCACATTATTACAAGTGTTAGGAAAATGACCAGACACATTACAGTTCTGACAGGGCAAGGAGTGGTTTTCTTAGGAAACAGTTCTTCTAGAAACATGAGGCTAGATATAACTGAAAATATTCCAGACACAAATGCACGACTGAGAATCCAAATTGCTGCTCAATGTGCTTTGTTTTTTTTTTGTTTGTTTGTTTTTGTTTTTTTTTGTTTTTTCGTATTGTAGGGTATAAAACTAGCCCCCTCTACGGAATGTTATGGTGACTCCCGAGACAGTCACGGCCTCTCCTGATTCAGTATCCTGCTATTTTCTGGTTGTACCAAAAAATAAACAACCAGCAAATGATTTAACCTCTTTAAAAAATCACTTACACTTAAAAAATGAGATGAAGTGAGATTTCCCCACCTTTTAAAAATGTTTCTAGAGCTACTAAAATACTCAAGTTTCCAAAATAGTTGATAAAAATATTCCTCTGGATTGTACAAGAAAAGAGGCAGGGACCACTGAGAGATACGATGGATGATGGTTAGTCGGACTTGGCTTCTTTCTCTTCTACTTCAGAGGCCGGACTCTGGTTTTCCATCTCTCTGTTTTTCTGCAAGGCAGATCTGCAGCATGTTGGTCAGCCACTTCCACCTGTTTGCCCTTTGCTCCCCTCTTCCCTTTCGTTTGCACTTTTTAGTCTGTTGATTTATCCTTTCCTGCTGCCTTTTCCGGCTTCGCATCCACCTTGGCAGGGGTAGACTTAGCCGACAGTCTTGCAGAGCACGCTTGGGCAACATCTGCACCGATCTTCCTCTTGGGTGGAAAGTGACACCTGACCTGTCTCGGATCTGCGCTGCCTGGCCACCACCACACAGCGTGCCCAACCCTAACCCTTTTGAAAAGGACACCAAGCCGTGGGTCCTTAGGGCAACTTGGTTTGCAGTCTGTCCGAAGCCTCCTTGGGCTGGCTCATGGCAAGAGTCTCTCTCAGACTCCGCCTCTCGGTTTATGTGCTGAGGCTTCTGTCACCTGCTTCCTCAGGGTCAAGGCCGTTCTTGAGTGGGCTCACAGCTGACTGTACTTGCACAGCTCTACTTGAGGTCTGCCTTTCAGTCAGTGTGGACCTGGCTCCAGCAAATGGCACATGCCACTCCAAACCTCAGAGTCTCTCAAGTGGGTGTCTCTTGGGCTCCTCCCCCACATTCTTAAATAGGGTGTTATCTCTCGGTTTCTGGAAGTAACTCAAAGCTGGAGGGCTCTCTTGAAGTAACTGGCAGCCCCGGCCACGGCCTTCCACAGGGCTCTTTCTTGGTTCCAAAACCAGGCTTTTTACTTGGGCTCCACCCTCTTTGGCTCCAATCTTTCTAGAGTCCAAGCAATGCCAAGCCAAAAACCCATTCCAGTTTCCCAGGCTTTCACTTGTTATGCATATAGGGTGCCTTCTTATTTGCTCAGGACCACAGGCTGCCAGGTGTTTCCCACAGGTAAAAAGCTTGAGGCTGACTTTGAATGCCCTTTTAAGAATTCTGCATTTCAGAAGCCCCTACGTATTCACTACATAGCATAACAAGCTACTATAAGACCAGGGACAAACCCTCATATCATGGCTGGATAAGGCAATCCAGTAGGAGGAAAAGGGTCCCAAAGCAGACAAAAGAGTCGGAGACACCCATCACTCCCACTGTGAGGAGTCCCACAAGAAGACCAAGCTACACAGCCATAACATATATACAGAGGAGTTAGCTTAGACCCATACAGGGCCCATGTTTGTTACTTCAGTTTCTGTGAACCCCTATGAGCCCTGCCTAGTTGGTTCTGCGGGTCATGTTCTTGTGGTATCATCGACCCCTCTGGCTCCTACAGTCCTTCCTTCCCCTCTTCTGTGGGGTTCCCCTGGCTCTGCTCATGTTTGACTGGTTTGGCTGTGGCTCTCGGCAACTGTTCCCACATGTCCCTGCGTGATGCCTCTCTGGTGACAATTGGGTTAGGCCTGATCTATGAGCAGGAAAATATAACTAGGAATTATTTCATTGTTTTTTTTTTTTTTTGGCCAGTTGTATTTGGTTCTATCCTGGATCTCTGGGCTCTTCTGTCTCTGGTTCCTGGCCATCCAGGTGGTGCCAGGCATGGGTTCCCTCTTGTGGCATAGGCTAGCCACTCGCACAAATTCGGCACCATCATTACCCCAGCATGTTTTGTAGGCAGGACAGATTGTAGGTTGAAGATTTTGTGACTGGGTTGACTGCTGGGAGCCTTGTTTGGTTCTAGAAGATGGCTGGTTAGGGCTCCGTATCTCCCATTGCTAGTAGACTTCTCTAGGGTGACTCTCCTAGATTCCATGGAGTTTCCACAGCACTAGGTTTCTACATTGCCTCCCAAATATCCCTCTCAATTCTAGTCATCTCTCCCAGGACTCCCTCCCTCCCCTCCCTGCTCTGCTGCCTGATCCTTCCTGTTCCCATCCCACTGCCCCCAGTCCATCTACACAACCTAATTCTATTTCCCCTTCCCAGGGAGATCCGTGCCCCCTGCCTTGAGCCTCCTTATTACTTAACCTCTCTGCATCTGCGGATTGTAACATGATTATCCTTTACTTAGCAGCTAATGTTCACTTATCAGTGAGTACATACCCTGTTGGTTTTTCTGGGTCTGGGTTACCTCACTCAGAATGATTTTTTTCTTAGTTCCATCCACTTGGCTACAAATTTCATGATGTCATTGTTTTTAACAGCTGAGTAATATTCCATTGTGGAAATGTACCACATATTCTTTATCCATTGTTCAATTGAGAGACATCTAGGCTGTTTTCAGTTTTTGACTATTATGAATAAACCTGTTATGAACATAGTTGAGCAAGAGTCCTTGTAGTTGGATGCAGCATCTTTTGGGTGTATGCCCAAGAGAGATATAGCTGGGTCTTGAGGTAGATCTGCTTCCACTTTTCTGAGGAGCTATCATGTTGATTTTCATAGTGGCTGTACAAGTTTGCAGCCCCACCAGCAGTAAAAGAGTGTTCCCCTCACTCCACATCCTCGCCAGCACGAGCTGTCACTTGTGTTTTTGATCTTAGCCATTCTGACAGGTGTAAGATGGAATCTCAAAGTAGTTTCTATTTGCATTTTCCTGCTGGCTAAGGATGTTGAATATTTAAGTATTTCTCAGCCATTTGAGATTCCTCTATTGAGAATTTTTTGTTTAGTTCTAAATCCCACATTTTCTTTCTTTTTTTTTTTGGTTTTTGAATCTAGTTTCTTGAGTTCTTAATATATTTTAGATATTAGTCTCTGTCAGATGTGGTGTTGGTGAAAATATTTTCCCAGTCTGTAGGCTGCTGTTTTGTCTTATTGACAGTGTCCTTTGCCTTACAGAAGTTTTCAAGTTTCATGAGGTCCCATTTATTGATTGTTGTTCTTAGTGCCTGAGCTATTGATGTTCTGTTCAGGAAGTTGTCTCCTGTATCAATGTGCTCTTCTATTAGGTTCAGTGTGTCTGGTTTTATGTTGAGGTCTTGATCCACTTGGACTTGAGTTTTGTGCAGGGTGTTAGAAATCTATTTACATTCTTCTACATGCTGACATCCAATCAGACCAGCACCATTTGCAAAGGATGCTTTCTTATTTCCACTGTGTATTTCTGGCTTCTTTATTAAAAAAAAAAAAATCAGGTGACCAAAAAAAAAAAGGAGGAAGATAGGAGGGAGACGGGGAAGAGAGCAGGAGGGGAGGACCAGGGGACCGGGGGGGGGGGGGGGAGGAGGGAGAGGACTGTGATTGAAATGTAACTTCAAGAAATAAATAAATGTTGAAAAAAATAATTACATGGTTTTGTTACTTTAATAAGCTGATACCTTCATGATGAAATCTTAAAAGAAACAAAAAAATCACGTGTCCATTGATTCCATTGATCAACCAATGCTTTTATGCCAATAAAATACCATGCGGTTTTTATTGCAATAGCTCTACAGTGAAGCTTGAAATAAAGCAGGGATGGTGATCCTCTGGATGTTCTTTTATTATACAGGATTGTTTTAGCTATCCTGGGTTTTAATGTTTTTTGTTTTCTTTCATGTCCAAGTTAAGTATTGCCCTTGGAATTTTGATGGGGATTGCATTGAATCTGTAGATTGCTTTTGGTAGAGTGTACATTTTTACTACATTCATCTACCAATCCATGAGAATGGGACATCCTTCCATTTTCTGATATCTCCTTCAATTTCTTTCTTCAAAGACTTGAAGTTTTTGTCATACAAGTCTTTCACTGGCTTGGTTAGAGTTAGATTTGTGGCTACTGTGAAGGATGTTGTTTTCCTGATTTATTTCTCTGCCCATTTGTCATTTGTGTATAGGAAGGTTATTGATTTTTTTTTTGAGTTAATCTTGTATCTAGCCACTTTACTAGAGGTATTTACCAACTGTAGGAGTTCCCTGGTAAAAATTTTGGATTGCTTATGTATGCTATTATATGTGTTAAGTTAAATCCAAGCAACTGTGGTCAGAATGTGTAGATACAAATCTCCACTGTTTTTTGGTGTGAAATGAGGAGGCACAATCATGATTCCAACAGCCTTAGTTGTTGGGGTGCTCTGAAAGCTGCTTGTATTTTGTTGCTAATTATGGACCCAGGGTCTGGTTGTTGCCCAGAGGAGGACATTGCCATGAGGAGGACATTGTCACGAAAAGGACATTGTCATGACAAGGACATTGCCATGACGAGGACATTGTCATGAGGAGGACGTTGTCCTGACGAAGACATTGCCATGAGGAGGACATTGTCAAGAGGAGGACATTGTAATGAGGATGACATTGCCATGATGAGGACATTGCCATGATGAGGACATTGCCATGAGGAGGACATTGTCATGAGGAGGACATTGTTATGACGAGGACATTGTCATGACGAGGACGTTGCCATGACGAGGACGTTGCCATGAGGAGGACGTTGCCATGAGGAGGACATTGCCATGAGGAGGACATTGTCATGAGGAGGACATTGTAATGAGGATGACATTGCCATGAGAAGGACATTGCCATGACGAGGACATTGTCATGAGGAGGACATTGTCATGACGAGGACATTGCCATGAGGAGGACATTGCCATGACGAGGACATTGCCATGACGAGGACATTGCCATAACGTGGACATTGCCATGACGAAGATATTGCCATGACGAGGACATTGCCATGACGAGGACAGTGTCATGACGAGGACATTGCCATGATGAGGACATTGTCATGATGAGGACATTGTCA
>CAJQZJ010033208.1:1576766-1609615 GCA_907164525.1 Lophiomys imhausi | reverse complement strand
GAGGACATTGTCATGACGAGGACATTGCCATGAAGAGGACATTGTCATGACGATGACATTGGCATGATGAGGACATTGTCATGACGAGGACATTGCCATGAAGAGGACATTGTCATGATGATGACATTGTCATATCGAGGACATTGGCATGACGAGGACATTGTCATGAGGAGGACATTGTCATTAGGAGGACATTGCATATGTATTTTGTATACAGGTCTTTGTTGTGTGAACCTTGTTCTGCTTAATTTGGAGTTGATTGGTTGAATAAAATGCTGGAGCCTGGATTGGGTGGAAGGGAGGTAGGTGGGGGACAGGTTGTAGGGCTTTTAGAGAGGGAAGAATCACCAGGGAGACAGGAGGAAGGAAGATGCTATGGGTTAGATATAAGAGCATCATTCCATGTGGCCTGGAACATCAGCATAGTGTAGAGAATAACAGCCCAGAGGATTTATGCATATATTGGGGTTTTATTTGGGGATAAAATTATGAGAAACTTTAAATGGGCTAAGACTGCACAATCCAGGCTAAGGCTTGTTAAAATCCATCAGGTATCTGTGTGATTATTCATAAGTGGGCTAAGGGATAACTCCACTGCCCTAATAATTGTAAGTATCAATTATGAATATTAATATTACTTCAACACTTAGTTGTTGGGTTTGTGGGGTCAAGAAGGAAGGTGGGTGGGGAAGGAAGGAGTCCTGAGCTGTGCAAGGGGGGTTGGTCTCTGTGGCTGGGCTAGCAGAATGTCAGACCCAGGTGTTCCTGAATATGTTGATGTTCCTCTACTTAGATATGGACCCTGCCTTTGGGCACCTTGGGATTTATAGGATTGAGAAGGTCAGCTCACTGCCCTCCACCAAGGCTGGGTTATTGCCACCATCAAGATGGGTCTGGGGCCAATCAGGGATGTTGCCTAGTCTTTAAGCCCCGCAGGGGAGGGACCAAAGTTGAAAGTCCTACGATATTCATTACCGGAGGTCGCACTGGCATTTTTGATGGCTCACAAAAGCCCTTTGGTTCAGAAGGACCATGAGGGTCAGTAGAGTAAGACTGGAAACCCAAGACCCAGTAGCACATGAGGAGTCAGGTTGAATTTGGTCAGTGTGGAAATCAGAAATATCCGAGGAGGTACAACATTGACTGGGATGTCACTGTCATCCTGAAATGTAAGTTAGGAGAGAGTAGTGGAGTTCCAGGGGGTGTGAACAGGTGATCACTGCAGCCTATCATGTGGCAGCTGCCTTGGGTCCTGCTTGGCTCTAGGTGCTGTGGGACCTGAGGGAATGCATGGCTCCCCTCTGGCCAGATAGCATAAGGGAGTTGAATCCCAGTTGCTCAAGGTCATGTCCCTATAAGGAAGGCCGTGAGGGTTAACAGCCAGCCTGTCACACACGCATGATCATAGACATTCCATACATGACATTTCATGATCATTGACATTTCATCCACGAGTGTCTACTTCTGCTTACAGATTCACTGTCACTCCATAGTCATGGAGAGCTGTAGGGGTGGCACACAGAGGTTGTGGACCATCCCTGCCTCCCGAGGGCTGCGTTTCACAGTGACATCAGGCAGCCGACGTGGAAGCAAGTTTCTGTTTTCTGCTGTTATCCCATGTGTATCATGGGCACACTCACACATCCATAGCTACATGGATGCACAGAGGATGGTGTTCATATCTGTTTGTTCCTTCTTTGAGTGTTGCCGAGTCCCAGCTATGAGCAGGCAAGTCCAGCCCTGCCTCTAGGAACACACACACACACACACACACACACACACACATGCACACGCACATGCACATGCACACACACACAGTAAGAGGAGCAGCACCTACACATACTTCATCTTTGATGACTTGAATTCTTGCAGCAGGAGACGGGGGTCTGTGTGTTGAAGGAGGAGAGCTGAGGAGTAGACAGAGAGAAGAACATATGTGATACTCAGTGTGGCCCATCCAGGCCTCTACGGAGGAGGAAGGAAGAGTCTATTGTCCCAGCATCCAGGGAAAAAGTCTGAACCTGACCTTCAAGTCTGAACTCAAGACCTTCCTTCCCTGTCTGGTGCTTCTCCTACTGTCCTCCTGGTGGTGTTGCTTGAACTGCCCACTTGCACTCAGCATAAGCTTTTCTGCTACTGCTATTCCTTCCAAGTGCGTTTAGGGGACTCTAAAGGAAGAGTCACCCTTTCTTCAAAGGTTTGCAGGCATCAGGCTATTTCATGGTGAGAGTAATGAAGAGAAGGGGTGCACATCTGCCTGCGTGGCACCTGGCGCCAGACACAGTCAGCATGGGCAGTGGAAGTCGGAGCTTCACGTGGAGGGAGTACCAGGGTCAGCAGGTGGCAGATCGTTTTAGCTGCTCATGTTTGGTTGTCTGGAAACAAAGACTATCTTTTCCTTTAAACAAACTTTTAAAAGATGTGTTTATTTTGTGTGTATGATCATCTTATCTGAGTGGGTGAATGGGTGCATCATGTGCAGGCCTTGCGTCTGAGAGGTCAGAAGAGGGTATCAGAACCCCTGGAAAAGAGATTAAAAAATGTCTGTGAGTCACCATGTGGGTGCTGAGAACTGAACCTGGGCTCTCTGCCAGAGCAACAAGTGTTCTTAACTGCTGAGCTGTTTATCCAGGGCCCCAGCATTTTGTTTTTGAAGCTAGGTTTCAGGCAGCCCAGGCTGACCTCAAGCTCACTATGTAGTTGAGGAGTCTCTACCTCTCAAGTACTGGGATTAACAGGCATGGGTTAGCACACCTAGTTTACTTAATGCTGGGGATGGAACCCAGGGCTTCACGCATGGTAGGCAGCCAATCTTCCACTAAGCTACACGCCCTGCTCCCCAAACTAGCTTTGAGACATTCTTCATCTTTGTCTACAGTGGTGGGACCACAACTGTGAGTTATGAGTTAATGTCTACTAAGGCAAGTTCTGGGACAAGGAGGCATCCAGAAAGTGGCTGATGAGGATGGGGTGGGATGACCTCAGAGAAGAGACCAAAGGTTTGGATCACCCTCTGGCTCTCCCTCCCTGGACAGCTGTTTGTCAGTACCAAGATCTCCAGAGCCTTTTTGTTCCTGTTTGCAGACTGTCCCGGAGCTCCTTCATGGACAGCCACACCCCAACAGGATCTCACTGCATGTTCTGTATGGTACACTCGAGCCCCTGGCGATTCTCTGTGGGACAGTGGAGGGATGCTGGCTCATCAGAGTGACTCTGTGAGCTGAGAGGTTGCTTCTCAGTGTATACTGGGTGACCCCGGTTGCACATTCTGGCGGTGTAGGTGCCTGAATGTGACTTTCAGACGTGGCAGCCCCAGGCAGAAGCCTACTATTTTACTTTGTTTTATTTGTTTGTTGATGCATGGTCGCACTCCGTAGCCCTGACTGTCCTCAGACCTGCAGCGATCCTCCTACTTCAGCCTCCACAGTGCCGGACTACAGATACGAACCACCACGCCTGGTTCTCTTGAGACAAGGTCTCACTGTTTGCCTAGGCTGGCCCTGATCACGATGCCCCAGTCTCAGGGCTGCTCCATCACGTTACCAGGTAGATCACGTTCTGTAGTGCAGCCAGACGGCCCAACCCCCTTTGGTGCTTACATCTTTACAAAGGTAAATTTTAGGAAAATTACTGTAAGCTTTCCCACTTTTCACTTGTTAAGGAGCGTTGTGTGAGAGAAACATTGCTAACTGTGTCCCAGGCCCCTGAACCTGGACTGCAGTGATGGTTAGAACAAGCAGGCTCACAGCAGTGCCCCACGGTGACACTGAATTCGGAGTGGAGACTGTGGCTCCTTACCAGGTGGCTCAGTGGCCAGCAGTGGGGGGGAGGATCCTGAAGTGTTCCTGGTGTAAGTGCATCGTTTCACCAACAGGGGGAGGCCTGAGGCGTGCAGCTGGAGGCAACGGTGCACCACATGATGCTTAACTACTGTGTGTGTGTGTGTGTGTGTGTGTGTGTGTGTGTGTGTGTGTGTCTACATTGATGGTCTGCTGCTGGTGTGAGTAAGCGACTGTCTCCTTATGATTGGAGCTGTCATCCAGCGGTCCCAGTCCTCCTAAAAATTGTCTTGTGACGTGGTACTCAGGGCTTCTTGGCTGCGTGGAGAAAACCCCATAAGGGTCTTCTCAGTCCCAGTGCTTCCAGGGAGACCTGAGGAGACTCTTCTCTTTGATTCTGGGTGGCCCATGTGCCTTGGCTCAGTGTCTAAAACTATTCAGATACCCAGGGGCTTTGTGAACATGGACTTGGCTCTGTATGGAATTGGGATCAGGGTGTGTATGGCAGGGGACCACAAACCCAGCAGCCCATGAGCTCTCAGGACAGCTGTGACAGCTTGGTGAGTCCTGAGCTATCCCTTGGGACCCTCGCCACTCCAAGTGTGGATATAATTCACAGATGTGCCCCCATGGTGAGAACCCCAAAGGTGAGGCCAGATACATAGGCAGCCCCGGGGCTGCTAGGTAGGTGTGGTAGGCAGAACCCATTCCCCTGACTATCACCTGGCCTGGGTGGGGTCTCCAGTGTTTGAGATAGGACAGGGAAAAGGTGCCTAGAGCTGGCTGCCTGGGAGATAGCGGTCTGGCAGGAGGGAACCTCTGGGTCAGCTCTCCTGAGCAGAGTCAGAGAGCATGAGTGGAGAATGTTCTGCTGCTTCGGGTCCTCAGCTCTTGCAAGGCGCAAAGGGGACAGGCCTCCAGCACACAGCCCCTTAACCTTACTTCCTCAGAGAAGATGGCAACAATCTGCAGGCTCCCACACTCAGGCTCCCACGTGCCCTCCTTCATTTCCCTGCAGCCCTTCAACCACTCCTCTCCTCTGGCAGCTGACCTCTCCCACTCCCTGCTTCCCTGCCAGGAGCCTTGGTTATGGGCTGCATACCCTGACCCCTGATCACAACCTGCAGGAACCTGTTATCTGGTTGCCCGTTGTCTCTGCGACAGCCTCCTGACTTCTGAGGATATGCAAGAATGTGCATGGCCCAGCAGCCTTGCTCCCGGGGACCAAGTGTGGGCAGTGCTAGGTTGACCTATTTGAGAACCTAATGACCTTTGCCCTGACCCCAGGACAGACCCTGCACTGGGTGGGATGGATTAGACAGTTTCCCATGGGAACATTTTACAGTTACAACTTAGAAACCACCAGACCCTCTGACCCAATGAGGTCCGATGCCACAGGCTGCCTGTCTGTAGAGAGGGTGGGTCTTCAGCTGACTCTCTCAGAGTCTACATTCTGGTCTTCTACTTGACAAGTGGCTCCTGGTTATCAGGAATGGCAGAGGTGGATCCTGGACACCACTGAGGGGTTTATCACCAGGGAGTCGTCTCTGTGGTTGTGTTTCTGCCTCAGGTCTTTCCACGTGAAGTTTCTTCTTTCTGAACTGCTCAACTCCTCCTAGATATCCTCCTTACTACCTTCCCTCTCAGCCTGTCACCTTATCAGAGACCTCTCAGGCTGTGGCCTTATCAGCAGACCCTTTGGGTCTCCTGGATGCTGTCCCTCTGATACCAGAGGTGTCAGATGTCGGGGCAGAAGACACACACAGCATGAGCCAGGATATAATGGGAGTGAGGACTTGATGGGGACAGTGGGCTGTGTCTTGTCTGCTGGCTCCTGGCCTGAGCTTTTAGGTGGGTGGTCTGACAGTGAGAGTAGATAAGGCAGCTTAATGGGCCAAGCACCCTCAGGGGTGGGAGAGGCCTTGTGGGAAGAGTGAATGAGTATGAAGAGCCTGCTGCTTCGCTCCCAGGTGAGTCTGAGGGCACTGGCCATGTGGGCTTGAGTAGGTACCTGGGTCCAGAGGGGCACAGAGCCTAGTGGGGAGAGAACACCCACCTCTGGAACAAGACGGCTCCTTGTGAGAACAGCTAGGTTAGCGCCTCCTTAACCCATGTAGGATGTGTGACATCATCACAAAAAGAGAGGACAGGATAGGACACCTGCCCTTCCCCTTCCTTTACGATCCCTAGAGTCCTTCATGTCTTTGTGGTGTCTTAAGGGCTGCCCATTGCTAGCCTGGAGGTTTGTGCTGTTGTCTCCACCCAGGAGTGAGACTCCTCAGGTCTCCCTGGAAGCACTGGGACTGAGAAGACCCTTATAGGATTGGCACTGGGCCTCACTTACAGGCAGGGAATAGGCCAGAACAAAAGGGAAGGTTCTCATTCTCTTTAGGCTTCCTTCCAACACCGTGGCCATGACCCCACCATCACGTTCACCATCACCACCATCGTCACTATCATCTTTGTCATAATCACCAAGTCCATCATTATCAGCATCATTACCACCATTATTACTATTATCATCATCACTGCCACCATCTTTGCAAACCCCTCTCCAACACCGCAAGGAATGGGCTGTGGCCTTTCTCTGTCCCTGCTGCCTGTGCCTTTCGGTGTCTGAATAGCGAAAAACAGAGCCCAGGGTTGACTCTAGAAATACTGTCATGTCTTCTTACCCTTTACCCTTTAATTCTTGGCTCTTTCTGAAACCCCCTACTCATCTTACAGCAACTTCCTACCCTCCATCTCCCTGAGGGAAATTTCCATTTTGACCATAGGAGATACCCTCATGTATTTTTTTAGTCATAACTGGCTGTGGATTGAAGGCTAGGGGCTGTGTCTCTCTCACTGAGCATTTTGTTGCCAGTTCTTTTTCCTTGGTAATTGGTCAGGGCTCAGGTATCTCTACCATGTATCTCCAAGACTTTGAGGGCCCCTGGTTTTACTTGGTGATGCTTTGGGCTCTCTGTTCTAAATCTGCTCTGGGTTGCGCTAACTGAGCACCCACTGTTTTGGTATTTTGATGGGATGAGCACATCACCCACACTCATGTGGACCTGCTGGGTCCTCTGACCCTAGAGCTCTCTGGCAGTAAGCACTGAGGAGACAGCTCCTGCCCTGGTGGCCTCGTGTCCAGCAGGGTGGCACACTGGATCCAATGGCCCCAATGAGAGAGCAAGGTTGGGGAAGGCTAAGAACCTCTTTAGAACTAAAGATAACAGACCTAATGGTGGTACCAGGAGGCTTGGGGAGGACACTGAGGTCAAGTGGGGCAGCTTGCTAGGGGGCGGACATCACAGGCCTGCTCTGAGTATCCACAGAAGGCTGTGAGGAGCATTACGAGGAAGGCCATGAGCCCCACACTGGATCTTAGTAAGGGCTGAAAGGCTGCCCTTGGGTAGGTGACCCTGACATTCTCTGGCACACTGAGAGTTTAGCATCTTCATTCCTCTCCACAGTGTGTGTGAGGCCCAGAGTATCAGGCTAGCTCCTGTCCCCTTCCTCACTTCAAGATATTCACTATGTTGGCTGGAGCTCCAACAGCCTTGTAGGCCATACGAGAACCTCTTGGCAAAGCAATTCCTAGGCCAAGCCTAGCCGCATCCCAGCCAGTGGCTCCATGCAGACTGCTGAGACTCATTGTCAGCAAACTGTGCAGAATGAAGGAGCTGGGGTGAGGGTCACTTCCACAGCAGCAGGCTTCTCTTTCCGCCAGAGGGGCTGGGCAGTTCAGGCTCCTGTAGAAGCTGCACACTGGCTGGATGTCCTCACATGACTCAGAATGGCCAGGGAATGGGACTTGGAACTTCTCCTAGGGCAGACCTGAGTCAGAGGGTGCAGCAGATCCACTTGAGTAGGTAGGAGGAGGTGTTGATTCCTGCCCAACCCTCCACCCTGACTTGGCCTAGTGGGGTCACTGGGCAGGAAGACCCCACATCCCTGACAGTTGACTCTCATGGTCTTCCCCACCCCAGCTTGTCCCATTTCATGATGATTTTGCCCCGGGTCAGAGCTCAAGGGTATCTTTTTCTTTAGAGAACACAGTCTGAATAGGCTACAATTCAAAGTGGTGACCTACATATGACCAGGAAAGGGCCAGGGCCCAGATGTTGGGGAACACCTAGGGGCACTCAGCAAGCTTAGAAGCCACTGTTCACACTCCCTGCTATGTTGCGGCCTAAGCTTGTGTTCAGATGTATAAAGCCGAGAAGTGTATCTAGTGTCTTCAAAAGGAATGATAGCAAAGCTACTATCAAAAGCCACTGTTAGCCCAAAAGCCCAAGGAAAGGAGCCTCTGTCCTTTGCCCTACTGATAGAAGGCAGGAAGAAATTGTGTCTCCATCCTGAAAGAGGACTTAGTTGGCCTCCAGGACGCAGAGACACTTTCAGCAGAGAGCCAAAGGGCCTCTTAACCAACACTTACAGGCTGCTGCTTCCATGCCCTTCCCAGACACTGCTGATATGTGTGGTTCTCCACTGCAAAGCTCAAAAGCGGCCACAAGTGCCTAAGGCATTTCTGTGCGAGCCAGGTACACCAGGCGTCTGTTAAAACACTTCTCCAAGCTGGGCGGTGGTGGTGCACGCCTTTAATCCCAGCACTTGGGAGGCAGAGGCAGGCGGATCTTTGTGAGTTCGAGGCCAGCCTGGTCTACAAAGCGAGTCCAGGACAGCCAGAGATATTCAGAGAAACCCTGTCTCGAAAAAACAAAACAAAACAAAAAAAAAAACACTTCTCCAAAGCAGGCCAGACCTGTGCCAAAGGGAAGAGCCCCATTCTACCACTCTCCTTGTGCCCCTTCGTTCTCCCTTTCCTACCCGTGTGGCCTCCAGCAAAGCCTAGGCACATGGGCATGTCCTGTCCCTGAGTTCTCCTTGATTGGACATTTCCCTGTTCCTGGCCTGGAGGGAGCCCTGGCCCTGATTGTATTTGTGTACATCTTGCACTTCTAGCCTCAGGTTCCAACCCTGGTTCTTGGATCCTTCTGGCTGCTCCCTCAGAGCTGTGTTTCAGTCTCCCCGTATTGGAGACTGGACAACGTTTTCCTAGGAAGCAATGTCTACTGGTCTTCTTGGTAGCCTAAGGCCATCGGCCCAGTGACAAGTTTCAGTGGGGGTTGCCTCAGCTGCATAGATGTGTGCTTCTGTTCTTATCAGCCATGCTCTAAAGGGGTCTTCTGGGTCAAAGGTGTGCACAGGTGTGTACAGGTATGTCCATCTACCTGCTTCCTGGAGGGCTGTGGCCTTGAGTCCCAACCCTAGCAGGCAGTGAGCTTGCTAAACTCTAATTCCTATCTGAGCTGTGTAAGCCAGTGGCTGTCTTGACAACCTTCAGGACACTGTCCTGGCCTTAGGTTCCAGTAGTGTCTGTGGCACAGAGTCCCTGATGAGTACTTTCCTGTTCGCCATGTGCCTGGTGATTTAATGGTATACCCCGTTTTCTGGGACACACCGTGTCTTCCATAAATTGCAAAGTCCTGTAGGCTCAGCCTGACTGCCCTCCTCCAGCATTTTGTTCTGAGACTTCCTTGCTGTATTGGCTGCAGAGCCAGGGATGCTGCTGGGCTGGTGCAGTACCTGGAGGCCGGCCTAGCCTATCGGTCACCCTGGCCTCAGGCGGTGCTGAGGCTGCAACCGCGGTGCTGCAGCTGAGTCCAGTCTTCTCTGCCAAGAGATACTTGGCACTTCTCTGACTCAGTGGGGGAGCTGTCCGCTGCATGAGCCTCCCAGGACCCAGCCTTCCCGATCTCCACTCCAATTCACGACTCCACCTCCAAGATACTCAGCCTCCTTCCTCCATTCCCTCTTACTACTCTTCCCCATGGATCTCTGTCTGAGCCCTCCTCTCTGTTCCTCTTTGTATTCCCTACTTTCTGTCTTTGGTTTCGGACCATGGGCTGAGCTGTTCATTGCTCAGGGTAATGGGCTCCTTCCCTCAGCTGGCTTGCCCCTAGGTGACCTTTGCTTAACAACAGTAGCAGGACAAAGGGAGGGGCAGAGCTGTCAGGGCACGGCCACAGGTGAAGAAACAGGAGTGGGGTCCGCTCACAGCTTTGGGGATGTCTGTAGAAGGCTGTGATCACTCCTTAACACCATGGGGCCAGCAGCTCCAGGCCCTCTGGACATTCTGGCCGCTCCACAAGTGGTCAGAGGATGGTAGTCAGTTGATAGTTGGTAGCTCCTGGGGACAGGCTAGGAGCACACTTCAGCAGGGCTAGTCCTCAAGTGGTGGCTGCTGTTCATAAGATGAGCAATGTGGACATTGAACCCCATTCGTGCCAGACACACCCATGTAGCCTGGTGACTTTCCACGCAAAAGGGAAAGTTGGTACTTCTGTGCCTCAGGTGGGGAGTTATCCCTCGCATGAGCCTCTCAGGGCCAGCCCTTCCTGCTCTCCTCTCAACTTCATTTCCACCTCCAGGACACCAAGCCTCTTTTCTTTCTTGCTCCCCAGCTTGGACTCTGTTTCCAGTAAAACATGGGAATGCTCTGTTGGGTATAGCAGTGCAAAACAGCTTCTGTTAGAGCATGCATCCTTGGGACATAGTTAATCTGTTTGTGTGTGTGTGTGTGCACACTCATATTGCATGTGTACATGCATGTATGGGCACACATTAGCCAGAGTCAGCCTTGAGTGTCATTCCTCAGGACAGCTGTTCACCTTGTTTTTTGAGGTAGGGTTCACTGGGACCCGGGACTTGCAGATTAGAGTACAAGGGCTAGCCAGTGAACCTGGCTGCCTCTACTGCTCTACTGCTGAGATTACAAGGGTGTGCCACCAAGCCAAACTTTTTACATGGGCTCTGGGGATCAACTGATATCTTCATGGCTGTGTGGCAAACCTTTTACCAATTGAGACATCTGCTGCAAGATGGCTAACCTTGCTTGCCAACTTGATTGAGTTGAGAAATGTATAGGCAGTTAGTGGAGGGCACTTCTGGGCATGTCTGTGAGGATGTTTCCAGAGGGGACTGACCAAGTGGGCAACATTTGCCATGAATGTGGGTGGTGCCTTCTCATAGGCTGGGTGTCAGAATGGAACAAAGAAGGAGAAGGAAGAAGCCTACTGGGACAAGCATGCTTTCTCTGCTTCCTGGTTGCTGTGAGTGAACAACCCTCTCACCCTCAAGCTCCCTCAGGTTGGCTCAATGGGGGCTGAGCATGGATTATAACTTCTGAAACCAGGATGGAGGTGGTGATTCATGCCTTTGGTTCCAGCACTCAGGAAGCAAAGGCAGGTGGATATAGTTCAAGGCCAGCTTGAACTACCTAGAGAGTTCCCAGGATAAGCCAGGACTACATAGAGATAACTTGTCTCAAAAAATTCAAACAAAACCAAACCAAAAACAAAACCCCTACAAACCCAGAAAAACAAAGCGCTCTGAAACCATGAGCTGAGATAAACCTTTTCTCCTTTTGAATTGTTTTTCTTGGGTACTTGTCACAACACTGAAAATCTTAGCCCACTTCACCTGGGATGTGCTCCCACAACCTGAAGATACCAGAATGGCAAGTGTGGCTCCAGGGGGTGTGGTCAAAGAGACTCCCAGAGGACCTGGAGGAGCCTGGCAAGGCAAGGATGGCCTGGCAACCTGTACCTGCTACAGAGTTTATCACTGTCAGACTCTGGGGGGCCTAGCTGTGGCTGAGCAGCACTGGAAAGGGCGCCCCCTCTCTGTGTGACCGCATTCTTGTGTAACGCCACTAGGCACTCAGTAGCTGACTGTGAAATTGGTTGCCTGAGGACCTTGGAGCTGCTCAGTAGATACAGGTGGGTGACCTAGTAGTCACATGGAGTGTTTCTGCCCAGGCCCATGTGCAGGTCTGAGAGCCTCAGGCCAGCCAAGCACCTAGCAACCAGTGTGCTTGGCAATTATGGGTCCTGGTCAGGGGAGCCATAGGTCCAGGTCCTACAGGGTGGTGGCAAGGCAGCTCCTCTCATCACCCAGGATTAAACTGTGACACCTGCTCTCAGCGTGGGTTCCCTGTGCCACCTCTGTCACTTCTGCCAACAACCGGTCCAGGAGAAAACCAGGAGGGGACTTCCTACTGTGGGAACCCACAGGTGCACTTACACCTTTGGGGCTCCCACACCCCTGAGGATGAGGTCCTCTGCCTCTCCCTCAAAACACTGTGCCACTCCCCAGAGAAGCACCTGCTCATATCCTCGGGTACCTTGTTGAAAGGCAGCCCCGCCTGTTTATCTGCCCCCCAAGCTCTCAGGTGGTGGAGGAAGGAGGGAGTCATTGTGATAGAACACCATGACCAAAAGAAACTTGAGGAAAGGATTTATTTCATGTTACCACTTGTGGTCCATTATCCAGGGAAGTCAGGTCAGGAGCTTGGAGGCAGGATGCTGAATGAATAGGCCACGGAGGGCTGCTGCTTGCTGGCTTGATCTTCCTGGCTCACTCAGCCTGCTTTCTTATTGTACCCAGGATCACCATTTCAGGGGTGGCGTGGCCCAAAGTGAGCTGGGGTCCTCCCACACTAATCATCTATCATGAAAACACATCACAGACTTGTCCACAGGCCAATCCAGTGAGAGGTGGGAACCCAGCCTCTTAACTGACATTTCCTTCTTCAAAATGAATCTAGCTTGTGTCAAGTTGACATAAAACCAGCTGGCACAGGGGGGATTCTCTCATTGTGTTGTGAGAGGCCAGGCTTGGTGCTTAGCTGGTGTTTTCAGGGGATTGGCAGGGTATGTCTGTCTGATCTTCCAGAGAGCTGACTTCTCACACGTTCTTAGGTAACAGGGTTCTATGGGTCCAACCAGGGTGTACCAGAGTGAGGGAGGTCAGCCCTGGGTGAAGTTTGGTGGGAGGCACAGAGAAGCACACAGCTTCTCTGTTGTTCGGGGACTGGGAAACATGGTGAGGCCTAGGCTCAGGAAGTCTATGGTTCCTGAGAGGGGTGATAGCTACATCTGCCTCCACAGTACGCCAGTCACGTTGCTCTGTGTTTTGGGGTCCACCTGGGTCACTGTCACCACCAGGACCCAGACGGGGAGGCATACACACCTCTGCCTTCTACCTCAAAGAAGAGGAAGCAGGGTGGGGCGACTGGGGTAAACTGTCCAGTCACCTGAGTGTGGTGCTAGCAAGGCCTAGGGGCTTGAGCCTACCTCTACAGCCGCATGGCATAGAATAGGACTTTGTGGACAGGCTAGAACCACTTTGGGCCATCAGAAGTAAGGACCCACTTCTAGGGAGCAAATGAATCTGGTCTTTTTGGGGGCCTCAAGGCCAGCCTGGGCCTGTGGACTTCAGACACCTGGATTCCTGTTGGGTCCTGACCCTGGGGGTCTTTTCTGACTGACCGCCCAGGTTCCGTTTTTCTTGTCGTGTGATATGGTAAGACCACTCCATGTTGGGTGTCCAGGAGCTTTTGGAGTGCTTTCTGTCCCAGGCTGGAAGTCTTCTGTGGTAACCTCTCCCCTAATCCCAGCTCAGCTCCTCTTCCCTGCCCAAGCCTTGCACCTGTCCATTCACCGTCTCTAAATAGCTGTGATGAAATGCCCTGCCCCTTCCACCTCCACCAAGGCCAACACAGACTTCCCAAAAAAGTCTCTGCTTTCCTCTGCCCATGGACAGGCGGATGGGCCCTGGATACAGCAGGAAAACAGCCAGAGGACATTTGTCATGGCTGGACAGCCGGGGTTCCTGGGTCCAGGCCACATTGGCCTTCTGCTTTCTGTGACCTTGAGGAGCACAGAGAGATTTGGTTTGGCATGACGTTTTCCGCAGCAGCGGGATGGTGGACAGGAGCTCCCACCCACAGATCTCTTGAAGGCTGCACCTGTTTAAGCCCCCTGTGAACAGTTGGTGGCTGCGGCTGCCTTGCCCTGTGTCAGCACCTGTCCCCAATCCCCCAAGCCTGGGGCTGGGTGTGGGTGTGCTGGGGTCATCTTGCTAGTCTGCAGAGAGAGGCCTGTCCTGTGGAATCTCAGCGTAACAAGCTCTGTGCCTGTGCTGTCCTCCCAGCTCTCTGCTTGGCTATTTTTATCCTGAGGGTGGGGAAATGCATTTCTCCTGGAAGCCCACCACCTGATCAATCACTGCAGCCGCATGGTATGGCCAGGCTGTGCCGGCTGCTCTCCTGGCTGCTGCTGCTGAGGACAGTAACTGAAACCTATCAGCTGACTGGACAGGATAAATCTGGTCCTCAACAACTGCAGCCTCGGCTTATCTCTGGTTACAGATCCCTCCCTCTCCTCCTTGCTGGTCTTAATAGAATTGTGAAGTCACTCTAGTGCCTACTTGGGGAAATGGCTGCAGAGAGCTTGCTTGGTCTTGGGCCCCAGCAACTGGGGCATGTAGTACTGTGGCCAGAGGAGTACTAAGTCCCCAGCTTTACTCCTGGAAGATGATGGCGCTTCCTCCCTGTGGGAATGTCCTGGTGTATTCAGCTGGGGCTTCACCTGAAGCAATGGATCTCTCTACTTGCCTGTAAAATGCTCTGGGATTGAGCATTGGTCAATTTCTGGCTGTTAACAAGGGCTTCTATCAGAACCTCAAAGAGATCCTGGAGCTGGAAGAAGCGACAAGGCATCGGGCTCAGGGCCACACCATACAGTGTCATGTACTGTCTCCTGCTATATAACTGAGTACTCCCCACACCTTCTGAGGGGTCCTCCATGTCCACCTTGTCCCAGATGCCCACACTCTGCCCCTTCTGTACTTGGGTGTCATGGGTCTGTCAACAGACTCATGACATCAGATTTTTCTGATGTTGCACCTGCATCTGGAATCTTGTGGTCATTCTGGCAGGGAGGTGTGTGGGTTTTTGTTTTGTTTTTTGGGTTTTTGTTTGTTTGTTTGTTTTTTGTGTCTGTCCTTCATCTTAAGGGTCATTGCCATTTCTGCAGTCAGATCCAGTCTCAGTTCATAGCTTCAGGATGTGGTTACTAGGGAAGGAACAAGCGCTGGGTCTATCTGGAGTGGTTCAGTGGGCCAAGGGGGCCTGGGTGAGAGCTGAGTATAGGAGGCACATGGGACAGCTCTGTCTCACGTGCTTCTGTGGTGAGGTCTCTTTGGAGGCAGACAGAAGGAGGAGAAGGGACAGGCCTCAAGCCCAAGCCCCTTGAGACTTGACTCAGCTGGGAGCCACTAGTCCCAGGGAGCCTGGCTAGTCCTGTGTGGTGCTGTGAGACCTCGTGGACAGAAGCCCTTTTTGGGTGGCACTTTGTGAGACAGTTTTACTTTACTGTCTAGCCAAGAGGAGCTCAAGAGTCTCAGCTTCACTGAGAAGAAAGACAAATCCTGACATCACTTTCTTTTTTGAGACAGGGTCTCATGTATCCCTGACCAACCTTAAGCCCGTTGTATAGTGGAGGTCTCCTTGAGGTCCTCATCTTCCTGCCTTTGTCTCCCAAGAGTTGGGATGACAGATGTGCACTACCGTGCATGGTTACACACCATCTTTAAAATATAGGCTCGGAGCCATTAAGAACCAGGGTTTCCTCACACAGGGGTGATTGGGCTCACAGGAAAGGGACAGAGGAAAGACATAGAGCTTTCATGGAGCACTGGTTTGGGGACATCAGCTCTCCAGGCTCAGGGGTCCTTGGCTCAGCTACTCTGGCTGTGTTTTGGTGCTGGAGCTGGGTATGATGATCTTTGTGTTTGCTCTTTGTTCCGACGGTATGAAGTTGTGTGCAGGGGAAGAATGTTTGGGTCGCCCTGAGAGAGGAGTCAGGCAGGGGCTGGCATCTCTAAGCCAGGCTTGCATCCTACTGTCTCAAGGCATTCAGACGGGTTTCTAAACTTCCTCATTTCCCTGAGTGGCTCTACTTTCCTTGCCTTTTGGGGATCTTGGGCGGGGGGTGACTAGATCTTTGAGGCATGAGAGATGTTGGTGACTTGACCACTGAGGAAGATGAGGGTCCCCATGAGGCAAGGGACTCACTTCTAACATCTAATGCTGTTAGTCCATAAGCCCTGTTTGTGAGTTGTCACAGAAGAAAATGAAAACGAACATTTTCATTTTCAAGAACAATAGCGGCATTAGAGGTAACAGTGAGAGCTCTGGGGGCAGACAGTCTACTCTTGTCAGGAACCAAATCCTAAAGAGGGACTGAGTGTGAAGACAGTGTTTATCTCAAGTTTTTATGTGCTCAGCTCTCTGACTGACCAAAAGACACGTAGGTGGGCCTGGGCTTGCCTCAGATGTGCTTGGACCCTGAGGCCTCAGAGTGTTTACTCCATGTGGGAAAAGCCTCTTTTGAGGCCAGAGCCAGGGAATTTGTTTTCCATGGTTGGGCAGTACCATGTACGTGTAGCACTCAGTCTTACAGTAGGCCCCAAGAAACCCAGTTGCTGGTCCCCAGTGATCCAAGTGCAGATGTTTGGTGTTTCACTCGTGTCTCCAGCCACTCTCTAGGAGGACATGTTGTTCAGAAGCGATCCCCTCCTGCCTGGCACAGTTCCCAGGAGGCTAGTAAGGCATCTAGAGGAACCTAGACCACTTGAAGAAAGGAGGGGTCAGGTCAGCTATCTGGTGGTCTGGTGGTTTCAGAATAGATGCTGGGAGGGAATTACGCAGATGAGTCAAACCAGCAGGCACATGGACTGCCTTCTTCCTGGAGGTGCTCAGGACAGCAGGGCAACCTGAACAGAGTGCCCTGGAACAGGCTGGGACAGTGGGTGCAGGATGCCAGCACTAAGCTTCATGCTGTGTCCTTGCACAGCTCTCTGGGGTCCCAGAGCTAGGTCCCAGACCCTTCTTTCAGAAGTGCCCAGTTCAGGGCTATTAACGAGGCCTACCCACCACAGCTAAGCTTCCCCAAGCTGTAGCCCCAGCTGCTGCCTTCTAAGGTTCTGTTATCGCCACATGTGGCATAGTGTTTTAGTGGGTGCTGATTGGGCAATGATGTGATTATTATGGTCATTAACAGAATTTCTCTGGTTTCTAGGTTGTCAGAGCTCAGCACCTTTGTCTTGTCACTGTTCCAGATGAAGTTATCTGCCCATCCTGGCCTGATGACCCTCTGCTGACTACTCAGTGGAGCTGGGGTGCGATCTTCCTTCACAAATTCATTTGTCCTTAACACAAAGTCTAGGCCAGTTCATTAGAGCTGGGGATGGGCTAACCTCATGGGGTGGCTAGGCCTCAGGGGTCCGTGGTCCCTTAAACTAGGAACTCATGAGTCCCCGTTATATACCTGGTCTTGAATGGGGCCTGCAGTGGGTGACAGTGGGTGTCAGGGCGGCAGAGGCCAGCAGCAGGTGAGTGTGGGAAGGAAAAAGTTAGGGATTAGGGAGGGCAGCCTGTGTCCACAGCTCCAGCCTCCTCTGGTCCCTCTGCTGTATGCTTCTGCCCTCCCAGCACCATAGTCCTCGGCCCTGTGGGTCAAGCAGACAGCATGGAGCAGAATCTTCTCAAGGAAAGAGTTGCTGGCCCAGGGCCTGCTGTGGAGCTCTTATACATTGGTGAGGCTGGTGTGGTATGAACAACTGTTGCACAGAGGAGTGGATGGGAAGAGCCCATGCAGTTCCTAGGGATTTCGGGAGCTAGTCCCTGGGTGGGTCCCAGCCTCTGCACCGCTGGAGCCCTGTGTTCTGATCTGCAAATGGACCTAGTGATTAGGAGGCTGGCTGGGGTCTGACAGCTGAGCAGTCAGTGGGGAGGAGCATTCAGATGGTAGAAGGGGTGGAGGATAGGCATGTCTGGGTGTAGAAAGATTGGGAGGTCATACATTCCAGAAGAGGAAAGCCTTAGTAGCTATCCTGATTCTTCATGGCCCTGCTTGTGCTGAAGCATTGGCTATCTCTGAGGAGACATGTGTTCTCCACTTCATACAAGCTGCAAGAGCCTCCTGGGACACTTGGTTGGACTCCAAGGGCCAGTGCTCAGGCCCATGATCCTGTGCTCACACCTACCTCAAGAGCCACAGGGGTCTGAAGCTGGCCAATCTGTCAGGCTGTGGCCTCACTTCCCCAATTTTGTTTATCTTTCTCTCTCCTCTTGCCCCAGCCCTTGTCCTATCCTGTCCCATTCTGTCTTTCCTTCACAAAACACCCCAATCCCTAGTTTTCTCTTCATGCCCCTCACACCTATTCATTGTTTCCTTCTGGTACATACTCCTAGTGTGTGGTGTAGGCTGAGTCTAGTCTGGGTCCCCGTTTGCCTTTTCCAGGGCTCTGGAGCCACGTGGGAAGCCATGTATCTCCCATTCCCATGGGGACATAGCACATTCTGCTCCAGGCTCCCTAGACCACCAATCAACGAGGTCTTCTCAGGACTGCAAGACACAAGTGTCTTATGGGCCACCCCGCAGGGTGTATAGATGCTTCCCTGGGCAGCTGTCCATTCGGCTGCCAAAGAAGAGGACATTGGGATCTAAGGATCTCTGGGCCTCAGCTGCTGATGTCTTCTCAGGAAAGAGATGATGCCATTCCCAGCTCAGATCTCTGCAGGTGTGCCCAAGAGTCTCTACCATTCACAGACACCAGGGAAGGCACCAGGCCGCCCTGTTACTTCCTAGCTCATAGGTCCTCATGTACAATCTACTCCATTACACCTGGATGTCCTCGCATCTGTATTTCCACACTGGGTTCCTGAAGATTATGTTCAAGTGTTGATAATATTGAAGACACTGGGCTGAACCAGAAGGGATATGGTAGCTTCATGCCTTTCAGGTGGCCAGGGCTAGGCTACAGTTGCTCTAAGTGACTTGCCTTAGGGTGTGCTTCTGCTGGCGTGAAGGAGTCAGGGCTGTTCTCAGAGATCCTACAAAAGACCAAGCCCTCCTAAAATATGTGTACAAAGAACAAAAGCATATGTCAGTCACAGGAGGACCTCAGAAAAGGCATGACTGGGCTGCATGGTCCTCCTAGGGACTGCTTGGCTCTGTTTTAAGATTCTGGATTCTCCTGAGGGTCTGAGATTTGGATCAAAAGTACAGACTGTCTAGTTCTTCCTATCTGGATCTAGGAAGCCAGGGAAGGAAGGCTTCCCTGTCTAGGTTCAGGGCCTGGGGTGACACTGGGACCTTGTGGGCTTGTCAAATGCCAGGTTTGGGCCAGGCTCACCCAAAAGAACCAACAGTTTTGGTCTCCCAGGCAGGTCCTGTTTTGTCCTCATAGAAGGATGAGCCTGGAGGAACCAAATCTGAGCCTCAAGGAAGCAGGAGGTGGGGGTAGGGAGACCCATATCTGGGATCCACCTGCTGTAGCTGCTCAAATGCTTCTGAGATCAAGGGTTCTAAGATAGATGTCCTGTCCCCATCCCCAGCAGGAATGTCCCTGGGGGAACTGGCAGCTTCGAGGAGGCCTCCTGATCCTGCCCTTGTGTGGGCAAGCCGGCTTCAACAGTGCTGTGTCTGAGTCACCCAGAAGGGGCTCAGCCACCTGCTCCCAAGGGCAGCAGCTTTACCTTGTAGGGTGTATGTCAGGCCCAGCATATGCAATGCTGCTTTTGGCTTGGGGTGGATCCCAGTCTCATGGTCTCTAGAATGACTAATATGGACCCTCCCCACTTCTATTCACTCACTCACCAAACATCCAGTGAGAACTTACTGACAGCATGGGTCCCCAGGAGTCAGTGATTCTTTGGGAGCTGAGATGTGTGTGGTTTAGTGACAGACATCTCTCCTAGCATTCATGAGGCCCTGGGTCATTTCTTAAGTAACACACACACACACACACACACACACACACACACACACACACACAAAAGAAAAAAGAAGAGGGAGAAAGGAAAGAAGAAAACATGACCCTTGACTGTCCTCCTGGGCACGTAGCCTGGGGAGGGAAGCAAATAGGAACATATTACCACATGTTCCATGCAGCATGGCAGGACAGAGCACCAAAGCTCCCCAGAGCCCCATGAGAAAGCAACCACATGTGGGCATGGAAGGTTTCCTGGAGGCAGTTACATCAGGCTGGAAGGGGAGGAGGTATTTGAAGTGGGCTTAATATATTTGCATAGTCCATCCAGCCTTTGGACCCTGTCTACTGGGATCTGTTTTGCTGGTTTTGGTAAACAGACTCCCAGCCTTCCCTACCCTATGGCATCCCTCCCACTCCATCCTCCACCGTTGGTGGCTAGAGCTCAGCCATAAGTTTATGTGGTACTCAAGACATCTACTTTAGATACTGAACAGAGAAACAAGGCCAGTTGGTGAATTACTCTTGGTGCTGGTGGGCATTGTGTCCCTAAGGACCACGTCAGAGGGAGTGGTGAACGGCCCCAGGCTTCATGGGCATGCTTCCAGTGCCTGCAGATGTGGCAGAGGGGTTCCTGAAGGCTGTGCATCTCCCTGTGGCAGTATCCAGCATCTCTGAGAAGTTCCCCATTCTCTCTGCACCTTGGGCTAAGGTAGCAAAGGTCCTCAGCTTTACTTTACCAGGAAGTCCCAGAAGCTAGGGATTCACTTGGAGGGTCTCTGTTGGTCAGGACACCAAGTGGTAGTGTAGCTTTATATAATTCTGTTTGTTTCAACTTTATATAATTGTATTTGTTTGTTTCACATTTTCTCTCTTAACCTGGCTATTACCCAAATAATTGAGACTCTATTATATTATTTGTTAAACAAACTTCACAACACAAGAACCGAGCAGTTATTACTCTATTCTTTATTACTAACCCCTAAGCTAATCTGGCTTCCTCCCAGCTTAAATCCCAGAGAAACTTGCACTTTGTGTCTTCCCTGCTCAGCTGGCTCTCTCTATATGATTCCTCGCCTCTGCCTGTAGAGGAATCTCCCTACTTCCTCCTCTTACTTCTCCTCCCCTTGAGGGCAGGAAGTCCAGCCCTATTCTCTTCCCTGCTCAGTGATTGGCTAAAAGCTGCTTTATTGGCATATCAGGGAACAATTGAGGAGCAGGGTTTACACAACACTGAGACATGAGATACTCAGAACAAGGATTGCAACCAGATGTAGGGGAGGGGGTACAGAAATCAGCATTTGAATTACACGATAACCTCTTGTACCTACAGTCAAGCCCTGGGCTCTTCCCCTCATGGTATCATATCATAGAGCCTCAAGGGTCTTTAGGGTCCTGTTCCTGGTACAGAGGTGAGTTGGAGAAGGAACCCTCAGGACCCAGGGCCCTTGGCTCACAGATATGTAGTACCATGTTTGGGTGCTCACTCAGGGAGTAGGGTCTGTGGAACCCTACAGAACCCTGTGGGGAATTTTCTGAGTCTCCCATCGTACTCTCTGGCCTATCATGGGGCAAAGGACAAGATGATACTCTTAAGGGAAACATTGAGAGATGGCATGGTATATGGTCCTCAGACATGGTAAGTCCCTGGCCAGGTGCCCCTCCTGCCCTGCCTTTTCCCTCAGGCCTCTTTCCCTGCTCTCCTGGGCTCAGGTCTTGGGTTGAGGCAGGTGTCAGTTGCTTGTGGAGTAACAATCTCCTTTTTCCCTAAAAAAGTACACGGTGGAAACCTGTTGTATTCTTTTAAGAAAGTAAGTCACTAAAGATTATTTTTAGCTACTGTGGAATTTCATAAATTTTCTACAAGACCAAGATTCCCAATAAAAACAAGCTCAACAAGGTGATGCCTCTCTTTAGGGTGTTCGTACCATTCAGTTGTGAAAGAGTGTCATGGATAATTTAAGAGAGACTTTAAGAATATATACACACCCAAACAAAGGGAGAGTGTGTGCTCCTGTAGCTCCCACTGCCTCAGAATGTCCATACCTGTGTTCTGGGGACAGAGGCCCATGGTTGGTGCAGAGGACGGTTCAGCCTCTTGATATGCGTGTTTGTTCCTGGCCAATGTGTAATATTTCTTTAAAGCAAACCTCTTTCTTGCCAGCAAACCCTGGGGAGGGTCTTGTGCAGAGCGGGCTGAACCTGCATACCCCAAGGCCTGGGACCAAGGAGAATCATGGTGAGAGGCCCCAGCTTCTGGTAAGAAGTTCCACCTTATAGTTCGAGGCTCTTGTGGCCTCAGCAGAGGGTGCTCTTTAAGAAGCAGAAGGGTAATGTGGCTTGTAGCCGTTTTGCTCACTAAGTTTTATTCAGATTTATTCTTTTTATAAGATGCAGCACTCCCTGCTAAATCACCTAGGGGAAGCACCAGCCAATTACACACTGAACTGGGCAGGAAATGTAGGGTACAAATGAAGCTTCCTCTGGTGACTTACAGACTGAATTTTGCTGGGCAGGAGTTGGAAGCCTCTGTTAGCAAGAGGGTGCTGCATGCTTCATGTCGCCTAGATAGCTTTTCCTCGGATTTCAGCAGGGCCAAGCTGCCTGTGGCTAAAGGCCAAAGTCACCAGGGCTGGGGATGACCCTAGCCTTCTAGGTAGCTGTATTTGTGGAGAAGGGATGCCAAAGGCCAGGAGCCTGTTGAGTATCAATCTACGGAGATAAATAGCTCCTGGATCCCTTTTTTAGAGCAAGGACCCCGGGGTGACCAACCACACCTAGCTCCCCTCCAAAGCCCCTGAATTTTGGTAAAGGTTCATGGCATGCTGGAAATGTAGCTCATTTGGAGTCACCAATGCCTGGGTGGCTTCAGGGAGCTTGAGTGGCAGGTATGTGACATGATGTTCTCACTCGCAGTGGCCCCCCGCCCAGAATTCTACAGGAAGAGTTCTGATAAAGTAGCTAAAGGCTTGTGCCTTTTGATGCCTAGTCGAGTGGGTCACCTGGTCCTCGGCCCTCCTACCTGAACCTTTCCTGAGCCTGAGGAGGTGACTGTGGGCTTGAGTTCCTCTCTGTGGAAGAACCCTTGTTAACCTGCTGCTGCTGCTAGGAGGTTGCCTCATTCGAATGAGGGAATGGAAATCCTAACTCACCCGAACAGTGTCAGCAGGGACCAGATGAGGTAGCTCCAAATGGACAAGGGATCCTCTGCTGCAAGGGATATCCCAAAGTGACTCCTTCTAGTCTGTTTCCTGTAGCCTGGTGATCAGACAGCTGAGTTAGCAGGCACCGATTGGTGGGATAAGAAGGTGCCATGAGGGAGGGCTTTATTCTGGAATAATTTTAGACTTACCAAAAAACTGCAACGACAACACAGAGCTCCTTTACTCCATTCCTGAACTCTGAAAATGTATGATTTCTATAGCACTTTTTTTTTTTGTTTTTGTTTGTTTGTTGAGACAGGATCTCTCTGTGTATCCTTGACAATCTTGGAACTCACTCTGTAGACCAGGCTGGTTTCAAACTCACAGAGATCCACCTGCCTCTGCCTCCCAAGTGCTGGGATTAAAGGCGTGCGCCACCACCGCCTAGCTTAATACTTTTGGTTATAAACAAAAATTGTGCATAAAGCATTGAGATTTTCTGTCCATCCTGTTTGTCCCCACCCACTGCTCACCATGATTCTCATTGGTCCCAGGCCTTGGGGCATGTGGGTTCAGCCCGCTCTGCACAGGACCCTCCCCAGGGTTTGCTGGCAAGAAAGAGGTTTGCTTTAAAGAAATATTACACATTGGCCAGGAACAAACACGCAAATCAAGAGGCTGAACCGTCCTCTGCACCAACCATGCTCACCCCGATTCCAGCTGAGTGGGGTCCATGAACTGAAACTCACAGTCCCAACTAGTCACTGTGGTGTATGTCTGGGGACAAACAAAAGGTGATTCATCCTCTTAGAGCAGTGGTCTTCAACCTTTCATAGAGGTTGCTTAAGCCCATCTGAAGCACAGATATTTAGATCACAGTTCAAATAGTAGCAAGTGTAGGGGTTAGATAAATTAGATTTAGAAAATATATAGGAGTTTCTGATACTGTCTCTTAATTCGGGGCCTGAAGAGCATTATCAGCATGAAGTCAGCAAAAACAGGAAAGACTCAATAGACTTGAAACAAAGTATCTGGCCTGACATTGTTTTCAGCTGCTAAGTGGGCGGAGCTCAAATTAAGCTGAAACAGAGTTCCTCCTATCTAAGGACAGTGCATGGAGCCCAGAAGGGAAGAGGCCCCTGATGCTAGAGAGCTCCAAGAGTCCTGCTGAAAAAAGGGCTGGCCATTGATGGCCAGCTCTCTCCCTGAAGCAGAAAGAAGCCGGTGAGCAAAGAAAGCCTGAGCAAGACACCAAAAGGCCAAGGACTGGACCCTGTGGCTCAGCTTTTGCCTAGAGGGGTTTGATCTATCCGATCAGTGGCCTAGGGGAAACTGAGCCTGCCTTTAAGGACTGAGGCAGAGCAGCTGAGTTCCTGATTCAAAAGAAGTAAGTTGGCCTGCAGACGGCTGGGGTCTCCCACAGAAAAGAAAGCATGAAGCCTTATTTAAG
The DNA here is from genome assembly GCA_907164525.1 of Lophiomys imhausi. Lineage (NCBI taxonomy): Eukaryota > Metazoa > Chordata > Mammalia > Rodentia > Muridae > Lophiomys > Lophiomys imhausi. The sequence continues at coordinate 1,585,634 of CAJQZJ010033208.1, read as the reverse complement.
GTGACTCTGCAATAACCAACTTACCCTGACGAACCTACATCTGAGAGATCCAGAAAAAGGACTGCTAAATGCGTTAAAGAATCTACAACAAAGACTGTGTTCCTAACGACTGAGGACCTGCCCCAGAGACTGTATCATTCTAAAAGGTTATGAAAGTAGTTGTTATAATTATCAATAGGTTTAGTGGATAGGTTAAAGGGGTTGTAGGAATTTATAGGATTAATAGTTAAGAAATTGTTGATGTTTGTTATAAGTGAATTTAGTAATAAATAAATAAGTGTTAAATAATAATTTAAAAGTTCGGTTACAAGCAAGGTTATGTAGTCATGAAGTAGCAAGGAAAATGATTTTACTGTTGAGGGTCACCACAACATGAGGAACTGTGTTAAAGGGTCACAGCATTAGGAAGGTTGAGAACCACTATCCAAGAGAGTGTCCTCCATGCCCACCCCCCCCCCCCCCCGCTGACCCTTCTCCTGGGGACCAATGTTTGTCTGTCTTTTTTTTTCTTCTCAGTACTGAGGATCAAACTCAGGACTTTGCACGTGTTAAGGCCGCCACTGGTCTTTATACGGTCCAAGAACATTCCCTTTCCTAGAGTGACATGGCTGGAATCGTGCAGCATGCATCCTTTCAGCCTTAGGAATATGCATTTTAAGTCTCCCATGTGTCTCTTCATGACTCGGTTTTCATTCCTTTTTGTTACTGGGTAATATTCCACTGCCTGGATGGTCCACTTTTTAGTCTCCTCACCTGCTAAGAGACATTTTGGCATCTTCCCAGGTTTGGTGTTACAAGTCAAACTGCCACCATCATCAGTTGCTTGTCTTTCCCAGGGGAGAACTTTCCTTACGTCTGTGGCACATTCAGTCCTGAAGTCATGGGTTAAGGTGTGGTCCCCCAGTCTGCATGTAAAAGTTCTAACTCCGAGACCTCCAGATGTCACGTTTTCTGGACACAGGGTCAATGAAGATACAGTTGGTTTAAGAAGAGGCTGTGGTAGAGTAAGAAAACCCTGGTACAATATGGCGGTCCTTATGAGAAAGGGAAGTTGGACACAGGGATTCTATGTCAGCAGCCGAGATAAGGCCCTAAAGATGGCCATTAGCCAGCTGAGGCTGCAGAGGTCCAGAGCAGATGGAGACACCCCTGCTGGTGCCTGATCTCAACCCCATCTGCCTTCCAGGCTAGAGATGGTGCCTTTTTGCTGGTTAAGGCACCCACGCTGCGGTCCTCCATGACATTAGCTCCAGGACACTCACATGTCTTGTGTCATGCATATCCAATGCCACATATGATTAGAAAACTCTCACAGTGCCTTGAACATGTGGCACTAGCGAAACCTCTAGTTGCCTGTGAGGTGGTCCTGGAGCCACCATATCTGGAGCAGAAGAAGGGCTCCTGCAGTTCCCCGGGACCCTGTGGCTCACACACTTACCTGCTCTCACCCATGTTGGGGGAATGACAGGTTTGTGCTTAGAGGTCAAGAGCCTAAGTGGACTCATCAGAGGAGAGCCTGGGAGGCCCCATGCCTCTACTTCCTGAGGGCCTCTTTTGGGATTTGGAGCCAGGTGCCTGGCGAGTTTGTCCTCCAGCCTTGCCGCTGATGCTGCACCAGCCGGTATTTCTGCAAGGAGAGCGGCTCTGGCTCTTCTTCATTCTTTCAGCTATGCAGCCTCGGCTCTTCAGCCCCATTCGTCAAAGCGGTGGGCTGAGTGGAGACCGCTGACAGGAAGGCCACAGACAGCCCTCTGTGACCTTGGCCATAGGGAAATGTCTTCTGCGATATCAAAATTAATTATTTCTTGGAGAAATGTCAGCAGAGACCTAATGAGTCTCAGCTGCATGGATGGGGTTGCTCCCTGCATTCTTAGCACACTTGGTGGCTGGTACCTATGTTTCTCTAAATGTGGGGAGGAGGCGGGCCTGTGTTTTCAGTTCTGGCGCTGCTGTGCTTATCTGAGGGAGTGATGTCCTGCCCCAGGCCTAGGTGCTTTTGGTAAGTGGCAAGTGGGGATGTAGGTGGGAGGATGGAGGTCATTGTTCCTTGGCTGGGGATACAAAGGCTGCAAGCCCCGGTGAGGGGTCCTGGACAGACGGACCTCTTGGTCCAGCTCAGTCCTGCTGCCCTGTCCCAAACACTGCTGTTGCTCCCAACTTAGTCAAGGGAGACCTCCATAGTCCTGTTCTGAAATCTCCTCTGGACCTCTGAGGAGAGCTCTGGAATAAATTCAAGGCTCTCATGATGGTCCGTGCAGCTTCCAAAGAAGCTTTTGGCGTCTGTAGTCAGTGCTTGATTTTGCAGATGAGACGACGGTGGCATCAAGAAGCCAAGCGACTCAACTCAAGGAGCCTCACTGGGAGAATGCTTGGACTTCAAGCAACTGCTACAGTCCTCAATGGTCACTGCCTCTGGACCCAGCCCAGCTCAGGGCCAGCTATCCTGCCTGAGGTCCTGGACTTCCAGGAGAAGAGTCCCCGCAGCAGCACCTGGCCTCCTGGTGACTGGCGCATAGCCCCAAGGTGATGCCTGCTTTCTGTCTTTTCTCCCACTGCCCATGGGGCCTTTCTCTGGGCCTGCCTTGAGGCTGTCGATAGACTAGAGCCCCACTTTCTGCTTCCAGGGAGGCGACAGTACCAGAGATCAGCTGTCTGCACAATTACAAACCCTGTTTCCTGGCAAATGGGACTGCTTCAGGTTTCATCTTTCAGCCGGTCAATGCCCAGCCTTAGGTCAATAGACTCCATGTCTATCTCTAGAAAGTGGCCCCCAGGAACTGTCTTCAGGACATGTAGGGGGTGTGGAGGCTGTGTCCCTGTGGAGCTCTGGGACCCTGCAGAAATGGTCCCATCAGAGATGATTCAGGTTGCTTGGTGTTCTGTGCCCATCAAAACCATCCAGTGGGGCTGCCTACTGACCCTGAATGTCCATGTCACCCTTTTCACATCTTCTGAGCATAGGAAAAATTAGCTCACAGCTTCCTGAAGATGTTGTGTGGTTACCTAGTATGAAGGGCCTGACATACCATAAATGATCCATAAATATGGCTATACTGATGGTGGCAGCTGTTATTATTTTCTGCAGAACTTTCCCCACACATGTGGTCTTTGGACAGGGCTCAGAGGAGCTGAGGAAATCTGGTACCTTTGGAGGCTCTAGGACTCCTGTGTGGGACTTTGGGGGAGGGTTTTATTCGCATATTGTGAGGGATGCAGCCCTCACCCAATAGCAAGTTCTGTTACCCTCACCTATGGCAAGAGCTCTAGACGGTTGGGAATCTAACTCCTATGTAACTGTGGGATCTAACTCCTATATAACTGTGGGATCTAACTCCTATATAACTGTGGGATCTAACTCCTATATAACTGTGGGATCTAACTCCTATATAACTGTGGGATCTAACTCCTATGTAACTGTGCTGGGGGCCTCAATCCTGTAACCCCTACTGTGGTGCTTTGAATGAGAATAGCCTCCATAGGCCCAGTGATGGCTGCACATTGGTGCTGAGGGCAGGGGAGCCCCACTCTTAGGTATCAGCTAGGCATCTGGATTACAATCACCAAATGGTTCTAAGAGGGCAGCATCTCTACCCAAGGGCTATTCACCACGATGGTGGAAGACACCCTCCCTTCCCCGGAGAAAGAGATTGACTGAGAGCTTTGCTGCCTGCAGAGGGTTTACTAATCTTCGCCTCTATCCCTTTGTCAGAGATGCTTCAAGTGGGGGGCCTTCAGTAGTTGCAGATGCGGATGGTTTTAATCATCCGAACTCTCCTGACTTAAACAGGTTCTGAGGCCCTGGTTAGCATCCTGGGTGGCCCCTCTCCTTGCCAGGGCCACTGACTTGTGGGCCTCATAGAACCACATGCTTAGGATCATAGACAGGAGGGTAGTACTTCCTTTAAACAAGGCTACCTCAGGTTAGAAGTTGAGCAGGTCATTGCTGAAGCTGGTCACTCAGACTGGCCATGGGCCACTTAAAAAGCCCGAACAGGTGTGGGCACTGGGTTGAGGCCCACAATACTTATTCATGGAGGACCTGGGCATTGGTGGAGTAGGAGAAATACTCCATACACCCAGGCCTACAAGGGGCAGTGGGAAGCCCCAGAAAACAGGGAGAAGGGCCATCACAGGTTTTCAGTGGGCCATACTGGAGAACAAGGGTTATCTAGGGAGCGGTGACCCCCTAGGAGCAGAAACAGGCACGTGGGGAGCCAGGGGAAACCCATAGCTGTCTCTTCTCTGTCTCTAGCCCAGAAGGGAAACCCCAAGGGAGGCTAGTGAAGTTAGGTCCAGGAGAAGGTGGACAGGGTATATGAAGGGGTCCTGTCATTCTCTCGGTGCCCATAAAGTTAACTCAGCTCTTGTCTATGCCGGGGTTGGCTCATCCTAGGTGAGCCTTGGTCCTTGCCCCTGAACTGAGTTAACCTGGAGTCAGGTATACCAGGAATGACTCTACGGGCTGGGGCAGATTGGTCCTTTGAGGGTCTGAAAGTTGTTGGCCTAGTGCAATTTAAGTGAGCAAGGGTATGGGCTTGGGGTGAGTCCCCGAGTCATGAATATCATGCATCCAAAGCAATATTCTCTAACCATTTGGCCATTTCTTCTCCACCAGGGCACAGGGGGTAGATGGGAACCCCTCCTTCCCTAGGAGGAGTAGACATAAATAGTTCCAGCGTCAGGGCCTTGGACAGTTCCATGTCTAAAGAGGAGAGCAGTTCCGTCTGAGGATTGGGGATCACATGGCCCCCGTTCCTCCTAGCCTCTGATAGGCTGCTTGGCCCCCGGAAAGGCTATTCTTGGGTCTGCCTAACAGGTGCTCAGTATGCAGCATGAGTCTGTGCTGATGTCAACCTCCCAGTGTGTCCTGGCTGGACACTAAGGCCACCTCTACCCCCACTGTGGCCGAGAAGCCCAAGGAGCCAGGCTGACAAGTGTCCTGGGAAGGCAATCTTGGAGTAGCTTCACAAGGAGCAGCTCCTGCCCTCCCTCACAGGGACTGGAGAGCCTGAAATGACTATGGCGCCCTTCTGCTCTCCTGACTTCGGCCCCTGGGAGCCTCGGTGCACCTCCAGGTCCTATTAATCACAGAGGGCTTGGGAGAGGCACCAGAAAAAAGCTGGCGTATAGGCAGAGGGGTCAGCAGCAGGCAGAAGGAAATGCATATTTTTTGGCATCCAGCTGCCTCTGCAATGACATAATCAGAAGGTTCTTACTGACTGGGCAATAAAATCACTCATAACCATGAATGCAGAATTGCCTTAGCGCAGCCAGCATCGCAGCTTTGGTGAAGGTCACCCCAGGACCTCAAAAGAGGACCTTGCAGGCAGAAGCCTTGCCGGGGGGGGGGGGGCTGCAGGGAGTCCTGGATGACACAAATCAGATGCCTTGCCATGAAGACTCTGTCCCCTCTACCCACTGCAGTGTTGGTTCCCCCGCCCCAGTGTTTCTGAGGATGACACGCGACTGAAGCCAGTAATGCATTGTGGTCAGTGCGCCGTACTCAAAGTTTGGTGCAGTTAGATCAGCAAGTGTCGGCTTGTCATCCTGGGGAGGGACACATGAGGAGGAGGGCTACGGGCTTGAGGGTCGAGGGCATTTGGAGTCTTCTGGATTCCCTAGTAGGGCCAGGAGGACTGGCCCCAGAAGAAGGCATAACAGACCATCCAAGGCCATGACTCCCAGCTCTGCTATCTCTGGGACAAGATTCAGAACAGACACTGCCTGTGGAGAAAGACAACCAAGGACCTTGACTCTGAAGGACCTAGGGATCCTCCCCCTGGACCACTTCACAATCTGCATGGGTGGAAGGCAGACGGTGGCAGGGCCTCAGGTCGGGGCCATACAACAGAAATAAAGATGATGACTAGGGTTGTCTCTCCCGGGCAGTCCTCCTCTGAGGTTGTAAGGTTGTCATGGAATTCAGCTTGAAGATGTGGAGTAGGTAGACAGTCCCATTTCTGTAGCAATGGACAAGGGCCTCACACTCCTAAGGCTTCCAGGAAGAGTTCAGCATGGGTGCCTCCTCTACTCAGGCCAGGACCACCCTCCTCACACCTGTAGGTCAAGAAGTTTTGTGAGGGATGACATACAGCAAGAACCCCAGAGGAAGCTGGGAAATGAGTTTCTCACCCTCTGGTGAGCTGGAAAGCAGAATGTCTTCAACATCCTGGGTTGAGATGAAGGTTCCAGACAGCCATGCTGGTGGGTTCTCCCCAGCTTTGCTGGCCCAGTTCCCTCTCAAGGCTGAGCTCTTGCTCTGATCCTGTGGATCTGGCCAGCCCGAGCTCCTGACACAATGATTCTCCTAGGGAGCCTCAAGCTGCAGTGGAGGAGTCTCCATGTGAAGGGACGATCACCATCACAGGCCTGCTTTCTCCACAAACAGATACCTGAGGACTCCAACTCAATAATCTTTATGGGCTCGTAATAAATTTAAGGAATACCTCCAAGGTTTTGAGAACCCAAATTTTACTTCCTCTGGAGCTTTATGAGATGGCCGAGCCATTCATCAGGACTTAACAGAACTTTGTTTTTTAAGTGGATGGCACCTTCTCCAGCAGGGTGGTTCTCAGTGAAACCTAGACTCAGAGGAGGGAGATAGAGGAGAGAAAATGTCCTTGGGGACCTGGGAGTACAGCCAGACCCTGTGCCATAGAGTTGAACCTTCTCAGAGACCCCAGAGTGTGTCCAACCCTCGCCTGAGACCCAAACCTTCAGGGACCCAAGTGTAAGGTCAGTCCTGCTCCTGAGACCCCTTTTTCTTTAGTCAGAAGCAGTGAATAGTGAGTGTTACATCCCAACACCCACTGGATCCCAACATGCAGTCACAACTGGCAGGAGAGCAGGATGAGAAGGTGACCTCCACCCAGGCCCATAGTCACAGATTACCCTGGGGACACAGTGAGTTCAATTTGTCCAGCCAGAGATCCAAATGGGGGCATGGCAAGTTAGGGTAATGCTAATGGCTGTTGAGGCCCCTGAGATGTAGAGTTGTCTGCAGATTAAGCTCTGGACAGAGATGGCCAATGGCCTCTGGGGGTTCATCTCCTACCTAGGTCTACAAGGCTGGATCTCATGGTTCACCTTCTTATGTATTGTGCCCACACGCCCATATTCCAAATGTGCTTCAGTGTTTATAAAGGTTACATTCAGGGGGCCAAAACCCATCCCAAATTAAACTACCCCCCCCCAGAGTGCGGCGTGGCCCAGGGGAGGCTGTTCAGTGGCAGCCTCTGCACCTTAGAGCCTGGTTTGCCAGCTGCACTTGGCAGCAGTTCAGCTCTTTATCCAAATGAGTTTGGCATTTTTAAAAAAGCATCTTTATAACATTTTCAAAATGAATATTTATAGGGCAGGGTTGAAGGAACAGCTAGTTGTAGTAGAGAGCCTATTGGATCAACACTCCTTGGAGGACATTCTCAGAAGAATCAACTACTCCTGACTCTGGAGACCACCCCCTTCTACAGGGGAGAGCCCAGGAGAAGCCCTTGAATCCAGCAGTGGAATGCCAGAGCTGATGAATGCAGAAGCTCAAACTTGGAGGTTCCCTTGGGAGGAGGGAGAGGCCAAGGCCAAGGCTAGGTGAGCGACTGAGACAGGAGGGTGTTATTCACAAAGCTTTCACAGGGGCTGGGTGACAAACTCCCAGCCAGGCTAATGGATCAGCCAGGGGTCTATCAATGACAGCCCAATCTGCCTTAGGGAATTATCTGGGCTGCAAGATCTCTCTGTGGAGTCCAGGGAAAGGAGGGGTATCAGGGAATAGGCCCCTGCAACTTTATTTCTTGAATTTTCTCAGAAGGGACCAGGTCACTCAGTAGGGTTTGTTCTGTCCCAAACATGAATTCTGGACTCAGTGATGAGTGTGCACAGGTGAAATCTCTTGCCACTTGGTGGATCCATCCATCTATCCATCCATCCACCACCCACCATCCATCTGTCCATCTGTTCATCTATCATCTATCCACCCACCCAGCCACCCACTCACCCACTCATCTACCTTTTCACTCACTTATCCATCCACCCAGATATCTATCCATCCATTCATCCATCCATCCATCCATCCATCCATCCACCTACTGTCCTGTCTTCCCCTTATCCTTGCCTGTAGTGTCCATATAGATTGAAAAGCAGTCTAGGGGCCACATGGGATAAAGAACTCAGCAGCTCTCCTTGCTGTTAGGCCCCTCATTGCTGGTAGGGCTGTCCTGTGGTGAGTAGAGATCAGAGTGCCATCTGACTGACCTCAGGATGACAGGTAATTGGGTGGTGGGGGGGGCTGCATGAAGGGCTCCCTTTTCTCCCCCAACACCGATCTCAACCCTGTTTCTACTCCTCCAAAATAGGAGAGGCCCTGGCTCCACGGTGCTTTGAAGCCTGGCCTATCTGTTGCTTTAGGTCTTCTTCCAGAATGTTGATATGTCCTCCACAGGGTACCTTTAGTTGGATTTTGAAAAACTTGATTTTGGGCCCTACCACTCATCTTGTAGGATGGGAGAGGCTTCAGAGCTCTGCCTGGCCCAAGACTCAGGTGCTCAAACTGGATCCTAGAACCTGCCCTCTACCCAGCCTGCAGCTCTTTATCTATCCTGGGTTCTGAGTGCTGACCTGGAGCTTCTGAGGACTGGCTAGGGGCTAAATTATTATCCCCTGGGCTGGGTGTCCCGAAGCATCCTGCACCTGCTGATGGTTGAGCTGTTACCATCCTGAATGGGGCATCCATCGCTGGAGACAGATTGCTCTCTGCTGACACTGTGGCAGTGAAATATGCCTTTCTTTACAAGCTGCCAGGGAGGTTTTCCCTCTGCCGTTAAGGGATTGTGTGTGTGTGTGTGTGTGTGTGTGTGTGTGTGTGTGTGTGTGTGT
>CAJQZJ010033208.1:1556560-1576756 GCA_907164525.1 Lophiomys imhausi | reverse complement strand
TGTGTGTGTGTGTGTGTGTGTGTGTGTGTGTGTGTGTGTGTGTGTGTGTGGTGTGTGTGTGGTGTGTGTGTGTACGGCTGTGGGTATACCAGGTCTGGTGGTGGCAGCCTCCCAGGTGCCATGGGGGCTGTGGGCTCCTGTGGCATGGTGAAAATGCCTTACACTCATGTCCACTCCTCTGGCTGTAAGCTCCACAGGCCACACTGGCGCACACAACCCTTCCCCACTAGAGATGCTTCGTGCCATGAGTGTGAACCGCAAGTGCCAGGGTTGTGGCTAGTTGACACTGGACCGCAGGCTCCATCTTCTGTTGGGGACCCCCCCATGCTCAAGGTCTCACAAATGCTCTATGAGGTCCTCCTGCACACAGTCCGAGAATGCTGAATGGACATGCACCAGGGACACCATTTTTTTTAAGCAGCAGCACTAGGTCCCTGATATGCCTCAAGATTTGTGGCCCCAGCACACCTGCTTCCATTCCTGGCTTTGGGTGACCAGCTGGCCATCCTGAACAGAGCTACAAATGTATAGTGTTGGTATTGGCAGAGAAGGGTCATGCGTCTGCATGGAGCCCAGGCTATCTGCTCACTGGCTTTGTTTGCCTGTGGGGCCAGTACCCACACCCAGGCCAGGTCAACACAGAAAACTGGTCCACAGCCACAGCTCAGGACACGGTCAGGAGTGTCCTGAAGTCACCAACAAGTCAGTCCTTTTCCTTGACAGGTTCTCTCTTGTGCCCAGGGACCTTCTCATAACATAACTTCTGCCTGGTACCCTTGGAATTCAGTATGGGGCACGCTGGGAATTACTGGTGAGGGCCCAAGAACACAGGGAAGCTGATGCTACCATGTGTGCAGGTCATAGGGAGTCTCAGGGCAGGGTCCTTGTGGACCTCTGAGTCTGCTCACTGGGAGAGTTTTCTGAATAGTCACGGGGAAGAATGTCCTGTGATTGCTGGAACACATGACCGTACATGTAGTGTTTGAATGCTCAATCACTTCCTTACGGGCCAGAAGTGGAAGCCTCTGCAGGCTATAGAGGCGTCTATGCCTGTCAATTTCTACTTCTAGACCGTGTAACCTTCCCTTCCTGACCCCTTCCTCCACACAAAGTTAGTACAGTAGTGTACACCCATATCTCCCGCTATCCTTCCCCCGTAAGGATTCTGTGTGGCCATCGGTCTAGGATGATCCAGGACTGTCTCCATCTCAAATTCCTCAGATTAACCCCTTCTGCCATGCAAGGCACAGTGGTTATTCTTCTCATTACTTTGACTACATACCTGGAAAGGAGTAATTTAAGGAAGGGCTTCTGTTGTCTCACAGTTTGAGGACGCAGTCCGTTGTAATGCGCAGTAGTGGTGGCAGAAGGGTGAGTCTGAGCACACTGCATCCAAGGTCAGGACACAGAAAGGGGTGCATATTGCTCCTCAGCTTACTTTTTCAATTTTGTTCAGCACACAGGACTCAAGTCCACAGGATGCTGCTGCCATATTCAGGGTGGTCTTTCTACCACAGTTAAACTTCTTTAGAAATGGCCTCACAGCCTGATATGCTCAGATGTATGCTTCCATAGTGATTCTAAATCCTAGCAAGTTGACAAGGAAGACCGACCATAACACAAAGAGATGGGGTCTAAGGTTGTGGAGTATTCTTTTTTTTTTAGGTTTTTCGAGACAGGGTTTCTCTGTGTATCCTTGACTGTCCTGGACTCACTTTGTAGACCAGGCTGGCCTTGAACTCACAGAGATCCACCTGCCTCTGCCTCGCGAGTGCTGGGATTAAAGGCGTGCGCCACCACGCCCGGTGGTTGTGGAGTATTCTTGAGGCAGGGTAGGGGGAATCTTCTGTCCGTTCCACAGCATGTTCCAGTTCTAGTCAGGACTAAGTAGGGAAATGGGATCTACTTACAGCATCCTAGGGAATGTTCCCAAGAAAGCTATTGCTAGACCCTTGAGGATCCAGGAACCCATGCTCCGGTCTGGGCAGCGCTGAACCCAGGAATGGGGGTCAGTGGGGAGGGAGGGTTGGCTAGGCCTTGAGCTTGGTTCGTATATTTTTCAATTGAGGAGAAAGTTACGTGAGGTAAAGGCTCCAAGCTGGGAATGTCATGTCCACCTGTAATCCCACACCCCAGAGGTGGATACAGGAGACTCCCAAGGTCAAGGTCAGCCTCAGCTACACAGTTTGCTGGCAGCCTGGACTACATGAGACCCTGTCTCCAAAGGAAAACAAAATAAAGATAAAAGGAACCATTTTTGAAGAGAGCATCATTGGACAATATCTACGGCACTGAATACTGTGCAATGATTCCCCGCCCCCCACCCCCATCTCCCTCTAGAACATCTCAGCAGCAGCAGCAGGAAATCCACTTTCCATGAGTAATCAATCCCTCCATGCCCAGCCCTGGATCTTCCTACTGTAGGAGTTTCACATTCAGCACACTCACAGTTGTGGCCCCTTATGTTGGCTCCACGTCATACTGTCAAGGGTCATAGCATTATAGCAGTGTTTTGTTTTTTTTATGACCAAATAACATTCCATCCTGGCCAGCATGTCATGTGTTGTCATTAGTGGATAACGTCTAGGCTGTGCTGTTTGTACCATGGACGGCGCTGCACCACACCTCTCAGACCTGTGCCTAGGACAGCAGTCACCTGGGCTTATTAAGGTCCTTACTGTTTTCTGCCGTGGCTGCTCTTCTGTGGAATGTCAGGGAGTGAGTGAAGATATGGAGGGACTAGTGTCTCCTCCATCCCGTTCCTGGGAAGCAATAAGAAGTGTCCACCACTCTTGAGAGTCCTGTGTTCATGGGTACAAGGACAAAGTGGCTTCAAGGGGATCACTTGCTTGCTCTCAATACCAGTGGGTTTTGGGGGAGAACCATTAAGTACAACCCGTGACAACGGTGCTCCAACTGCTCTTCCTGGGTGGAGGACAGACAGGGATGGCTTGGCTTCCAGGCTTGGTGGCTGGCCCCTGCTGAGATATAAAACCCATGAAAACTCTGGTCCCGAGGACTCACTGGGTGGAGCTCAGAGGATGTTGGGTGGCTTTGCCTCATTGTGGGTCTCTGTAAGAACCCCACACAGTTGTGGGGAAATATCTGTTACATCTGCCTGAGCTAGCCCCTCACAGGCCCTTGCACCGCTCCCCCCCAAAAGATGCCAGACTCATGCAAACTCAAGTTGATACATATAAACAAGGCTCTAGCCAGATTCCCCAGTTCCACCATGCCCTGTCCTTGGGCCTAGTTGTCTAGTGATTAGTGGTTCAGTCAGTTAATTAAGTCATTCATTCATCCATCATTCATTCATTAATTCTCCAAGCACAAAAAACAGGTATTGAAAGATTCAAAGGTAAGTGTGTTGGGGATGATTGTTTTGAAGGACTTCCCACTTGTCCACATGATCATGGATGCAATACTTATTCATTTATTTGCTTATTTATTAATTTTGAGGCAAAGTCTTACTATGTAGCTTCTGCTGGCTTGGTATTCACCAAAGCCTAGTCTGGCCTCAAACTCTTGGCAACTCCACCTCCTGAATGCTGGGATTATAGGCTTGTGCTACTATGCCTAACCACTCATGCAGTATTGGGGGACCTAAAGCAACTTTATGGTCCTAGCTGAGCTTCTCCTTGCCTCCTGTAAGGAGGTGCCTGCCCCTTTTCAGTTGGAAAGTGAGGTTCCAAGAGGCTAGAAGATGGGTCCAGGGCTTCCCTCTGCAAGAGTTTGTCATTTGGCTGTGTGTGTGGGAGGGGGAGTATTTGGGGCAGTTTGCTCACTCCGGTCACAGCCGTCCTGCGTGGTGACTTCATTTCTCTCTTGTGTGGTATGATTCTCTCATGTGTGTGATATGGCTTCATCTCTCTCTTGCCTCCACAGACTGGTCTTGGTCAGTGTCCTTTCCTGCTGGGTGGCCAAGAGCCTGGAGGTGAAGCTGAAGGGGTGTCCTTGCCTCACCGCCTGGGAGGTGCCCTGGGTGGAGGCAGGGTACTTACACATGACTCCTGGGAAATTGTAAATAATCGTGCTCTCCCATATTGGCCAGTACAGAGAGGATACTCCTCTAAGTATAGGAGGCAGGAAGCCTTTGGATGCCCATGGATGTACAAGGCTTTGCCAGTAGGAACTCTTCTACCCATCATGGGGCGTATTTTGTGCCTTCTAATAGTTCCCAAGTCCTCTCAATTGTTTGTTGTCACTGTACTTCACAGTAGCTGGGCAGAGGCTTGCTCAGTGTCACTCACTCTGCTCGAAGGGGGATGGTGGGCCAATCCCAGGCTACTAGACTCTGAGTCTGGCCCAGTGGGGCCATGTTCCTAAGCCTTGTCTTTTGTATAACCCAGGCGCGAGCCAGAATGGAGTCACTTCCGATCATATTCACTTCTGTGGATATGGGGCCTTCTAGCCGCACATCCTTGATGTCAGGGTCTGGAGTGACAATTGAGGTGGCCTTGTCTGCTGCCCAAGATGACCTGCAATTCTCATTACCTGGGGTTGGCATAGGACCCTCAGGGAAAATGGTGGATCTGTTGTCACTTGACCCATTCCTACTTCTGAGCAAAAAGGCACCACTTTGGAGATGCTGAGGCCCTGGGTCAGCTAGGCCCTCAGGGGACTAAGGGCGGGGAGGCACCCACCTCCTTCCCTGGGGCGGTCCCTGGAGTAATTCCAATCTCCCCTGGGCACTCTGAGGAATGGGCTGGTGTAGCCTCAGAGAGAGGCTAGTGCCCACTGGGGAGGAGGCACCTCTGTACTGGGCCTAGCTAAAAATAGCAGGGGGATTCGGACAGGGACAGCCGGTAGCAGGCTGGTCAGGGAGGGGCTGGGAGGGGGACGGGGCAGCCCAGAACCGCTGTCAATGGTGCCGGGGCTCCCACCCTGTTCCCTGCTGCCTGGCCAGCCTCGGCCCAGCTGACAGGCTATTTTTTCCCCTGCTTGACTAAATATGGTCAGGGCGCACAGCCCGAGGGGGGCCACTTGGCCGGGCCGCGTGTTTGGGATGTTTGGCGGGGTATATAAGAACTGCCAAGGTGAGGTCGCTCCTGATCCAAGGGCCCCTTGCCCCACCAGCGTTGGGTCAAACCATCCCGGCTCTGCCCTCCCCTCCCCCTGCATGCATGGATCTTGGCCTGTGGGACTGCGTGCATGTGTGAGCGTGCATACCCGCAGGGCCTTTCTCTTTTTCCCTTTTGTTCTGCTCTGACCTCTACCTGGTACCGACAGGGCTGAAGGTGCAGGAGCTTTCTGTAGCTTTGGCCGGGCAAGGTGTGCAGCTGGGCTCTGTCTTCTTAACTCTGCATCGGCTCTCAATCTCTCTCTCTCTCTCTCTCTCTCTCTCTCTCTCTCTCTCTCTCCTATATTCCCTTCTCTTCCCCTCCCCTCCTTCCCCTCCCCACTCCCTCTTCCTCCTTTTCTCAAGATTTCCCCGCTGCTAAGTCTGCGCTGCTGCAGGAGGGCTGGGGGAAGGGCAGGGGTGCGGAGTCCGGGTGCCTGGTGTCTTCTTTCTCTCTCTGCCCCCACCACCAAGTGCGGACGCAACGGGAGCTCCGGCCCGCCCCCACCCCTGCATTTGCGATTGGCTCCGCGAGGAGGTGGCTACCGCTTGCTGCTGCTGCAGCATCTCTCCGGGAGCCGCGACCCTGCGCCCGCCGCCACGGCTGCCGCCGTCACCAGCCCAGCCCGAGGGGCGCCCAGGGCTCCCTGGTGAGTCCCTCTCAGCTGGCTGCTTAAGCTGCTTACCAGCTAGGAAAGGCCCTGAAAACTTATCGGCAGTGGTGGGCGTGTGCCCTCCGGTGAGGTGGGTGCTGTGGGTGCTTGTGCCGCGTGGCTCCGAGGGGTGCCTGGAGTTTTCTCTTGGCTCCTAAGCATCATCCACATTTGGAAAACTGCAGAGCTAGCAGCCGGCAGGGCTGGGAGGGTTGGGAGGGCGCGTCCAACCGGGATGCAGGAACTTTGACATGCGGCTTTTTGCAAGAAAGCAGCCCCCATGGGTGCTTGGTGGAGGGCAGGGTAGATGGCGCCCCCTGTTCTGGGGGGCTGGCACAGGAGTTGAGGAAATAGATTAACCAGTTTAGTACAACAGCAGCGATTGCGGCTAAACTTAGTTGGAACTTGCCGCCCTGACTATGAGTGCCTTGGGGGTGGGGGATTTCCGAGGAGCGCTGACAAGGCTGTCATGAGCTGGGACTCTGGATTTCGGAAGTTCTCCTGCCAGGGTCAGAAGGGTGCTGTGTCAGGCATCCAGGGGTTGGGGCTGGGGCTAGGATTAGAACTGAGCTAGTGTTCGCAGTGGTGGTGGTGGTGGGGAACTCTGGATAAGGCCCCGCCCCAGACGCCAGCTCTGCTGGCCGTGGGGGTCTGCTTGGGGGTGGCTGATACCACTTTTCTGTCAAGGTGGGAAACTTTTTGAGAAGTGACTATCATTCTTTTATGAATGAGCAACTCCTGAGGATGTGGGCTCAGACCGAGTTGACTTCTCTTCTGGTCTCCCTAACTTTCTGTTTGGCATATAGACACCATCATGTGAACATCTGGGAGGTGGGGCAGAGGGCTGAACCATCTGTCCTCAGGGTTCCCAGGCAGCCTAGGTGGGAGCCAGGGTCAGTGGCTCAGTCACACCAGGGGCACCCCCAGAAGCTGGAAGTTGAGGCTGCCATACTGGCTGCCCTTTTATCCTTGGCTATGTGGAAATGAAAAATTTACAGTAACCACATGGGAAATGGGCATAGTTTCTGTCCCTGTCAGCTCATCCCTGCTGCATGAGGGTGCCTCTCAGCACCCTAATCCTCTCTCCATCCTGCCTCACTACAGGGGACCGCTGCATGCTGCAGGCTCTGCAGAGAGGGCCTTCCCAGTAACCAGAGTGTCTGGGTGCTCTCTGGGGTGTTTCCTCACAGGGACAGGGCTGGTCAGGTCATGCCAGAGACAGACATCACCCTGCTGACAAGGTAGAAATGGACATTCTTTCAGGCCCTGGGACTGCCCTGTAGCCTCACACCGGGACCAACCCCAGCCAGACCCTCTGTGTTTGCACCAGCCCAGCTCCTCCTGCAGTGGGTGCCTTCAGCTGTTTCTGTAGGTAGCCACCTGCAGGGACACCTGTTCCAGGGTTGCAGCACCTTGGGTGATGGTGAGCCCCCTAGCATGTGAGTCTCTTCCTCTTCCTTCTCTTCCTCCTCTTCCTCTTCTTTCTCTTTCTTCTCCTTCTTCCCTCCCTTTTCTCCTCCTTCTCTCAGTCTGAGAATGGCTCCCCTTTCCACTACTGAGGACCTGACCTCGAAATCCTGTCCATCTTTCTGTTTTTCAGATTTCCTTCTACCTCACCCTGGGTATAGAAGTGGATAGGGCAGAGGGAGCCTCCACTTTACTTCCAGAGGGACCTCAAAACTCAAGAGGAGAAACAAAATACAACTAAGTTTCCCAAACATTTCCCTTGGACTTTTCAAATTTGCCTACATCTTTCTCAGAAGTTGGCACCCAGGGATCTTCAGGTTCAGGAAGAAAGCCCCTTTGTTTAGTTACAAACTACTATTGATAGTGAACTGATGGAAGTTGGATGGACCAGGTGAGGGACAAGCCCTTCTGAAGTTTTATGTGGACTGGTTCCTCTCCATCATTTCAGGTGGCCGTGCTGTATGGCAAGGGATGGTGGCAGCTCAGGTTGGTGATCGTAGGTCACTGAGAGGACAGAGGGTACAGAAGTGTGGAGGGAACCAAAGAAGGAGGTGGCCAGAGTAGAAACACTCCCTCACTGGCTGGGCATCAGCTCTCAGGCCAGGCTGAGCCCTGAAGAGCTGGCCATGAGTAGATGGCCTCTCAGTAGCCCCTAGACACTTTTTGGGGACATGGAGTTCAAGATCACCATCAAAATCAAGATCACATCAAAGAAAGAGGCACTGAACCCTCCCTCTCGGGGGCTCTTATTTTGGGGAACAGAGTTCACCAGGGCCCTGCCAGGGAAACCATCACCTGCCCAGGTAAGCGCCCTCTAATTTGTTTCTGGAGACTCCTGAAACTGCTCCTCCTCCACTGTCCTCCAGGGGCTGGACTGTTCATTTCTCAGGAAAATGGTGCGCCTGGTCCTTGATCTGGGGTTCTGTGTCTCTTGTGGCCCATGGGTGGAGCTGCTTCCGAATTCTGTTTCCTTTCCCCATCCTTTCTGTCCTTGGTGGTGACAAGGTGGGCAGGAAGGAGAGGGAAGATGTTGGCAGAGGTCGGGTGCTGTTTCCCAGAGTCTGGGGTGTGACTTCTCTGTTGGGTAGGATGGGAGAGAACTCCCGTCTTGTTCCATTGAGGGAAAAATAAGAAACACTTGGGGAGAAAAAGAATTTTGAGACTTTTCCAGTATGCCCTGTCTGCTTTCAACCTTCTTCACCAATTGTGCACATGTGTGAGAGACTGAGACACAGGCAGAGAGAAAGAGGGTTTGGAGTTGGGAGGGATGACCACAGAAGAGTCAGGGGACAGGGGGTGGGGAACGGGCTCTGACCCGGCATGGGCAACTTTAGCATTTAACTTGATGGGGATTCTTCCTTTTTTTTTGTTTTTAAAACACCAAATGGGGTCAGCTTGTGGGATGACTTCAAGGGGCCACATTCTTGTGCACACTGAACTACCTGCTTGGGACACATACTTCTTTATATGCCCATATGAACCTGCTAAGCTATGGAATGTAAAGAAGTATGTATTTCAGGCTAGGAACTCTCTCGCCAGACTGAGGGGCGACCCATGCCCTGCGGGTGGCTGCTCAGGGTGGGAGACGGCTGGGCAGGGCCTCCGGAGGCCGCCTGTGAGGGGACTGGCTGTGTCCCTGCATTGTTCTGCCACTTTGCCTCTGTCAGCAGGTGGAAGAGCTCATCAGACATTAAATATTCAGTGTGCTGACTGCGGCAGAGGGAGGCCGCCCTCTGGCAGGACTGGGGTCCCAAGTGGGGCCAGCAGGGCTCAGGGTATGGGAGCTTGGTTTGGGAATGGAGTTGCAGTGACCCTTGCTGTGCCCTGAAGGAGGGCTCTCCAGCAGAAAGGGTGCGGGGAGTGGGCAGGGACTGTTCAGATCCCCAGGAGAGGCAGCAAGTTCTAAAAGGCTGTGCCCGGCAGCGGGGAGTGTGAAAAGAGGGGAGAGACTTTGGTAGCCACGTGGCAAAAGCTTTTGAGGGACAAGTCTCCTGTCCGGCCTCTGCCTCACAGGGAGGGCATGGTGAGGAGGGAAGAGGGAGAGCCCTGTGTAGACATGACTAACCCCAGTGTGCTGATCTGCATATGCTCACTGACACTCTCAACCCCACCTCCACTCATGGGTACCCTGGCCACCCATAGTGATTAGGGTAAAGGGAGCTAAGGTCTGAATCTGTCACAGCCTGGATGGAGGAGTTGGCCCTGGGGGCCTGGGTGCAGCAGTCCATCCTGGAACCGTGGGCCCTGTAGTCAACCCTTGGGGCTTATGCTATTTCATTTCACTGACTCTACAGGCCCATTCTGACCCCAGCTTTCCCCATTGGAGCCCCAACAGCTTTCCATTCCACCTTCTCACGAAATACAGCCCACGGCCCTTTTGTTGGGAAGGCTAGTCAAGTGTGTACAGAACAGTCCGTGTGGGACCTAGGATCCCTGTCCTGCTTGCTTTGCTGACAGCCAGTCTGGCCAGGAAAAAGGGCTGGGTTGACCACCTTTGGGCCCAGGAGAGGAAGGCAGGGTCTCCCAAGCCCTTCCCACAGAGTTAGTCATGCCCAGGTGGAGGCAGGGTGAAGGGGTTTGGCTGCCTGTGACTAGCATCTGCCTGGCTCTGTTTCTGGGTCTCAGAGCAGGGGCTGGAGTCAGCATCCCCATGCAAGGCGTCTCCTCCACAGGCCTGGGAGCTCTTTCTCATATGAGTGTGAGTGCTCTTGTCAGTTGTGTGTGGGAGGTGTCCCCTTAAGTTCTGCACCATGACCTTTGGTGGGAATGCAACTGGGAGGAGTGTCAGGCCCCCTCTGTCAGCTCTAAGTGTCAGGGCTTCGGCAACCAGGTGATTCAAGAAGCTGAGGCCAGGCTAAGGATCCTCAGAACAAATGCCAGGGACAGATCTGAGCTCACAGGCTGACTTCCATCCTGGGTGGTCTTGAGGTGACTATAATTGAGGGGCTAGAGGTGGTTCACCTCCAATGTTTGAGTCTTCCTTCTGGAAGCTGCATTCTCTCCTGATCTCTCTGGCTCCATGTGTGCAGAGGGTATGCCATGAGAAGGCAGCCTTGCCCTTGGTCATTGGTCCCAGAGTGATCAGTGCTCCATAACCCCGGAAGGTCATTTATGCCCTTCTTGATTCCAGCTCCGGCCACAGGGAAGTAAACAGCCGGTGTGTGGCCACTGAAGCTGGCAGCGGCCACGGGCACACCGCTGTCTTCCGCTAGATATGTCTGTCATACATTAAAGCTTTATTGCAGGATGTGGTGTTTAAATAAAAGCCTTAGTGTTTTGGAATTAGGTTTGACTGAGCAGTAAAACCAGAAGGTTTGCAGGGAGCAAGCCTTAGCCTCCTTGGTTATAATTCACCTTGGTTCTCTCCACTGGCTGAATTAAAAATGAGTACCTTCGGACACCTCTGTGCATGTCTGCCCCCATCCCCAGTGTGTGCGAGGGCTGATTCCCTGGTGACACCTGTGGTTGTGGTGGCCTGCTTCATGAGTTTTCATAGGACAGATTAGGGAGGAACTTCAAGCCATCCAGCTATGTGAATGGCCAAGACAGTCTTCTATGTTGTCTTTAAATTTTCACATGGGAAGGGGGATGAGACAGGCTAGGTTGGGGCAGGGATTCCCACATGGACTTTCATAGTTTGTGTACCATTTCAGATATGAGATTCTAAGAGATAAGGGAGCCCAGATGTGTCCCATGGGGAGTAAAGAGGACATCTTACTGCCTGGGACTTACCTACCAGGTTGGGGAATCAAAAGAGTGTGCAGTTGTGAGAAAGCTTGTACTCCTTTTTCTGGGTTCCCTGGAACAGGGGTGCACCACTTGGAGCTCTTCAACTTCTAGAATGTGCTAGAAGACATTTGTGCCATGGGCAGAGGTCACAGGGGCCTGAACTCTGCTGTGAGAGCAGTGGGTTCAAGTATCATGGTTCTCCTAGGTTCAGGGGACCCAGTGAGGACTGGACGGTCTGTAGATTGGGTTGAACCACTTGAGTGTGTAAATGAGAGTGTGTGTGCGTGTATGCATGTGTACATGTGAAATTTTCTTTCCTTCTTCTTCTTCTTCTTCTTCTTCTTCTTCTTCTTCTTCTTCTTCTTTGTAGCCAGGTGGCCAAATAAATTGTGCCGACCTCTCTAAAGAGGGGTCTGATATTGAGTCCAGCTCAATAAATAATGCCATACCTCAAGTGCGACACAGCATTTTATGACACAAGAGCTTCAGAGTGTGTGCTGGCCTGGTCTGGTGAAGTATTAGCAGGGTTCCTCGGTAATCTCACTGTTAACCTCAGGTGAAAATGGCCCTGAAGGGCAAACCACTGCTAAGCGTGATCGGATTGATGGCAGGATGGGTGTTTTAGCTGCCATAGTCCAAGTCAATCAAAGTGAGCTTGTTAGAACTGCATCTCACCCTCCCCCGCACCCCTGTGCAAAATGTTGTAGCTTAAAAAAAGAAGGGATGTGGGCCTGAGTAATCTTTAGGACCAGAGCACCAGAGCATGATGGTGAAGATGGTGGTGAAGAGGAGCGAGGGACATGAGGACAATTACATTAATCGCTGCCGCCTTAGCAAAAAGGGTAGCCAGCCTTCTGCGAGGCTTGTGCTGACTCAGCAGCCATGCACTTCTGATTGCAGAAGGTCTCACTCTCTGTGGTACAGCACTGCTCCCTGCTTGATGTCCATGACTAGGACACCCTCCTTGGGGGTCGGGGGGGGCTGACTTGAGTGTGGTGTGGACCAGCAGAGGTAGGCTCTAGGGTGAGAACACCTGGCTTTATAAAGAACCCCAGTCTTGTCCATTGTCCTTACCTGGCCAGCAACCTCAGTCCCAGTGTCCTGGGTGAGTCACATTTGGAAAGGGGCAGGCATGATTTTTAGGCAGGGAAGAGAGCAAAGGGGCAGTACAGGCAGTTCTCAGATGTTCTGCTGGCTGCTCCTTCCTGGGCTCAGGGCCTGGCCAGCTAGAGTTTGGGTGCGGAAGTTTCCCTAAGGAGGCTGTTGGGTGTCCAGTGCGGAAGGTGCTCTTAGCACTCCCAGTACAAGACTTGCTGTGACCCTAGGAAGACCTGGTGCTGCTGAGCGTGTGGGAGGGGCCTGCAGCCACAGCAGCTGGAATGCTGCAGGCTGCTGCAGAGCTGCTGCTGGGTGCTGCAGTGCAGGCAGCTGCAGGCAGAGGCAGGCTGTGTGTCTCAAGGGCAGAGATGAGAGGGCACCTACAACCCTTCTTCAGATCTGCAGGCAGGGTGGACTTTCTGTGAGGTGTCCACAGTAATAGATGTGAAGTTGGCTGGTGTCTCCAGGTTTCCGGAGGTCTTCTGAGGCTCTGGGGTAGGTCTGATAACCCCTAGGTGGGACATTCCCACAGGTTATAATCGTGGGTGATGGGAAGGGACAAAGGCAGTGGTACACTGCCTCCCAGGCCTTCTCTGTCCACCTGGAGAGAGGATGGTGAAGAGGTCCTAATGTCAAAGTGCTTGGTATAGAGGTTGTGGACTATTCCCTGGTCAAGAGCATCCCCCACAAAGTGGTTGAGAGTCTAGGGTCTCTTTCCCTGAGGCCAAACCAGGAGCTGGGGTAAGAACAGCGACTCCTCACTGGTGCTGGGCAGACGTGGGCAGGTGCATGGGTGCAGGGGACCGTGAGCCAGAGTATTTTTAACTGCAGGAAGGGGAGAGGGCAGCTGTCCTGGAGCCTGTCATGGGGGTTCCATGGGGACGTTTTGAGGCTGAAGGACATCCAGGACAGATGTACCACCTGGACCCTGTCTTCCTGGCAGTTCCATGTGCCCTCAATCATGCCCAGATATGGCCACAGGGCTGTGTGTGTCTCCCAGTCTTGCCCATGTCATGGATGGTATAAATAGCCTGCATTCTCAGCTGTCCTGTTGGAGAGGGCTGGACTTGGGTGACTTGGGGCTGCAGAGGTCCAGGGGTGCCCCCTTGAACCCTGTTGCCTCCTAAGTGCCCCCAATCAGCAGCTGTAGCCTGGGTGTGGCTCTAAGCTCTATTATCTGTGTTTCCTCTCCTTGTGTGCCCCTTTCTAGGCTGTTGAGTCCAGGTGGAATCTGCCGGCTTCCTCTCGCCCCTTCTCAAGGGCATAATGCAGTTCTTGTTCACTAAAGGAGGGCAGAAGTGGAAGATTCCCAGTTCTTGGAGCTGGTGTAGGGGGTGTCCTAGTCCTGCCACCTTGGACTCAGTCCTGTGGCAGGCCTAAGTGGCTGTGAGGGTGTCTGTCTTGTACCTCCTGCTTTGAGGTCTTCTCAGATCTCACTTTGAGGTTCCCCTTCCAGACTCAGCATTGGTCACTTTTGCCTCAGCAAGTGAATTTCTTTCTAATGGTACAATCCACATCACAAGACACCCCTATGTGAGGGATAAAATGTTCCTATGGTACTCCTCAAATGCAGGGTGCACTCTCCTGTCTGAAGACAGCACCCCATCCCACCATGTCCCTGCATCCTGGGAAACAGCCCCAAGTCACAGGGAGAAAAAGAAGGTGATAGAGGTTGGCGAACAGTATACATTGTTATGCGTTACCTGGTCCTTCTATGGTGTCCCATGGAACACCTTAGGTGCTTCACCTGACAGTATATCTGATTTCCAGGCTCTGAGCTCTGGTAGCTGCAGGATCTATCTCTACAGGAAGATGGGGTACAGTGCATATGGGACCCACCTGCCACACCCACTGCAGGGACTTTAACCAGACTCTGTTGACAAGCCACTTTTTTTTTTCTCATCTCGGGACACTTCAGTCCTTCAGAACAGAGATCCTCCTTAGCCTCTAGGTTCTGTGATTGAGTTCTTGTCCATAAGTGTTTCCTTTGACTAGAATCAGTGATTACTACTGCCCTATCTTTGAGATAATAAGGCACATACATAGAAAATCTGTCTTCTGATTTTTGCAAGAACAGCAAAACAATCTCATGTCCCCTCCCACCCTTGCCTCCTCTGCCTGCTCCCTGTCCTGCCGGTCTATTTCAGGTGAAATTTATCTGCAGGAAGGGCCTCATCAATTTGCCACGCTCCTTTGTTGACACGTTTATTAAAAACCCAGGCAACTCTGTATTAAACTTTTATCAGTGTTGAGAAAAAAAGTACGTTTTTGAACAGACAGAAAAGTTATGGATTTGGCTGAAGGGGGCCTGGTGGTGTTTGGCTGAGTCAGCGCTGCTGATACAAAGATATGGGGCTGTTTGTGGGATAAGAGTTCCTCTTGCTTTTCAATTATGGCTTTTTCTGGAGATTGCCCAATGGGACTTAGTACCCTAAAACAGAACTTCCAGAAAGTTCCTGAGCAGCAGTCCTGGTCAGGGCCATGCAATCCACCAGGTGAGAAAAATTCTTTGTTTTCTATTTTAATGATGAGCCACGATATGAAGTTAAATATTAATTTTTGTTGTGAATATGCTTGCTAGTGGGCAATATCGTTATGTAGAGAAATGTTAGGTGCTTGCATTTTTACGACCTCCACAGAAAGAGGACACAGAAAACACAAAGCAGGAGTTGGCAGCGTTCTCCTGACATGGGAGTGGCGCATGGAGGGCAGGAACCTGTCAGTCCAACTGGTGATCCTGGTGTGGGAGGATGCAGGGTCCCCCAGCCAGGCTGCTAGGTCCTTGTGAGAACTCTGGATGCAAGTGCAGCTGAACCTACTCTGTGGCCTCCTAGCAGTGGCTAGCTACACATGTGAGTGGTTGTCCTTGAGCAGGAGTATTTGTTATTGTAATGTCATGCCCACTGTCATAGGGCCCACTGTCTTAGGGCAGGTGGCACATGTGTCTGGAGGTGACTGTGTAGTTTTAGCTGCTGTTCCTTACATCCTGAAGTGAGATTAAGGATGCTAGATGAAGGAGCACCCTCCAACTGTCCTTGTTGGCCAGAGAGCCAGGGTCACCCATGGAGTCATGACGGGCCACATAGGACTGACCTTCATACACAAGTTCATTGAACCCAGGTGCTTACTGCCCCCCCCCTTCATGATGGGAAACCGAGCCTCAGAGAGGCCCAGAGCATTCCTAATTCCCTCTAGTTTGGGGTGTTTCACTCCTGAATCTGAGGTCATTCTCAGTCTCAAAGGTCAGACCTGGGGACAGACAACCAAAGTGACTACAGTAGCCCTGCTGAGAGCTTGCTAATTCTCTTGGCTGCTGTGCTACCTCCAAACAGGGCCCCTAGCTGATGCAGGAGGGCTTCCTGGTGAGGTGGAAGCTTTGCTCAAGTGTAATGAGTTCATGGAACCTCAAAGGGTGAACTGGAGGCTAGCTGGTGTGCCGGGACTTTGGGCATCGTGTATGTGTAGGCACGCTCCCTACTCCACTGTTATCTCCACTGCTATTTGCTCCAATTATAACTAATTGAGTGCGTACTGCATTTTCATGACACCTAATTTTCCATTGATTTTTCCAGGGCTGCTGGTGTTTTCAGCACCCAATGTCCGTGTCTAGTATGTGTCACTGCTTGAAAATGCCCAGCGTTCTCCCTTGCAGCATGACTCCATCAGCAGATGTTTTAAAACCTCTAAACTGTTTTCTCTGTAAAATGAAACAAACAAAACAAAACAGAACCAGCAGTACCTACAGTCCCAATCCGTTCACTTTGGAAACCTAGTAGAGAAGATTCCCAAAGAAGTCATGCCTGCAGGCTCCAGACCTAGCAAATGCTGCATTCAGCAGCCACAGTTGGGTGTCTCTCTGCCAGGTGCAGCACCAAGGATCTAGGTGGTCTTCAGGGCTGCCATGCCCCTGCTGGCTGACTTGTCTTCTAGCATAGACAGGAGTGCACTGTGGTTAACCAAATTGCTCTTTTTTCATGTCCTGTATCTGAGAGGGCAGAGTAGCTGAACAGAGATGGTGGTGTGGAATCAGTCAGAACAGCCTGGGATGTTGCAGTTTTTAGGTGAAGCAAATGTCCACGCCTAGGAAAAGGTGGGTCTTGTGGAGAAGTCATGGGTTCCTGAGGCGTTGGAGCTGTGTGATATGAGCATCTTTCTCGCTGCTGTTCAGGAAGAAAAGAGAAGAATACCCAAAAGGAGTTCATGGAGATCAGTTCATTTGAGGGAAAAATCCTCCAACCTGGTGACAATTGGACAGAAATAAGAGCCTTCACAGGGGCCAAAGGGGAATGCCAGCTCTCTCTTCCTGTGAGCCTGCTCCTTGGCAGAATGAAATTGTGCCCAAGGTTTGGGCATGCCACGTTGCACTGGAGTGGGATTTGGGTTTGATACATCAGGGCCTATGGTCCTCTGCCTTGGTTTCCAACATGGTAGCTAAGGGTTCAAGGCCAGATCAAGGCTAATTCTACCTCTTGTCAAATTTTCCGGTCCATTAACTATATTGACAACACAGATAAAGGGGTGAATGTGGCCAGAAGCAATGTTTGAAACGTTTTCATTAGGGGCTGGAGGGGCAGGCTGGTAACCTGGTGCCTGCCCTGCCCAGTAACTGAGCCAGAGGCTGGTGGCTGGGAGACCCTCTGTATCTGTGTGGACTGAAAGGCAGAGCCTAACCTTGTGACTCCAGGGGACATCAAGACATCCCCGGGTAGATTTTCTGGAGGAGATCATGCATCAGGGACACTTGGAGAAGGCCACTGTGAACACAGGCTGAAGTGGGCCTGGTGGAGGTTGAGATTGTGGGGTTACCCAACAGTTCTTGGATGATTGGAATTCCCTGAGGACACACACACACACACACACACACACACACACAGAGACACACATACACACATGCACACACACACCACATCATGTCCCTTGTGCTACCGAGGACACCCTTACCTCACATTCTTGTTCTTGGTGAATGGGTGTTATTGGAAAACTAGTTTCTTAAAGGGAACATGACTTTCAGGGTCACTGAATAAGAACTGTGAAGGGAAAGGCTGATGGGCAGGGCTAGAGGACGAGGGCACAGATACTGGGCATCTTCTGACCTATGTCACCTCTTACATCACATAAACCAGTCTGCATTGGAATAGTCCAGCTTCTGCATACCCAGAGCCATGTGTCGTGTCTGATCTACCCTTGCCCCCAAGGTCACTACAAGACAGGGCTGGCTGCCAGTCACAGGGCCCATGGCTAGCTTGGAGAAACAGCCCTGCCTTGACCCCATGAGAGTGCATCTCAGGGATGCAGGCAGGGTTAAGAGTGTGACGGAGAGTCTTCAAGCTCCTGTGTGAGTCCATGAGTCACAGGCTCAATGGCCTTGGATATATACCAGAAAGGAGTGACCAGACGGGACGCTGGGCAGTTGGGGTCTATAGCAAGAGACAGAGGTTGTGGGATCCAACCAAGGGCATAAGGACCAACAACTGCTTTCCCTCATCCCAGTGAGGTCCTAGGGTAGCGTTCTGGGGCACATAGAGGGTCTGAATGTACATGTGGCCCCTCACACCTAGTCTCTGCAGAGCTCCAAAGCCCTTGAGTTTGCATGGGCTCTTAAGCAGGGAGGGCCTGGGGCAGGCCACCAGGCTGACAGAGTCGCCTTCTTCCTGGAGTCACTCCTCCCACTGGATCAGAAGCCAAATGCTTTGCTGAAGCTGGTAAAATGGAACCAAATCAGCTGTCGGATGGATTTGGTCCCCTTCAACCAGCTGCAGCTGTGCATTGATCACGCCGCCCAGCCCAGCCAGAGGACACAGCCACGGCAAGGACACTTCGGAGGCCGCAGGGAGGCCTCAGCCATGGTCAGCTCCAAGGAAGACAGGTCATGTGCACCCCTGGGTCCATGAGTGGCTCTGGGTTAGAATCAGAGCTCTTCTTGTCTCCACCACAGGCAAGTGGAGGAGAAGGCCAACACCTCCCAAAGCTGTGACTGATCCACCATTTGCCAGGTGGCTGTGAAAATAAATGCTCTTTTTCACACCAGAGCTTTGCTTAAAAACTAAGTGCTGGGGCCCAGGCAGGTGGGGTTGGGGTACTAGAAACCTCTCATTTCCCCGTAAGTTCCATGGGTGCCGCCACGGACCCTGGAAGGTGGCATCCATCTCGTGCTAATGACCTGAGGGGCAACGTGAGCATGGAATGCCTGTCTTGTCACTGGGGAGGCTGAGCTGGTAGCTGCTCTCAAGAACACATGGTGGTACTGGAGCTGCAGGGAGGAACTGTGCAAGGTACCACAGAACAGGAGCCCTGCCGTGGCCCTGTGGCACAGAGGCACATGTGAGGGTTGTTCTCATGGAATCACAGCCATCATGTGGTGAGAAGCCAGGCCACCAATAGGTGCATCTGCAGTTAGCTGAGGTCGGGAAGTTGACTGCCGTGTGGACTCTTGGACCCTTGTGCACATAGCTCTTCTTACGCAGGTCCCTGCATGAGGCTGAGGCTGCTGGGCACTCACAGTTACTGTCTGGTGGCCTCTAAATAATGTGCCTACCAGGAGTGAACCCAAACTCCTACCCAGAGTGACAGGGATAGGACTGTTTAGCTTAGGGACCCTGATTCTGCACAGAGCTGGCATCTCTTTTCACATCTAAGTTTGTCCCTTATGGGGACAGGAAACTGAAGGCTGTAGGAGTAATAGGCAAGAAAGGACAATCAGTCTTTACTGGGGTTTTGCATCCCTGAGTCCCCATTATAGCTGGTAGTGGAGTTGGCAGTTTTCAGTGTGACCTCTCTCAACCTGAAACCCCCAGGGCAGAGTGCTATCTTTTTTTTTTTTTTTTTTTGGTTTTTCGAGACAGGGTTTCTCTGAACATCTCTGGCTGTCCTGGACTCGCTTTGTAGACCAGGCTGGCCTCGAACTCACAAAGATCTGCCTGCCTCTGCCTCCCAAGTGCTGGGATTAAAGGCGTGCGCCACCACCGCCCGGCTCAGAGTGCTATCTTTGATGAGGTCTTTTGCAAACTTCTAACTGGTGAGTTGAGCCCAGTCCTGCCCCAAAGGGGAGACTGGGAAAAACTCCACCCCCAAACAGAAGATCTGGTTAGAATCCAAGGTTGGCCTTGGTCTGCCTCCATTCCCATCCAAGAGCAGAGACTGGAATAGTTTTCGATGCTCTGTCAAATATCCCACCTGGGTGAGAGCTAGGCCACCACCCACCTCAAACAAGTAGTGAGCCACACCCACTGCAAGCACAAGTTTCCATGGAAACTAGACCACACCCACTATGACATGTGTGCTGACTCACACACATCACCATGAACACTGGGGTGCACATACAATGAGTGTGTCATGCTGGGTCACGCCTACCATGCGCACTGGAACCAGACCAAAAGCTGTCCCGGCCAGATGTAGTTTGCACATTTTTGGTGTTTGACCCTTCAGTCCAAGCCCTGATGGATAAGATGGGGCTGTCATATCCCTGAACATGCACCTCCTTCCTGGGCAGCCAAACTAGCTCTGGGCCGAACATTTCCTGAGAGGGCATCTCTCCAGGACGGTTTCATACTGGAAACAGGGGCCCCACCTGATAAAAGGCACACTTGCAGTCTGAGGACAGAGATGTGGATGGTGCCTCCCTTCCCTGCCTCATCTACCCGGCACACCCACACCCTGACACAGGACCAGTGTGCGTGCAAGGATAAGCTGCCAAGCCAGGCTGGACCCACCAGGCAGGCATTCTGTGCTCAGAGAGAGACCCTGAGAAGCCCCTCAGCGTCACAGACAGTCCTGACCAGCTCAGAGTGGATTGATGGCTCTTCTGTGTGGGAGGAGAGATGCTGGCCACACCTGGTGGGCCCAGTTTTTATGCTTAGGAGGCCCACTGCCTTCATTGTTTTGCTGAACAAGCAAATATCTAGCTATGTGGGAGAATCTCACCGTAGGAATTTCTGGGAAAAGGGTTCATGCAGGAAGGAGACCCCACAATGGGAAGTACCCTGGCATTCCCTAATGCTCCAAGCTCTGTCTTTTCTTCTCCCCAGGAAGGGATGAGAACATGAGAGGATCTGAGTAGCTGGGGCCATGGTTGGTAGGGATCCCAACCAGATGCAGCAATGACACCCTTGGACAGAGAGTTGACCCCAACCCCAGCGTTGCTGCAAGTCCTGGGCCAGCCTGAGCTACCTCAGGGCCTCATTAGGAATTCCG
>CAJQZJ010033208.1:1543934-1556550 GCA_907164525.1 Lophiomys imhausi | reverse complement strand
GAAATTCTTGCTGTGGTGCTTAGTCCCTGTTACTGTCCATAGGTCAGAAGATCTTGTCAGTTCTTCTTTCTTTCTTGCCTGGGTGGAGACTGGTACATATTTACATCATTCTCAGACTCCAAGGGAAAGAGTGCAGGCCTCGTGGGCCCTATTTTAGGGTGAATTTCTCTCCCCATCTCTTCTTGGCCCTAGCCATGTACACATACATATGTGTATGCATATGTGTGCACACACCCACACAACCCATGCCTGTGGTTCTATGCAAAGGCCTCTTGGAATCTTGTGCCTTTGCCCCACCTGAGTCATGAGTGGCTCTCATCATCTCCTCTCAAAGTCCTAAAGTTTATGGATGAACCCAAACAACACGGTCCTCCTGTTGTCCGTTGTTCCTGTTCTAAGTCCCTCGAATGGCAATCTTCAAACCTAGTTGGTGCTGAGACTTGTCTGGTGATCCCGTGGCCTGACTGATGTCATTCTGAATTCTGAGAGCTGAAGACAACACCAGGGCTCAGGCCTCCTGCGATATACACATACATTCTTCATGGCCCCGTGGGGACCCCACCCCCCAACTTCATAGTCTCTCTGCTCCTTGTTTGTCCTGCCATCTCTGCCCCGTGCCTTGTTCTTCCTCAAGTCCTTCAAGTGTCCTCAGCTTCCTGATAGTGACAACAGTGTACCAGGCCATGGGGTCACTCGTGATGACTCTCAGATCCTCGCCTTCACACCTGGTCCTCGAGGTGTGGAAGATAACAGAAAGCAAATGCTGAGAGGCAAGCTCCGAGAAATGTGGTTGGGTAGATGTTGGGATGGAGGAGTTAGAAGATGAGACCCTGGAGCCCTAAATGCAAATAAAGAAGTTGAGTCCACCCATATGAGATGGTGTGCTTCCGTCCTAACCTGAAGAAAGCAGCTCTTGTCTTCCCGGGGCACCAACTTGGATCCATTTTCCTCACGGACCTTGGCAAATGTACCCATGTCTCAGCTGCTCCCTCTGGGCTGCACAGTTGGGAGTCTAGGTCCTGCCTGGAGCATTTCCTTCCTACAAGTTGGCTCCTAGCTTACTGTTACTCACATTTGAGTAAAGAAAGGACAAATGGCCTTCAAGACTGTCTCTGATGGCAGAAAGGTATTTCCCAGTCACTGATTCCAGCACTAGAGTGGGAAGGCAGTAACTGACATGAGGATCCAGGTGGGGCACCCAGTGGACAGGATGCGTGCCCTGCTGTTCAAGCCTCTTCAGAGGATTCTGGAGGTGCTGCTGCAGCCAGAGACACCCAACCAGGCTGCCAGGCTTGGCGTATTTTTATCCACAGTCAGTTCTCACTTTTCACATTTTCCACCATCCCTTCCTCATCAGTGTGTTCTGGGAATTCCTTCACTGTTAGGGACTTTAAAATGACAGCAATAATCACACTGAGCACTGGTTGCATCCCCTCATGCTTCTCCTTGTCCCAACTCCATGCTAGTTCTTGGTGCTTACAGGTGGGGAAGCGCACATGCCTGCACATGTTGCACACACAGGCACACATGCAGACATACACACACCCTTTCTCACTCATGCAACATAGACTCATATGTGCACAGTCAGACACGTGTACACTTCACACACACATATACAGACACACAAGTGCATACCCAAGGTGTGTGTCACATACATGCATATATATACATGGTCTCACACATACACACACAATCTCACTCCTGTGTCAGGGCACATCCACACACATGTCCACGTGCACACACAGAGATGCCCTTGCCCACATTCACAATGCATGCTCTTCCAAGTGCATGGACTTAGGTGAACTTGTGTGCGCACCTGCAGGCACACCTCTGCATACATTCACATGCTCCATACATAGCAGGATGAAGGGAAGACAGGGCTCAGTTAGCAGAGGCCATCACAGCGTGGGAGGTGACTGTAACCAAAGCTTTTAAATTATCCAATATATACATTCTGCTTTATTTTACTGTACTTAACTTATTGTGGTTAATATCTCTACCTCCCTTCCACTCCTCGCTCCCTTCAGTCCCCCAACCCTAGGTGGGAGAGAAAGAAGGTTAGAGGGAGAAGGGACGTAGGTCTCTTTGAGCTACTTCCTGCTGATTAGGGTCGTTGGGTTCTTGGGGGTAATAGCAGTCTCATTAGAAATCCAGCAAACCAGGAGACAGCAGCAGGAAGAACAAGCAGCAGTTTGGGGGAGCACCAGCAGCTGGGAGAGCAGCAACCACTTTCTACCTTGTAAGCCTTTCTCTTCTTTGTAAAGCTTTCTCCTACTTCTCTATAGAGCCTCTTTACTCTTTGTGGAGCTCCTTCTCTTTTCTCTTTGTAGCCCCCTTTTCCTCTGGACTCTGGCTTTTTATTCCCCTCTCCCAAGTCCTCAGAGTTAAACTTGCTCAGCTGGCTAAGCCACGCCCCTGCTAGCTCAGGAGACAGTTAATACTTTACACCTGTGTCTTCAGCAGCCTCACACCTGGGATTAAACAAAAACATTCTCACACTTGGTTTTAATAAACTCCTACCACAGGTGACTGAGTGTGAACTGGTGTGAACTGCTGGATTAGGAAAGCTGAGGGGAGCTGGTGAAGGGACAAGCAGAGGGAGAGGGTGGATAATGTCCCAGCAAGCTGGGGTGCTGAGGAAATGAGCTTCTCTGTTCAGTGCTCCCCCAAAAACCCAGGCCTGCTCCTTTGTTCCATAGCTACTAGCTGCCCTTTGCTCTGCCACCTCAGTGGGACTCCACTCATGAGGACCCTTGTCTCAGCCTGTTATGGGAGAGATGTGTGGAAAGCAGGTGTAGCAGGGGTCACACTCACAGCTATAGAAAGGGAACAGCCGCTATTCCTCTCTTCCTCCCCAGGACGGGAAGACAAGTTACATCTGAATTTGAGTTCCTAATTATAATAGGCCGTTGGTGTTTGGGGGTCACATTTAGTGGATGGATGATCCCCTGCCTGGGGGGGGAGTGTGGTTGGCAGGCTTTCACTAGGAGAAGAAGCTGAGGAAAGAATCAGTGTGAACTTTTACATCAGGAGGAGAGTCCTGGGGGGCTTCAGACCCCCTGTACCATGATCTCAGGTCTCCTTTAGAGAGAACCTTTGGAAAGGTGACCTGTGGTAGGAGCCACAATGTAGGAGACAGGGCCTATGACAATGTGGAAGTATGGGGGTGGGGTTTTGGGTAGTGGTGTCTCCTAGGGTTAAGCAGGAGGCAGTTCCTTTTGTCTTTCTGTATAAGACAACATGCAGGCCACTTGGCTGAGCATTAGTCAAAGGATTTTCATTTTACTGACTCCTGCTGAGCATCTGTTGGGGCTGTTGGACCCAGAGCTAGGGGTACAGAGATGGGTCAGACCCAAACTGGCACCATGCATTCCTCATTCGGCCGACCTATACTCTACCGACCTTACACTACCCTGGCTCCAAGTCTATTTCACATTTTGTCCCTTCTTGGGGGACCCCGGGGAGGTATGGCCCACCTTTATTCTCTGTAGTGAGAGAGACTGAGGCAAGGAAAAGGGAAAAGTCTCACCTAAGGACTTTCTGCTAGAGACTGGCAGTGGGATGCTGGGCCTGCCTGGGGCTCCTCTTCCTGAGCAATGAGCAGAACTTTATGAAAACATTTTCTTTTGAGTGTGTTGTGTATGTGTGGTATAGGCACACGTCTGTTGTGCAGGCAAGCATGTATGTGTGTGTATGTGTTTGTTTGTGCCTGTGGGTGCAGAGGCCAGAAGAAGACATCAGGTTTTGTTTTGTTTCGTTTGCTGTTGCTTTGTTTTCTAGAGACAGGGTTTCTCTGTAGTAGACCAGGCTGGCCTCAAACTCAGCAACTCTCCTGCCTCTGTTTCCTGAGTGTTTGGGTTAAAGTCGTGCGCTACCACATCCAGCTAGAAGAGGATGTTAGAAGCCTTCCTCTTTCGCTTTTTGTTTTATTGCCGAGACATGGTTTCTCACTGAATGGGAAGCTCCATTTCAACTAGTCTGACTGGTCAGCGAGCTCTTGGGATCTGCCTCTTTCTGATCCCCAATGCTGGGGTGACAGGCCATGCTTGTCTATTTACATGGATGGTAGGGAATCAAAATCAGGCCCTTGTGTTTGCAGAGCAAGCCTTCTTACCTGTTGTCATCACCTCACCCTCCTACATTTTTTTTTAAACAACACACAAGCCATGTATGGTGGTGTGTGTGTAATCCCAGTACTAGGGGAAGCAGAGGCAGAAATTCAAAGTCATCTTTGGCTACTTAGTGAGTTAGAGGCCAGTCTGGGCTACATAAGACCCTGTCTCAAAAAACAAAAGACAGACAAACAAACAAAAACTAAAGATGAACTAAAACAAATAGGACATATCCCTACCACATAAATGCATTGTTTAATTGATTCTTAAGAATCAAACAAACTTAAACCTACTCTGGGAATTTCAGAACTCTGTCTTTATCCAGAAGGCTCTGTGAACCTGTCATTCACAGCCCTCCTCCACTCATTGACCCTGACCAATCCTTTATAGACCACCACTTATGTTTCTTCCTCAACCTTCACTATGGTTGAGCTTTGCCTCTCTTTTTTACAGCAGTTAAGCTGGGTGGTGCTGATGCTCCCCTTTAATCTCCGCACTCGGGAGGCAGAGGCAGGTGGATCTCTGGGTTCGAGGCCAGCCTGGTCTAGTTCTGGGACAGTCAGGGCTATACAGAGAAACCCTGTCTCGAGAAAAAAAAAAAGAAAAAGAAAAATTTGATTAAACAAAAAATCAAAAACTTCCAAGCATTTCTAACCCATAACTCCCCACCAGTTTGTTCCAAACAGTGTAGACTGAGCCATGCTCCCACGGTGGGGTTCTGGTTGAGTCCATGTAATGCAGCCCACTATACGCCTCTGTTCCTGGCTTCCTCACTATGATAATTGGACCAGACACCATCTTAATGATACTTTGCAGCATGCAAGGACACTGTAGTTAGTGTCCCTCCACCAGCAGGAACTGTTCCAGGATCTTCTAGGATGGTCGCTCACACTCGGAGCCACTAATGTTTTAGGGTTGCAAATGCTGATTTTTCTTTTTTCCCCCAACATTTATTTATTTCGTCAAATTACATCTTTTTTTTGACATTTATTTATTACTTCAAGTTATGTCTCCAAACTGTCTCCTCCTCCTACTCCCTCCCAGCTCCACCCTCCCACCCTCTACACCCTCTCCCATCCCTCCCATCCCTCCGGTGCAGGATGCCTCTGTGTATCAGCCCCCCTCAGTTCCTTAGTCACTTGAGGTCTAAGAGCTTCTTCTTGCACAGGGACCATACATGGCAGTTCCACTAGGGTGGGGTGTCCCACTAACAGGTAACCAAGTCCATGTTCCTGCTCTTTTGGGTCTATTGATTGTAGGATGGTTATCCTGTACTATATGGCTAAAATCCAGTTATAAGTGAATATATGCCATGTGTATCTCTCTTAGTCTGAGTTAGCTCACTCATGATGAACTTTTCTAGTTCTATCCATTTGGTTGTATGATTTCCTTGTTTCTGATAGCTGAGTAGTATTCTTTTGTGTAAATGTATCACATTAAAAAAAATCCATTCTTTGGTTGAAGGACATCTGGGTTGTTTCCAGTTTCTTGCTATTACAAATAAAGCTGCTATGAACATAGTTGAGGAGATGTCCTTGTGGCTTGGTGAGGAATCTTTTGGATATATACCCAAAAATGGTATGGCTGGGTCTTGACATAGGGCTATACCAAGTTTCCTAAGATATCGCCAGACTGATTTCCATAGTGGTTGTACAAGTTTGCACTCCCACCAGCAATGTGTCTACAAGTCTGTGTTCGCTAATGAGCTCGGTTGTCTTCATGGGCTGTCCTCCTCAGTGGTGACTCTGCCCCAGACACACAGCTGAAAGCAAGAAGATGAAGGCTTGGACGCTTGGATCTTCTGCTCTGCTCACTGCTTCTCAGGAGTAGTTTGCTTTCCTGAGACCCTCCAGGGGAAAACAATTTATCTAATTCAGCATCATGGTGGTCTTAGGCTCTTCTCTGGCTGTAACTGGAGGCACCGAGAACAGAAAGTCAGCAGTTTCTCTTCCAGAAATCCAGAAAGCAAAAGAGGAGAACTCTGCAGAGATGGAGACCAGGTACCCCAGAAAGAAGTCTGTCCAAAAGATGGCTGGAAGAACCCAAGGATACTCTCCTCTGAACACAGCCACAGGGAGCACAGGTGGAGATACAGACAGCAGGATGGGAAGGACAAACTGGCCTTTGTCCCCAGGAGCAGAGGCATAGGCTACATGAGACTCCATGTTGGGAGCCTGAGGGTTGGGAAACTCACAGCACTTTCACCTCTGTCAGATCGCAATTGGCCCCTGTGCTCACATCAGTGAGACTTCTGGTATTGTGCCAAGGACAATGGGGCCCCAACTGTGTGAAGTGACCCAAACCTAAAGTCTGTTGGTAAACTCACCCACAAGCACAGTTATGGCAAATTCCATAAGAATCAAAGTGCCCTGACATTTAGATTGGCCACCTTTGGGTAAAATGGAGGGAGAGTTTGACTCTTGAATGGTACTGGTGTGAGCACACCAAAGAAGCCCTTCAAAGCCCTCCATGAAATACAGTGGAGAAAAGAATGTTGGAGCCTGGGAGGTAGAGATGCCAGGCACAGACAGGACTAGGTCTTTGGTAGGAAAAATGACTAAGGTGTGTGTTGCATTTATTTTCTGGAGTCTGGAGTCTGGTCAGTTAACACTGACCTCCTCCATAGTTAAAAAGATTATATAGTTGTGGGTTAGTGGACTTGAGCAGGTTTGGAAGCTGTCAGTCATTGGCAGTCATGGGAAAAAAGGCTAGCAGAGAGGATTTAGATCTGCCTAACCCCAGAGGTACCAGGCATGATAAGAATGTAACAGGTGCTTGTGTGTTTATTCATAAGTAGCAGGCTAAGGGACAACTCTGCTGCCTTAAAATAATAAGTATCAACTATAAAAATTAATATTTCCTTCAACAAGAGTGGGCAGTGGCTAGGAGAAGGGCAGGAGCAGGCCACCTTGTCTCAGACTGGACCACTAGGTTTGACCTCTCCCCTCTCCTGTCCCACGCCAGAAGGAAGTGTTTCCCATGTCTTCTGCCTCAGTGAGGCTCGAGCCCTGATACAGGTCCTTTCCATTCAAGGACCACACCAAAGACACACAGGTGTGTTTTGTCGGCACCAGGAGCACGGGTGGCAGTGTTAGGAACATGGATGGTTGGTTCCAACACAGTGAGGACACGGCCTTGGTTCTGTGCGCTAGCCTGGTTGTTCTGGGGCCACCATGGGTATCATTTATGCAGATGGTTCCTTCCATGACCAGCCACCCAGTGAGCCAGTGTGCTGTCACCATCCCCACACACACACTTCTAGACACACACAGACACACACTCACACAGATGCAATCCTCCTAGCGATGTACGCCTGCACACACTCACACGCAGGTGCATACCTACATAGACTTATACCCACACCCAAGTGCACCCTCACTAGTGCCCCATGCTCACATTCTTACGTGTTTGCAAACACTGAAGACACCGATCCCTGAGCTGGGCTATGGACCAGTGGAGCCTTTCATATAGAAATACTGACACAACGGGGAGGGGGGGGAAAGGGTAATCGGTGAGGGATAACAGCAGAACCACAGCCCCCAGGGAGCCGCTCTCATTCCTGGAATCAAGACAAGGGAAGTGACCCCAAGAAGAGTTCCTTATGTTCTCATCGGTCACATGGCGTCGCTGGCCCTGCGTACCGGGAATTGGGAATTGCTGTCTGTGAATTGGCCAAATCCCAGCCTGGGAGCCAAGATGAGCTCATGTGGGGGAGGGGCTGCAACCCTCAGCCTCCTCGATCCATTAGCTACAAGGAAGGGCCCTG
Source organism: Lophiomys imhausi (assembly GCA_907164525.1). NCBI lineage: Eukaryota > Metazoa > Chordata > Mammalia > Rodentia > Muridae > Lophiomys > Lophiomys imhausi. The sequence goes on along the minus strand of CAJQZJ010033208.1, from coordinate 1,548,672 downwards.
TCTGTACAGCCGCAGCTCTACAGTGGGAGATGACCATGTGGGGTGGGGGCGGTGGAGCAGCAGGACCACTGGGCTTTCTGTGCTTTGAGCACCTGTATTTGTTCTTCACCCCAGGTCCTTGGAGTCTCCAAATTCTTACCCCAATGCTCTCAGCTGTGCCCAAGTGAGCCCTGCCCCAAGTGTACACCTTCCCCAAGTGTAGCTCGTCTTTCCTGACCACACTCAATGAAGGTCACATTATCTCCTAATCGTGCCATAATTGTAACCCTATAATTTAAAAACTCAGCTTCATATACATATTGCCTCTGTCTTTCCAAGAGGTCTTTTCTGTCCCTGTCAGAGGAAATGTTTGCCTGGGAGAGAGTGAGTGGAACCCCGTGAAGGCTCAGGGCCGGGAAGGCCGAGGGCTACCGACACTCAGTTCTGGGTGGGTAGTTGTCCGCCATGGGATCCTTGGCATGTTGTTTCCCTTCTGATGTTTCCCAACAAGGACTACTCAGATCAGGAAGTGGACCGGGCGTGGGAGGTTCTGCGAAGTAGAGCGCTAAAAACGTAGCCCCAGTGCGTTTTCAGCACCCAGATTGAGGACAGTTCCCCATGGCTTCCAGCCTCACTCCTACCTCAGGACTAACCTTGAGCGAGTCACAGCTAGGACAGGCTGCCAGGGATGTGCCAGGGTTGTCCCAAGGTGGGGACAAACTCACAGAGGAAGTCCTTGAGCCTTGCTAGGAAGCAATAGGCAAGCTCTTCCCTTGTGTCCTTAACTCTGTAGAACTAAGCCTGGCCCTGGCTACAGGGGGACAGCTCTGGCTACATCATGAGCCTGAAGCCAGATGAGAACAATTAATTTATGAGTCACAGCAAGTTAATTAAAATGTTCATTGCTAATGGTTCCTAGGCACAACTTGGAACGAGGTGTTACTGCGGAGATCCCATCTACTGGGGACTCCCTGGTCTGAAAACCAGACTGCTGAGCGTCTAATACGCCCCCTACAGGCGAGAGCCTCTCTCGTGAATCATTAATGTGTTGTGTGGTTGCCATTTTGATATGTTAATAATTAATAATGACAAGATAATAATTACTAGTGTGGCTGCGGTTATTGCCGCTCCCTGAATTCTCCCCAGGAAGCAGTGTGGTCCTACTCTGGGATGAGGCAGGGTCAACTCAGGAAGGACAAGCAATTTGCCCAAGGGAGCTCCTAATTTAGGGTGATGCTGGACTCACTGAAGGAAGAGCCTGTGACCTTCAGGAGTTACCTAGCACCAAATGGGCATCTTATGGTGTATCTATATGATGCACACAAGCCATCACTCAGGTGTATCCAGGGAGGTTGAGACAGCCTTACTCTGCAGGCCTGAATGGCCTTGAATTTGCCACCCAGACCAGCCAAGCTGGGCTTGAGATTGCAGACATGCATCACTAAGCCTAGCATCAGGTAACTCTTGTGCAGAGAGGAGTGTCAGCAAGGTTCGGCAAGGGCCAGGTCAGAGGGAAGGTGTTACTGAATGGAGCAGCTCTGTGGGGAGAGGCTTTTGCAGCTCAGTGTCTCTGATTCTGTCCCCCCCCCATCATCCACAGAGTGGATGCAGAGTGGTGTCACCTTGCAGGGGACTCAGAACTGGCAGGCACACAGCCCTTGGCAGAAGCTGGCACTTGGAGTAGCTGTTATGTGTTATTGCTCTCTAAGGGTTTTGCCTCGTTCCTTTCCTTGGAAAATACTTTTAGAAACTGCCATGTTCCCCAGAGGCTCCCCACCCAACCTGGAGCCCCATACTTCAGCTGTCAGAGACTGGAACAGCAACTGGGTCCCCTGGGCTTGAAGGGCCTCGGATGTTACCTAAAGTGGAGCCCCATATCTCTGGGAGAAGATAAAGGAACCTCTCTATCCCAACCAGTCAGCCCTGGAACTCTATGGCCCTCAGGTGGGGTTTGGTGCCCATTATCACCCACGGGCTCCAAACCAGAGCTGGAAAGGGGGGTAATGTTTATGTGAGTTTCACTTGTTTTAAAATAGTTTCTAGGTTGGAGCATGCTGTGAGTAGGAAATTCATGGGTTCTACACAAATCCACTCACATGGGTAACAGTCTCCCTTCATAGTAGCCTTCTCTACAGAGCACTAACAACCATTCCATACATACATACATCGTACATACATGCATGCATACATGCATATTTACACATACACATACATACATACATAGTCAGACAAATTAGATGATTTCCTAGGTCATGTATCCACAAACAAACTAGGTAAATGGAAGATTCCAGAACCAGAGTATACCAGACATCCCTACCTCCTGTTTGCAGAGGACGCATATGACTTCCATGGGCTCCCAGCCAGCAGTGATCCTGCGGCACCCAGACTCCTTCCCTCACCCATCCATCCTGTCTCACCCAGTCTGTCCCTTTGCCATTGTTGTCTCAGTCTGTTTCTCTGAAATGGTCTCTTTCTCCATCCCTCTCTCTATTTCTGTCCCTGTTCTGCCTCTGACTCTCTCTACCTATGGATTTCCTGATGTAATGGCCCGAGATGCTTACAAGAAACCCTGAGTGTATGAAGCCAGTCTTCATTGAGCATCTGTGATCACTGGGATACACTTAGCATGTTACCTGTATTCACCATGTCTTTGACCTTAGGGGCTAACTCCTGTAGGGTATGACTTGGGCCAAGCTGAGTGTGGAGAACAAAAGTCCTTGGAACTTGCATTGCTTCCTTGGTAACTTTCTCACCATAGCCTCTCATTGGATCTCTTCCCTTATAGTAGGATCTTGATACCCAAGGGCAGCCTTTGTCCCAGGACCCACTGGGCTTGCTAGAGAAAGAAGGCATGAGGACTTGCGGTTCAATTAGAGTAGAGACACTTCTCCCTGGAGACTGCCTTTAATCTGCTCTTGGCAGGGATTTCCAGGCAACTGTGTCTTAGGTAGAAGCCATCTTCACAGAGGGGAAGGGGCTGCTCCACAGAGGCAGATACTCATTCCCTAGCCCTGGGGACATCACAGGTCAACATTGGCTTTTCACCAGGGCAGGCTTCCAGGTTGACTTCAAGAGCTCCCTGGGGCATACAAGTAGCAAAAAGGGGGATGTTCTGTAGCCTTGGCCACAGGCCTGTGGATACACACTGTATGGTGGCCCTACCACCCATTTAGACATGTTCCCACCTGAACACAAGAGTTCCCAGCCTGGAGGAGGCTCCTGGTCCAGTGATAGTAGGACTATGCATTTCTTACCTTGAAACTACAACTTGGTTTCTAGGTCACCACATGACTTTTCCAGGGGTTTTATGAACAAATGTCTATTCACCATGGATAGGTGCCAATGACAGGCCAAAGGCAAATCCCTCCTCAGCCTGAACTCAGTGAGTGAGTTTATATGAATGAGTGGTTATTTACAGAATCATGAGCAACTTAGAGGCAACTGCATCCCTAAAAAGCCCACCCTGGCATGGACAAGGACTTGTGAACACAGCAACTCTGGTGCTCCCTGCCCAACTTGCAGGCAGTTCCTCCCAGGAGTCTTCTCTTCCCACAACTGCTTACAGCATATGTAACAGGAAGGGACTTCATGCGTCTTGTAACTCTGGTTGAGTTTCCTAGTCTTATGAGACCCCACCTCCTCTTTCTTTTCCAGGAGTGAGTGTTTCAAGTTAGAGGAAGCAGTCACGGGCCCAGAATCACCTACCTGTGTGGTGTGTAGATGGTCTGTGTGGTTCCCTCCACAGTACTCCAGCTGGGACAACTGTTTTGAAGGTGTCCAAGAAGCCACTATGAGGCAGGGAGCCACTGGCTCAATTTTGTTATCTGTTTCTCCCCAATCTCAGTGCTAAACCAGGGGAAGGGATACTTGCATTTAAAAAACTTGGAAAGCATGTCTCAAAAGGACAGAAGTTCCACAGGAGGCACTGGTACCACCATGGATGTCCATATGGTTTCTCCCCAGACTACTGAGGTTGGCTAGTACCTTGAGTTGGTCGGGTCTCAGGGGGACCTGCACTCTTCTCTCTGGGAGTTTCTCACCAGTGACCTTCAAATTCCTCACTTCTGAGCCTGGTGCCTTGAGCATCTGAACTTCTCAAGAAGAAGCCTGTGGGACTTGGTAGAGTCAGCACCAGCATCAGAGGAGTTGGTGACTATGATCTGTCTGAGGCTCAGATCTACAGGGCCAGGCTACCTGTCCAGAGTACCTCCTGGCACCCCACAGCCCCTTGTGGAAGTTGTCAGATAGCAAAATTGCTTCTGATACATTGTGGTGCCCACCCCACCCTTACCAGCCCAACTTGTGTCCCTTGAGACTGCCAGGTCAGGAGAAGCCCACTCATGTCTCTATTGAATTATTTACAGGAGGTGATTGAAGGGTGAGATCATGGCTGGGATTGGAGTGGAAATGTTGTGGAAATCTAGTGACTGAGAGGAAAGGTGTTACTTAAGGGGGGGTCTTCTTTGTTTTAAGATGTGGTCTTGAACTAAACAATGTCTCTCAGGCTTTGAAACCCAGTCTGTAAGGACAGAATGGGATGTGACAGTCTCAAGTTCTTCTGGCTCTGTGAAATTAAGGAGGAAGTTGGCCTCTGCCTATAGGACAGTTCCAAGATCTCTCCTTCCCCCTAAATTCTTATCTGGTTTTGGTCTTTGAGTCCCTGTATGAGTCAGGGCCAGCAGGGTGTAATGTCTATCACCATCCTTTCTCATCCATCCATCCATCATCCATCATCCATCTATCCATCCTTCCATCCATC
>CAJQZJ010033208.1:1453040-1509486 GCA_907164525.1 Lophiomys imhausi | reverse complement strand
CAGCCATGGAAGATGAGGCAGGCTGGGAACAGACGGCGGGGAGAGAGACTGTTGCTGGCAGAGAATGCAGGGGCACAGTTTAGGGCAGGTAGGAGGCACTGCAGCCTGTGGCTAGAGAAACCCCCCTCCAGGGGTTGATGATGGGGTCCTGCCCCAGAGACTGAGCCATGGCTGGTGTCTGACTCCACTGAGCTGCCCTGGGAGGTGGCAATGGCTGGGTCCAGGGGCTATCCTCATGTAGTACAGCACCCCTACCTCGGGTGATGGAGCCCACCTCCAAATACCTTTTCTTTCTCAGTGGATTTAGGACAAACAGATGCCAGACTGAGGGACCAAGTTGGAAGTGTTAAGAGATGAGGAACACTGACCTTCCTTTTACCTGCACAGCTCTCTCTTTCACTTCCCCATCTGTTCTTTTTTTTTTGGTTTTTCGAGACAGGGTTTCTCTGTGTAACAGCTCTGGCTGTCCTGGACTTGCTTTGTAGAGCAGGCTGGCCTCGAACTCACAGAGATCTGCCTGCCTCTGCCTCCCAAGTGCTGGGATTAAAGGCGTGCGCCACCACGCCCAGCAACCCCATCTGTTCTTGATAAGACGTCAAGTTTGCCAGCCTCCTAATGCCATTCACTGGGTTCCCAGTATGGTAGTTTGGCTGTGGCTAGAGACTTTTCTCTCTGCAATGACCTCTGTCTCCAGAGAACTTCCATTTGTTCCCCACTGTGGGCCCCAGTCTATGCCAGGTTATTCTCCAAAAAGGCCTTGGAGGTGATTCCTACCAACCTTTGCTGATGTGTTCTATGCAGAAGTCCCTACCTAGCAGGTATACTCTAGCAGGTAGAGTCCACACTGATTAAGAAATCAGCCCAAGCCACATAGGGTCACACTCATCCATGAGAGTATGCTGATGAACACAGAGAAATATGAATAAGCCTTTGGGGGAACAGCCCACCTCTCATCACGACCTAAGCATAGTATCACAGTTCAGACCAGAGGAAAATATGGAAACTAGGAAAACAGCCCACATGTTCCTGTTACAACCCACAAGCTGTGGTACAGTGTCACCATTACAGTAAATAAAATTACTGGGATAGAAACAGGAGGCATAAATGGAGAGAAATGAAAGAGACTGGCAGAGAGAGAGGCAGACACACAGAGAGGGGCAGAGAGCCACAGGGCTTGCAGACAGAGGAGGAAGGTTCCTGGGGGTGGGAGGAAGCTCAGGGCCCAGCTACAGAGGAGCGAGACAGACTGGGAATGGGGCTAAGAAGATAGAATGTCTTGGTGGGGCCTAGGGTCTCCTGGAGATATGGCTAGGACACTGGGAAAGGCACAGGAGTGTGGCAGGGTGTGGCAGTGAGCTGAGGCAGTGCTGCAGGGTGCCAACTCATGTTGGTCACCCAAGCGTAGGCGATTACTGATTAAACACTAACGGTGTCAATATGGTGAGCTGTGACTTGTACCTCTCAGGCAACAGCACCTAGAGTGCATGAGCCCTATGGAGCTGATGTACAGACAGCTGGAGTTCTTAAAGACATGCAGGTCCTTGGGTAGGGGCAGAGAATGGCAAGGACAGGCTGAGAGCCCCAGCTGGGCCTGGCCCAGGTGAGCAGGACAACCTTGTGAAGAAGTGTGTACAGACCTCAGGGCACAGGCATGAGGTGGGTGTGGCAGAGTGACTGGCAGAGCAGAGCGCATTGCATCTTGGGTTTAAAGTGTAGTCCTTAGTGGGTCCTGTGCAGAGGTTTGTCGTTCCAGCTATTCACGAAGCTGAGGCAGAAAGAATAAAAATTCAAGGCCAGCCTGAGCTACACAACAGCTTCAAGGCTAGCCTGGACATGGAGCCAGATCCTGTCTCAAAATAAAAATTTCAAAAAATATAGGGTTTTGGCTCTATGGTACAATACTTACCTAGCACTCAGGAAGCCCTCAGTACAAGCATCAGCACACACACACACACACACACACACACACACACACACACACACACACGCACGCACAGGCACACACACACATGCACACATGCCCAATGGAGAAAGAATGAAGGAGGGAGGGGAGGGAGGAAAGAGTGCAGCCTTCATTATTTTGCTCAAGGATAGCGCTTGCCACAGCCAGTCTGAGAAAAGTTGCTACTGTGTGGGTTGTGGGCTGTGAACAGATGTATGGTGATCCACTAGGACAGCCAGGCAGAGGCATTGGGCTACAACTTCAGTGTGGAGTTAGAGAACAGACAAAGAAGGATCACAAGTTGCTACGGGAAGCAATCTCTCCACCCACAGATTCACACACGCTGGATGGAGGGAACGGAGATGCCCCTGGGCTTGAGAGAGAGCAAGACAGCAGCTGAGGAGGAATCCTAGGGCAGAAGTGTGGTTTGCGGTACATCCGAGACCTGCGGTCCTTGTAGCAGAGACAGATGTCTATGCAGGCCAGAGTGTGAAAAAGTCCCTGTCAGTCACATGGAAAGAAAAGAGACAGCCTTGGGCTGGCCATAAGAGCACCTGCCACAGGGGCTTTAAGAGGTAGTTCCAGGGATGTTGCTGTACTGAGCATGTGGAGGGTGGGAGGCAAAGGAAAGGTGGGCATCCAAGGCTATGGAGCTTTAGAAAGGGGACAGGAGCCTTAGGAGAACTGGAGAGGGTGTGGGTGATGAAGTTGCATCTTAAGGGGCAAGGATGGAGGTCTGCTTAGAGGTAGAGGTGGTAACCCCAGCTCCTGAAGTGCCTGGGTTAAGACAAGCTCTCTAACACAGCTGGACCATCAAGAGCATATAGAAGACCGAAGAGACAGCCGGGCGGTGGTGGCACACGCCTTTAATCCCAGCACTTGGGAGGCAGAGGCAGGCGGATCATTGTGAGTTTGAGGCCAGCTTGGTCTACAAAGTGAGTCCAGGATAGCCAGGGCTACACAGAGAAACCTTGTCTCAAAAAAAAAAAAAAAAAAAAAGATGACCGAAGAGAGCCATTTCTAGGGTGTGGTTGTGGTGGGGTGGAGAGAGGCTGACTCCAGGCCTGGGACAAGTGATGAGAGGGCAAGGGAGAAAAGAGCAGGCACTAACGCCTAGAGGAGGGCCAGCCATGGCCCTCAGATCTGGATCTACCCTGCAGCCCTGACAAAGCCAGGAGCCACACTCCTTCCTGTGGACGGGGCAGAACTTCTGGACAGGAAATTGAGCTGGCTCTTCAGTTCCCTTCTGGAACATCCAGCCTCTTGTTTAGCCAGATCCATTTCTGCTCAGACTAAGAAAAGGAGCTGTGTGAATCTCTCAAATTGAAAAGATCTGACCCCACAGGGTGCCAACCACACTGTACTGCCTCTGAGACAATTCCTAAAGATGTTCATTATCCCTGAGAGCTAGCCCTTGGGGCAGCATCTTCTAGCTCAGATTAAGTTAGCACAGGCTAGTCCTGGCTTCCTCCAGGGTTCCTGGACCTTGTACACAACACACACTTGTGAAGAAGGGACCTCAGCGGCCAGCAGGATTCTCTCACATGAATCCAAGCAGCTTGCCAGTCACCCATCTCATGCTGGCTTTGCAAGGCTGGTTGACCCTGTATACAGCAGGGAGTCCTGTGTGTAGTCTAGGATCTCTGCACACAGCCTGGGAACATCTAAAGGACATTTCTCCCATATATAAGGGAGAAGGCCTTCAGCAGTGAGTGTGCTGGAAGAGCAGGAATGCCAGCGTCTGTGGCACCTCTTGCCCTGAGACATGACAGCTGAAGGCCATGGGAAGAGCCGTGAAGTGCCTGTTGCCCTTTGCTCAGGCCCCAGCAAATAACACATGAAAAATGTCTAAATAGCTGCAAGTAATTGCTGGTCATTTGACTATTTATAGTTGATGTCTTTAACATTAAAAAATACCTCAGTCCAATGCAATATAACCTTGCCTGTCACAAGGCTCGTGCAGGTAGGTGGGCTGGGGAAGAAAGCCACTTTGCCAGCCAGGGAAGGCCTGACAAGACCTGTCAACAGCATACACATTTGGGAGCTAAGGTAGTTCGAGGTCCCAGCCACGTGAGCTCTTGCCCACTTCTACCCTAAATAGACAGGGCAAGAGCTGGGCAGGCTCAGACAGTTCTGAATACCTCCAGCTGGCAAGGACATTTGCCTCTTTGAAAACTATGCAGAAGACCACACAAGTGGATCAGCACTGAAACTCAACAGGACAGGCCTTCTAGGGTTTAGGGGCTTGATGCAGGGCAGGGAGTGCCCGCATCCACTACTGTGGCATGGCCTTTTCCCTTGCCTTGAAGCTTAGGGTACCCATGTGACCACCATGAGTCCTGTCTGTTGAGATAGGAAAGTGGGAGCTCCCTTGGTTTACTCCAAACCTAATCTCTAGCATCAGAAGCTCTTAGCACTAAGATTCTTTTTCAGATACTACCTCCTGGCTACATGGTGGAATAAGCTGGACTCTGTTTGCACATGTTCTCCTGACCAAAGCTTCCATTGCCATTCCAGTAGCCTGAGATGTGTTTCATGAAATACTATCAGCGTAGGCCATCTGCACATCTACCCTAGAGCAAGTCCAACCAACGTCACCAGTCTTTGGGAGGGAGGGCAGCACCAGTGTGTCCGCTCTGAGCTCCTTGCAGTGGAGAGTCTCTGAAACAAAGATAGAATTGAAACTTGTCCCTTGGTCACCTCACTCCAGCAGACACAGAACAAGGATGGTAGGGGTCTGTTGCCAGGAGGGGGCTGCTCATGTCTGCTGGTCACTGTCACCCAGGGTGGTCAACAGTATTTGTACAGAACTGGTGAGACTCCTGGCCCAGTAAGACAGTGTCTCAGTTCACACTGAAGGTTCAGCAGAATAGCAAAGAAAGAAAATAGAGAGATGGCAGTTCACCCAGACAGCTTGCTGTGCACAGGCCTGGTGTGCAGCTGGGCCCTGCAAGAAGAGTCAAAACTGAGGCATGGGGGTGCTAATGGAGCATCTGAGGCCAGGGTTGGTGAGACAGAGCCTTCAGCCCATACCATGCTTCACTGGTGCTCCAGAATTCTGAGGACAGAAAATGCTTTTAGCATCTATGGAGTTTTGCCACCAAAGACCTTCATGTCACCCACAGATGTTGCTCACACGGCAGTCTTAAATGGTAAAGCAATGTCGCCTCCCCGGACTTTTGGACAACTCTGGGCTGGGTTTTTCCTAAGATTACTCTAACCTTGAGCATCTCTTCTCTGGTGTGCCCAACTCAGGACTGTGCTATCCTAGTCTCTCCTTACTGAACACAGTTCCTTATCAAATACAGCAAGCCGTGTTCCCACACACCAGATTCTAAACCTCCACAAGGCTGGGTTTCAGCTTTCAGATCCACTTCAACCTTCAGCAAGATCTACTTTCTCATTCAAATTTTTGAATGGAGCCCTATAGTTGGATATGGTGCCACACATGTGTAATCCCAGCATCTGGGCAGCCAGGGGACCATGAATTCAAGTTTACCTTCAGTTTTAAAGCAAATTTGAGGGTGCTTGTCTCAGAAAGCAAACCAAACCAAACAAAAGGCCAGAAAACAGACAAGAGCAGTTGAGCCCAACTCTATTCATTTATCTATCTTGCTTTTTTTGAAACAAGGTTTCATACTGTAACCCAGGCTGCCTTGGAGCTCATAGAAAAACTCCTGCCTCAACCTTCCAAGTGCTGGGATTGCAGTTGTACATTACCCCAAACATTTTAAAAGTCCTAACTTCAAACATTTAAAAATAACTATCCGCAGAGACTCCGGGGCATGGCACAGCCCGCAGCCCTGCTGCAGTGTGTGTTTTCATCATTTCCGAGGCATGGGTCAACTGCCACTAGGTTGTCGTGGTCTTTTTGTAAACCAGAAAAGGAAGAGCTGGGGCACTTTCAAATGATTCAGCTAATATATATGCAAAACCCACCGAAGCAGACAAGAAACGCCAGTGAGAAAAATCACTCACACTCGTGAAAGTACCAGGGACAGACGATTTTTGTAGGCTAGCTCTGAGACTGGGGCACTAAGACCAAAGCCTTTGAGGTTGGCCACTGCCCTGTCCATGCCCCGGAAAAAATTTTTCTCAGTGACCTGCCCCTCCCTTGCCCTTTCATTTCTCTTTCTAATCTGGAGACCAATTGTCCTGGCATTGGCAATGTCCACAAAACAGCAACACCCCTGGGGAAAGGACAAGCATAATAAGAGTTTACATTTCATCATTTTGGGGCCCCTCCCAACACTATGACAGGGGACAGTGACTGCTCACGAAAGCATAAACATCTGTTGGAGAATCCCAGGGCACCCTCCAAGCACACAGCAATGCCCCCCTTTGGGACCAACAGGACTTGGGTTACTTGGATTATTTTCCTTTTGGTTATTTCCTCTCCAAAAGCCCCGCTGGGATAGAACTTATTGAGAGCAGAATGTTCCAGGGCTCATAATCAACCAGTTCTTGTTCCAAGCTGCTGTGGTACCCTGGGGTTGACCTCTCTGGGGCTCCTCCCTCGACCTCCCCATTCCTCCCTGGCAAGATGAAGGGGAAGCAGCCGTTTGAAAGGAAGCCACCACTGGACCCCAAGTGCCAGATCTCTGTCCCCTTTGAGAAAGGTTAGAAAGGCACAGACAGCCTCCAGACTGCTGGCTGTTGCCAGCTGTATCACAAGCAGAAGGCCAGCTGTCATCTCAGGCAGTCAAGGCCCAAGACCCCCGATCTGCCTAGGCCCAACGCAGCTGCCTGTGAGACCAAGTGAGTGGGTGCTAACTGCCCCCAGTTCCATTATAAAGATACTTGGCAAAAAATGCCCTTTCTTACCACATCCAAGACCCCATACAAGGACAAGAAAGGGGAAATTTCAACTCACTTGTGGAATTCCCCCATATGCCCCCTCACTGTACCTCATGAGTCATCTTCCTTCCATTACATTTAGCCCCTGAGACTCTAGGTTTCTGGCTAATGCATGTTTCTCAAGAAACCTGAATTCTCTCTGTAATAAACTTTCTCCCAATTCCTTATTTAGCCTGGTGTCTGAATTCTCTCTCTGCGGTGACAGGAACCTGGATATGCTGGATAGAGATCTCAATCCAATCAATCTCTGGGACTTCCTAATTTTTAGTCACAGGAAACACCAAGTGCCCAGAGGAGCCGGGGACAGCCTGACGAGCTTCAGGTGCCTCCAGGTAGACACAGGTACCTTTAGGGCCCCTGAGGGCCGGAGTGTGTGGCTTGGCTTCTGAGGGCAAGGAAGGGAAGGGCCTTTGTCTTGCATTAATACCTGAATGTTTAACCCTGGAATGGTCTTTAGGTGGTGTCTGAGGAAGAAGGTTAAGAATTCCTGTTTGAGGATAACCATCCTACATCCCACTGACCCAAACAGATAGGAACCTAGCATTATCTATCCTAGGAAAAACTTCACCCAGCAGTGAGTCATGGAATCTGCTGCAGGTTAGTGGAACACCTTACCCTAGATGGTATGTCATATCAAGCCCCAGTACAAGAGGAAGCTGTGGCCCTCACATGACTGAAGAACTGAGGGAGTATGATATGTGAGGGCCCTCCTCATCTGAGGAGAAGGAGAGTACCAAGTAAAGGAATAATGAGGGAGGGAGTGAGGTAGGGAGGGGCCAGGAGGGGAGAAGGGAGGAAACTATGTTCTAGAAGTAACTTGAAAAAACAAATTAATTTTTAAAAAAAGGGTCAATAAGCTTAAAATATAATAAAAATAAAATATAAAACTTCCAAATTATAATTTACCAAAGGTATACTTGCCTTATTGGCATGAAAGGAAAAATGGTCTTAATTTCAGATTAGAATGTTAGACTGCAGGTTGCTACATAGATTACATACACTTGATATCAGCTTAAAAGATTTTTTGTATATGTAAAGGATATTTTCATTGTTTGGCATTTAAAAGGCAGTTAAGAGGTTTAAAATGCTGTAAATAAATTAAGGGTTACTACAGTTCAACCTGTTTTTTTTTTCTTTTTCTTTTTTTCTGGTTTGTTGAGACAGGGTTTCTCTGTGTATCTCTGGCTGTCCTGGACTCACTTTGTAGACAAGGCTGGCTTCGAACTCACAGAAATCTGCCTGCCTCTGCCTCCCCAGTGCTGGGATTAAAGGCGTGTGCCACCAACCTGGTTTTCTAAACCTCTAAGAGTTGAAGTAATTTGGAGCTAAGGTAAAATATTTGAGAAGGGCAGTGTTAGCCCATACCTTTAACTCCAGCAGAGACACAAGGATCACTATACAGTTAGTTGTTTTGTAAATTCTAGAGTTACAGGGAACAGGGTGATGATGGTGCACACCCTTAATCCCATCCCTTGAGAGGGATACACCCTTAATCCCAACACACTGGAGACAGAAACCTGCAGATCTCAGAGTTCAAGGTCAGCCTGACAAAAAGCAAGCTCCATATAGAGAAAAACTTAGATCCAGGGGTGGTGGTGCACATTGTTAATCCCATCAGTTGGGAGGCACATGCCTTTGATCCCAATACTTAGAATGCAAAGACAGGCACATAGGATTTGGAAGGACTTAAGTTTAAAAGCTACTAGCAAAAGGCATGCTGAAATTCAGTGAATTGTCCTTTGAGATCTCAAAATATATACACTTAAAGGTTTGTTTAGTTCTAAAATATCAAAATAATTTCTTTTTTAATCTCAATTGAAAAATAATACTTTTCATATTATAAAAAAAGAAACCTAATTTGCTCCAGGAAAAATATTACCTGCCAAAGAAAATTAATAATAATTAGTGTCACAGAGTTAGGATTAGGGCAGGGCTCTGCTCTTATCTTTCCAGGAGATTAAAAGCATCCATCTAAGGAATCCAGAGACAACTGGACAACTGAAACCTCAGAAGAAAACAGATCAGACACCAAAGAAGACAAGTATGATCCAGCCTTGCAGACTCCCTCAATAGCTGTTTCCTTAAAAATCTACAACCACAACAACTCAAAATCACTAAGGTTGTTCAGTCCCACAGACTGCTCCAGCCAGAACTTCAGTAAAGCCCTGAAGTTAAGCTTCTGTCTACAAACTTCTTAGGACATTTAAATAGCTGAGCCCAAAAGGGCTGAACATCAAATGATTCTATTAACGTACTTAACCATTTTTCCATTCTTATTTGGGCCCCAAACAGGTTTAGTATGTCCCAAATCAGCAGGAAGTAATTTTAAGAGAGTGACGTCCCGTTTCCAGAAGGCGGGGAGGGTGATTCCCCCCATTTGATCATTTGATGGGTTATAGATACTTGTTGTTATTTAGGGGGAGAGATTACAAGGTGTTAAATGGTCTTGTTCAATAGGTTTTTGAGGTTAGACCCAGGGATTTCCCTCTTTTTCTTTTCTGTATCCTTCTCTCTTATGTGGGTGTGAAAAGACTTGAGAAAAAAATGGGATATAGACATAATATAGGAATGATAAAGAAAAAGGGAGAGATTATTGAATATGCTCCTATATCTTTGTATATTGATACAAAATTAAGGTTAACTCTTTTTAAGGTATTATACCTAGGTAATGCTTAAAAATGAAATGTGAAGTTTTGGCCTTTTGTTAGCGACTGTCATAAACTTTTTATGATAATTAAGAAATGCAAACTAATAGTCATTCAAACATGTCATTTTGTTAGGTACTAGGGTAGTCTATCACAGTTATTTTCTAAGTTAATCAGAAATCAAGTTGGTAAAAGACAAGCAACATTTGCTTATCCAAATGTAAGGAAATAGATAGATGGTCTGAAAAACCTCAAGAGAATATGGCATTCAAAGATGTTCTCTTAACTCAAGATTTTTTTTGATATTGAGGCATTTCAGCTCCTGACATCACCCCCTATCCTACTCCAAGTAGATGATGAGCATCAAAGAATCTCCAACTGGAGATGGTTGAATTAGTGGCAACCCTGTCACTTGGCAAGAAAAATCCCTTGCTTCAACTGTAGACAGACTGCTGTCCAAAAGGGACAAAACTTGGAAACAGGTAAGTCAACACCCTAGCTTTGCCAAGACAGGGTAGGCAAGTCCTTCATAATTCCTGCTTTACAATTAATATCTGTCAGAGAAACAGGGCCAAACGGCTGAAGATTGATGCTGTAATGTATGGAGAGAAATTGGGAACTGTCCAGGCAGCCAGTTGTATGTCATTTCTTAGTTTTGGAAGCTGCTGGCCCTGCACTTCCTGTATAATCAAATATATTTATCCTTCTCAGGTCTCTGATGTGATTGAAGACTAGATAGCTAGAGTCCCAAAGTTAAATTTTGAGTTGTTTAGGAATTAAGAGGGTGGTCTGTATCTAACATGTTTTTTAAATTGTGATGCAAGTTAGGATGGAGGCTGAGTTGGATATAGATCTTTAAACTCATGGAGATGGTCGCATAGTAGAATGTTAAAGTCAGGTGCCAAATACATATGGACTGGACATTGGGAATATATGCTAAGCCTTATAATTCTCATAATTGTGGCCTAATTATTTTTGTTGTTTTGTATTGTATTTGCTGTTACAAGATAAAGAGCCATTTGTTGGACTGAGAGGGGGAGCTGTTGGGGGGAGGGAAAGGTATACCTTAAACTTTAAAAAAAAAAAAAAAAGGAAGTGGATGGGGTGAGGGGGAAGAGGGTGGGAGGGTAGGACCAGAGAGGGGAGTAGGGAGGGGATTGTGATTGAGATGTAACTTGAAAAATTTTAAAAAAATTTTTAAAAAGATAACTTTAAAAAACTGAATAAATACAGATTGAGATAGGTTAAAAAAAAAAGAATTCCTGTTTGAGTTTGAGGCTGGCTTAAAGTTCAGAACCCTCAGCAATCAGTACTATGTGGCTAAAACTTAAATCACTGTGGTACCTTTTATCTATGTTTGTGGTGACCTCTCTATAGTAATCAATACTGATTGCCTTCTTTAAAACACATGTACCCTTTTCATAAAACACATTAGATGTTTAAAGGAAAAATATTGTACCAATATTGGTTTCAGGGATACACCCGAAATTAAATTTTGGAAGCAGTGTCCACTCCTGCTCCTGACATTTGGAGTGCTTCTGTGAGTCTCCTTTAGAAGCACATCCCGCTCACACATCCTGAAGAGGGGAACTCATAATCTCTCAAAAGCATGTTCAACTAATTCTCTCTGGCTTTAGACCTGAGACAGGTCCATGTGCCTGAGGGAGGTGTTTTTGGAGAGAGAGCTCCTACCTGCTCTAGTAAGGAGGTGTATACCCCATGTGCCCCGCTGTCTATTCTTCCCCAGGGTCTTCTCTGACCAGAATCAGTGTCAGATATGGAGGCCAATGCCTGGGACCACAGAACAAAACTTGACCCTGAAGACATCACCAGAGGTTCCCAGGTACCAATCACACCCAGTTCAGGAAGACACGTTGATAAATAACTGAGTGTGGCATGAAGGCGTAAGGCCAGCAGCCAGTCCCTTCTCCACATATAAAGGACGAGGTCTGCTCTACTCCTGAGGCTGCATGGGAGCCAGGGCTGTCACCAAGGCACTGTTGTGCTGTTGGGTCTGGGGTCGCAGAAATAAAGAGGATAAAGTGGTACGAGTAGTACAAACGGGTCAGTTTACTCACCACTGATTTCAAAGCTAACCGATTAGGGACACAGCCAGACTCGGAAGCTGGGACTTCGATCCCAACTGACCTTTTAAAGCACAAAATCACAGACAGCTTCAGGACATCGGGAGGGAGAGGTGATGGCATGAGGTGTCCTTTAAGGGATTGGCTGTGTCTAGGGGTGTAACCCAGGACCGAACGTTCCAGGATGTGGCGGCTGAGACAGCAGGATGTTAGATCTGGACTAGGATTATTTTGGCAGTGTAGCTGGGCATGCAGTGAGCTGACTGGCTCAGGGTGCTTGGCAGCTTTTCCAGGATGGGGGCACAGGGGTGGGGTATAGGGGCACAGACCTGACAAGATGGAACCTGAATACAAAATGGAGTCATTTCAGTCCCTTCATCCCTGTCCTCTTGAGTTGCAACTTGGATCAAACCCTTGACCAGGGTCCTCTTCTAACCTACCAGTTAAAGGGGAGTATTGGGTTCTAAGAACCATCATTACTGTTGGTAAAAGTGTTTTCTGCCTTTTCTTTGCTCCTCTTGAGGGCTGTGGTAAAGGCAATCAATTTGGCCTTTTGTGCCGAAGTGCTTGGTGGCAAGGCAGAAGCCCAGACAGTCTCTTTTAGGTTTACTATTTCCGCCCCTCTGCGTACCTAGTTCTATCCTAGATAAAGCTGCTGCCATCCATGTAGTAGATAATCTCCGGGTCCTTCCAGGAGACGTCTGTCAGATCAGGCCTGATCTCTTGGACTTGCTGGAGTACTTGGAAGCAGTCATGGAAAACTTCCAGGTCTGGCATAGGCAGGTATCATTCTGCATCCAGCAGGGAGTTCCAGCCTTGTTCTGTATTAGGTCTGAAGTGCACACTCCTCCACCAGAAGGTGCAGGCTGCATCGGTTTTCAGGCAAAAAAAGGTTGAACTTGGACCAAGATCCATACCCTCAGGATGTCCAGTTGCACCAGAGATGCGGGAGACAAATTTACTTTCACCGCCAAGTGTCACAGCTCTTACAATAAGCATGCAGGAGGGTTAGGGTAACCCTATCCTTCTCTGTCATGTAGCAAAAGGTTACAACTCTTATAGTTGAGCTGCTGGCTATGGGCCACACAACTTCAAGGAGCTTGGAGCCCCTGGACCAAGCTGAGCGGCTGAGAAAAATCCAGTGGTTGTTTTGGGGACAATCACTAACTAGCCAGTTCCACAGATGAGCACTATGGTGAGTGGTTTGGGCACCAGAGAAACGGGAGCTTTGGAGGCAGCCACTGGGGAGATCAGAGATGGTGATCAAGACATTAGCCTGGATAGGCAGATGTGGTGGTGGTGATGGTGGTGGTGGTGGTGGTGAGGGTAAGAGCTGGTGCTCCAGGTGCTTAGAGATGAGCGCTAGCTGCCATCATAGGAGACCTGGCTAGATGGTGGTGGCAAGGTAGGAGCCTGTGTCCCAAGCAAGCCTCGCTAGGCAAGTAGATCCAGCACTGAGTTCTTCATGGGGGGGAAAGCCCTTCTTTCCCAAGCCCAAAATAAACAGCTGAGTCTCAGATGGTCATGGTAGAGAGAGAGAGAGAGAGAGAGAGAGAGAGAGAGAGAGAGAGAGGGGATTTTGTGAAAAAGGACATTATAAACCTTGGGCAGTGGGGAGTGGAGGTGAATGTATTTGATTCACTGGGTTTGGTCCTATCAGAAGAAAGGGAACAGTGTTGGGGCTAATAACATTGCTTTTGATAGGCTGATTTCAATGCTGAGATCTGGGTTACCGCCCCTTCTGAGGCATTCTCTTGATTAGTTAATAAAAGTCGCAGATAGCCAATTAGCTGGGCAGAAAGAGTATAGGAAGGTGGAACTTCCTGAGATTAAAACAGGAACCCTGTGCTTTGCACAGAGGATTAGTGTAGGGAGATAGATTAATATAAATTAGATTTAGTAAATATCTAGGGGTTTCTGATACAGTCTCTTTTTTCAGGGCATGAAGACCAACTTGGCTGTGGGCAATTAGCTTATCAGCTTATGGACTAAAATCAAAGATGAAGTCAGGTGAAACGAGGGGAGTCTTTATGGACTAAAAACAAGGTTGAAGCCAGATGAAACAAGGAAAGACTTTATGGATTAAAAACAAGGTATTTGGCCTGGCATTGTTTTCAGCTGCTAAGTGGGCAGAGCCCAGATTAAGCTGAAGCAGGTGGAACAAGGAGAGATCCTATTTAAGGACAAGTGGATGGAGCCAAGGGGGCCCATGCTAGAGAGCTCCATGCTAGAGAGCTCCAATGCCAGCCAGTCCTCACGCTAGAAAGGACAATGAGTAGTTTATATCATCTGATGGAGAAAGTACTGATGGCCAGATCTCCCTGAGGCAGAAAGAAGCTGGTGAGCAGATAAAGCCTCAGCAAGACAGCAAAAGGCTAAGGACTAAACCCTGTGGCTCAGCTTTTGCCTAGAGGGGTTTGACCTGTCCAAACAGCGGCCTGAACAGAACTGTGGCCAGCTTTAAAGACTGAGGCCGAGTGGCAGAGTTCCTGATACAAAGGACATAAGTTGGCCTACAGACGGCTGAGTCTCCCAGAGAGAAGAAAGCCTCAAGCCTTATTTAAGGTGAAGTCTCCATAGCCAATTTACCCTGACAGATCTACATCTGAGATATTCCAGAAGAAAGACAGCTAAGTGCATTAAAGGGTCTACCCCAGAGACTGTGTTCCTGATGACTGAGGACCTGCCCCAGAGACTGTATCCTTCTAAAAGCTTATGAAAATAGTTGTAATAGTTATCAATTGGTTTAGTGATTAGATAATAGGGGTTGTAGTCATTCGGAGGGTTAGTAGTTAAGTAAGTGTTTATATTTGTTATAAGTGAATATAGTTACTAATAAATAAGTATTGAGTAATTTTAAAAAGTACGGTTTCAGATTAGCTCATTCCACCAGGAGACATGAAACAGAGAGATGTGTTTGAGAACGCTGGAAGGTAATCACAGGCACATGGCAGTTTGGGATTAGGTGATCCAAGTTAACTTAGATTAGCTAATCGAGAGTCTGCCTAGCTAAGGGTTAACCACTGAAACATTAAAAGGTCTTGGTGTATTTAATTTTTGGGGAGAGGACCACGGCAGCTGACAGGCCCTCAGTCCAAGCAATCCAGGGCTGTGGGACTCCTGGACTCCCATCAAACACCAGCGAATCTCCTGCAAAGCTGCTGGTAATTCTATCGGCCTAATATAACAACTTATATTACTTAACAGAGTTTAGGTGGTGTAGGCCACCCTTGGTCTGCGGCTCTTTCCCCAGGTGGGCCAGGCCATTGGCTGATATCCTACCAGGCCACCCACTGCTCTGCCAAGCTGCCAGCTGCTCCACCAGCCTAATCTTACAGCCTAATCTTTATACTTATTAATAAATACAAATGATAATTAAATTGCAGTTACAACGCAGAACCTAATTATCCCATGGGCAGTGGGGGTGGGAGAAGAATTCTAGGTATGGTTAGAGGCATGGACAAATGTCATTGGTTAAAAACCAAAGTACCAAAAGATCTCATTAGCATGGGGAAATACCTCTAGGAATCTCTGGGTGTTCACTGGGTAGGTTTCTTATCAAGAAAGGGTTGGGCCTGTAACTTCCCTGAGGGCTCCAGGACACTCCTTAGAGGATCCCGAGTTTCCCCAAATCAGGCAGAAGAGGGGACTCTGCTGGGAAAAAAAAGGGAGTCCATTATTTAGCACTGAGCTCAGGGGCTTTCTGGTGATGCCAGACTTCAACCTCTCATCTTCCACCTCGCCTCAGACCCACCCTCCACCCTTGCAACCTCTCTCAATATATATATATATATATAAATCTCATTGTGTAAGCTCTAGTGTGTCTCAGTGTGTCCCACAATATTCTCTTTCGTCTACACTTTTTTTGCTTGCAAATGTTCATTATAATTATTCCTTGGTCTGGTATGAGGCCTCTGGCTTCTGCTACTTTGTCAATACTGGAACCTCACTGGGACTCCTCTCAGATATGCTGTTGTTGTCCTATGTCATGGAGATCCTGTAGTTTTGGGTCTATGGAACTGGCCTCTTCATGCACTCCAGCAGTTCATCCATGGGGTAGATGTTGGGGTGGGCCAACTCAAAGCTCTGGTTCTGGACCTGCGACCCCCCACATCCAGGGCCAGCTCACTGTGCTACCCAGATAAGGTGGAGGGCCTGATCTCCCAAGTACTGCAGCAGGTAAGGGGCTGGGACAGCTCTCCTGCTCTTATGACCCCATCAGAACCAACTCTCCTACCTGCTACCTGTAGTAAAGGCATAAGAGAGTGAAGGAGATCACTCTCCTTCACCAACACCACCACAAAACAGACAAAAGGCAGGGCTGACTCTCCCACACTCACACCCTCAGGGCTGGCTCACCCACAATTCCCACATCTAGGGCCAGGCAGGGTTATTCTAGTCTCTGGCTTGCTTCCTGTCCTGGGAACCCATTAGGTGCTGGACTGGTGATCATCACAGGCTAGCTCTCTGTCTGAGTCCCATGGTGCCAAATTGGTGTCAGTCTCTGTCTTGCTTTTTTTTCCAGGAATGTTAGGCTACTATTCATTCATATAGTCATAGGTCAGAACACTGAATGTAGATATAGCCTCTCTCCTCTCTGCCACCTACTGATGCACATGTGACACAGCAGCCACATCTGCAATGCCTGTAGGGGCAGATCAGACTTCAACCTTAACAGTAGAAATTTCCCACATCTCCCTGTTTTATTTTTTAATGGAAAGGTGTCACCATAATCCTCAGCCCCTATGTTAGGGAAGGCTTGGTATTGAATCAGAACTCATTTAAAATTTTTAAAATTGGATGAAGCAGGGTTCATCCTTCAAAATAAACCCCACTATAGTCAGAGGGCTAATAAGGCCTAGAGGTCAGGCTACCAAAGGGTTTGAGTACCATGGGGTGGGAGTGTTTGGAATATAGCATGCCCAGAGATCTCGGCAGAGGTCCCAGGGAGGTGATCTGGTGTTGAAAGGACTCGAGACTGTCTGCTGTGTGTAAATGTAAATTTTATTGAACTATATTTATTAATACTTAAACACCTATTACCTAAGAACCAATCCTAACCCTTTTGAAAGGATACCAGATCCTCTAGTGCAGGTCTGTGAGGGCAAGTTGGTTTGCAGTCTGTCTGCAGGAGTACCACGACAGCAATCGCTCCATGGTCACTTGGCTATCAGGCTGCCTCCTCACTTCAGCTTAGGCTGGAGGACTCCTCAGTCAGCCTTGGTGTTGTGGCCTTGCCAGGGCCTATTCATGGGACAGGGGCTGTATCCTACCTGCCTGTGTGTGTGTGTGTGTGTAGGGGGGGTCTCATGGTTTCTTGCGGCCTCTTGAGATCCCTGGCCATGACCCTCCACCGGGCTCTGTCTCGAGTCTCTGCAGCTACTCCCCTCAGCAGGGTGCTGTCTCTGACTCTCTCAGAGCCAGTCTCCAGAACAAGTCTTCACCTTGCCTCAGTCTAATCTGGGCTCTGCCTACCTAAACCACAATCTTTCTAGTGTCCAAGCAATGCCAAGCCAAAAGCCCCTTTTCATGTTCAGAAAGCCCAGGCTTTCGGAGTGCCTTCTCATTGGTTGCCCAGGACCAGGTGCTCTCTGCCAGGTGTTAGGCTGATCTGAATTTCAGAAGCCCTTACAAATTCACTAAAGAAATCTAACTCCCATTACAGTGGTGGAAGCCTTTGCCTGGTTACATTTGTCCTGGAAGTCACTGGCCAGATGGTGTGTTGGCATGAGGGCTGCTCCAGTGGCTCCGGGGCACCAAGGGAGACAGTGAGACCCAGTCTGATGATGAGCAGAGGGATGAAGACCCCTCTTCTTCTTCCATTTACTCCCAGCTATAAGGGGAATTCTCAGGCTTGTAGAGATAAATATGTGAAATAATCACATGGAGGTAGAAATCTAGCAGGGGGCGTGTCTAGTGTTTATGCAGGAGGTTATTGTTTTTTCTTTACACTAAAGGAGGTAATGCATAAATTATCAGTCTGATTTGTACTGCATTGTGTGGACCTAGAAGAGAAGAAGAAGAGTAGACTAGATATCTGATCAAAACAGGGAATGTCCTGAAGATCCAGATGCGGGTGGTTTCTTCTGGCCAGTGTAAGCTAAGTCCCTGGAAATAATCCTGCTTTCATGAGGGAAATACATTACTTTGGAGATTGTTAACTTCTAGGATATGTCATTTCAGAAGGTACATGCAGCTTGTCTGTGAAAAATAAACTGGCTTAATTAGATGGTCTTAGTAAGACACAACGTGTCTTTTAATTAATTTCTGTATTAATGTTATACTGAAAAGGCACACTAGATATAGTGGTAAAATAAAAAGTAAATGTTAAAATGTTAGTTTTATATTAACCAAAGTATTGATCAGATTAACATGAGCATTAAACAATCTTGTCTTGAAGTCAATTTTAAATCTACAGTTGATGTAGTCTGTCTGACTTGTAATAGGTGAGTCTGAGATGATTCTGTAGAGGAAGGTCTAAGTCTGGGTTGGTGGAGAGGGTGAGGGAAAAGGGGGACTTGGGGCCATGCGTTTGGTCTTGGGTTTGAGAGAAAGAACCAAGGTGTAGTTGGAGAGCCACAGAAGGAGAGGTTTTAACCATGGGGGGGGGGTGTCAAACAGGAGAAATCTCCAGGTTACAATACAGGGGTTTTGGTCTGGGTGGCCAGAAGGCCAAAAGATGATGTCCTGGACCTGGAGGACCAGATGTACATACATCAAAGGAGCCCTCAGGTGGCCATCTGACAGTGAAAGTAGGCCAGTCCAAAAAGCAGAAGACCTGGAGCTTGTCGAGGTTGACATAGAAGGCCGAAATTTCTGCTGCATTCTGAAAATCCTTAAAATGGAGAGAGATGAGATCCAAGGAGTGGAGCACTGAAATGAAGACTGGCCCACGGTGAGAACAAGTTCAAGAAGAAGGAGAACACAGACAAGAGTCAAGAAGAACAGCAAGAAAACGAGCCTGACAGGACATGAAGTCAGCTGACACAAATGGAAGGTGGCCGCGCAGGAGAACACTTGCTCTATCAGCTGATGTCCCACCAGTCCTGAGGGGTCGCAAATGGACAACCCAATGGCCAGAGGAGAGGTTGGGGTGTCCCCTGGTCCCCTCCAGCTCTGAGACCAATAGCATGTCCGCCTGTTCTCTGTTGAGCCCCAGGTTGTCTAAACACCAAAAAAAAAAAAACCAGAAAGAAATTTAGCAGAACAAGACAGAAGGATAGAATGAACTGCCAACAACCAGAAGCACCTTCCTCAAATCATGACAAGTCCCCAAAATGTTGGGTCTCACAAATAAAGAGGACAAAGCAGTAGGAGTCAAATGGGAGCGGTTTACTCTCCGCTGATTTCAAAGCTAACCGATTAGGGACTAATCGGACTCAGAAGCTGGGTTTTCCATCCCAAGGGCATGGCACTCGACCTTTTAAAGTCAAAACCACAAACAGGTGCAGGACATCGGGAGGGATGATGGAGTGAAGTGTCTTTTAAGGGGATTGGCTGTGTCTAGGGGTGTAGACCATTTTGGGACCCAGGACCAAACATTCCAGGATGTGATGAGTGAGACAGAGGATTTTGGGTCCGGGCTAGAATTATTTTTGGCAGTGTAGCTGGGCATGCAGTGAGCTGACCGGCTCAGAGTGTCCGGCGGTTTAGGAAGGGCACACAGGGGAGGGGTATGGGGCACAGACTTGACAAGATGGAACCTGAATACAAAATGGAGTCACTTTTAGTCCCTTCACTGCCTGGTCATATCCTCAAGGAGCTGACTCCAGGACCCACACACTCAGAGTTGACTTTTGTAAACTTTATTTTTGAAGACAAAGTCTTTCTGTGTAGCCCAAGCTGGCTACAAACTCTGGTTCCCTCTGCTTTCACTTTCCCAGACCAGATTATAAATTCATAATGCCTTTTCGAGCAAGGGAAGGCTTTTGTTTGTTTTGATTGTTGTTGCTGTGTTTTGTTTTTGTAATCCAGTCAGGATCTTATTAGGTAGTGCAGGCTGGCCTCTCACTAGAGATTCCCCGGTGTCACCCTCCCCAGGGATAGAGAGGATATCTATGTGTACCACCACACCTGACTCACATGTGTCTTTTCAATTGAATGTAATATACCCAAACGGGAGAAGTTTGTGGAAAGCCTCTGCTGTCAGCTGTTGATATTAGGCAATGGCCAGTGCCTATCAGTTGTTACTTGTCCAGAATCAGCGGTACTTGTTCCATTTACTGTTTTCCACGTCCTTCAGTGTATGTATATATATATATATGTATATATATATGTATATATATATATACATATATATATATATATATATATATATAAGGTTTTTCGAGACAGGGTTTCTCTGTGTATCCTTGACTGTCCTGGACTCACTTTGTAGACCAGGCTGGCCTCGAACTCACAGAGATCCGCCTGCCTCTGCCTCCCGAGTGCTGGGATTAAAGGCGTGTGCCACCACGCCCGGCAATTACAGACAGCTGTGAACTGCCATGTGGGTGCTGGGATTTGAACTCAGGTCCTTTGGAAGAGCAGCCAGTGCTCTTAACCACTGAGCCATCTCTCCAGCTCGTGATCATTTTTTTTTTTTTTAAGTGATTGGTTTGATTTTCTGAGACCAGGTTTCTTTTGTAGCCCGGACTGGCCTTGAGCTCGCCATGGAACTGGGAGCACTCTTCTGCCTCCAGCCTCCTGAGCGTGGGCTTACAAGCATGAGCCATCGCACTTGTATGACTAATTATCTTAATTTTACAGATGCTGAAACTAGCCCAGAGGGGTTCAGAAACATGTTCAAGGTCTCACAGCAAAGAGCGCCTCAGTCTGAAAGCGACTGGTTTAGTCTCTCTGGATCTCAACCCTAACCCTTCAAAACTAAGACGGAGTTCTGGGAAGGGACCCCAGGGCAGGGACCCTGTGGGCTCTCCAGGTGAGTGTGCAGTTTAGTTCGGCGTCCCGTCGTCCTGAACCCTCGGAAGGAAGGAAGGAGCGCTCACTCCTAGACCTAGGCGGGGAGAGTGGGGCAGGGGCGTTCCCTTAGCCGGGCTGCAGCCGTACCCTACGCCTGAGGGTATCGCCACAAGCGCACCCCACCGCCTGGGTTCCACGCTCGAGCGCGAATCCCGAGGCAGGTGGAACCTACGACGCAGTGAGGCCTGAGCCGTGTCTTCCTAGCCTGGCGCCGCGTTTCCTCGCCTGCAACCTCCCATGGCGCTTGCTGGCGGCCAGAAATCACCGCGTGCAAAGCACCGGCTGGGGTCCGCCCACTGGCCTGGCCTGCCCCGCCCCAGGCACCGCCCCTGCGTTCGGCTCTGCCCCAGCGCGCTCCCGCCTGTGTCACCTCCGGCAGGGGCCGGAGTACGGCCCCGCCCGAGCAGCGCTGCCATTGGTCGTGGTGGCGACGCCACCACCCTCACCCTAGAGGGGCCGGCTTGGGCGATGAATGAAGCGCGAGTGGGCTGCGCGCGAAGGCTAGAGCGCGGGACGCAGCGCGGCGGCGGCCGGGCTCGCGGGAAGGTGAGTGCTCTAGGACCTGGACAGCGTTGGGGACTCGGACTGAGATGGGGACAGGGTCTGGCGCGCCCCCGCGGGGCGCCTCCTACGTTTGGCCGACCCCAACCTGCTGACGTCAGCAGCGCGGCAGGTGTTAGCTGAGGCTGGACCGGAGCGCGGCGGCGCCTGGGCGGCGCGGGGTGTGATGTCTGGCCGCACACAGGCCCCCGGCACGGGCGACACACCCCGGACCCCTCTGCGGGGACAGGGCGGGACGAAGGGAGCCGGATGCCGAATTCACCCATCCTCACTCTCAGCTGCCCACGAGGGAAGCGGCAGCCTGCAAAAGCGGGGGTGGCGGGGAGGCAGAGCCGCTGCGCCGGAGTGAGCGGGAGACGGGAGAGGGCTGCGGCGCAGGACTGTGTGCCGGGAGCCGCTTGGGCCGCCGGCCCGGGTTAAGGACCCCGAGTGTTCGCAAGTGCAAGCCTCTGTGGGTCTGGTCAGGGACAGATCCACCTGCGGCGGTGACTGTTGCCAAGTCAGAGGAAAACGTGAAGCACCGAAGTGGCTCACGAATGGCGGGCTTTGTCCCTCCGAAAAGCGCGGGTGCCCGGGTCCCTGAGGCCCCGGCACCCTCCCTCCGCTCACGGGCGCCCCCGAACGCAGGTGTACGCCAAGGAAGGCTCGTTTCCAAACCTGGGAACCCAAGGCCGCGACCCTCCTTTATGGGAGAGGTCAGCGTCTGCTGGTGTACAGAAGTGTGACATGGAGGGAGACACACAGTCGCACCCTGCAGTTTGCCGGGCCCCCAGGCGCCGTGGCGTGAGTTTAGTGTGATGGGGCTCGCTGGCCTCCCCAAGACATGGCCATGGGGTTTTTCTGTCCGGAGGCGCTGAAACCACGATGGTTTATTTGTGATGGAACCAGCTCTCCATCCCTACTTCAGGGCAGTTTTTCTAGTTTAGGAAACCAAGGTAGCTGCCTAGTCAACTGCTGTTAGGCAGCCTGGGGCGGGTGGACGTCAGGGGAGAGGATACCTGGGGTTTAGCCGGAATTATTTATAAATCGTAGCTGTGGTAATAGGGACAGCAGGAACTGTTTGCTGAGCCTGGCCTTTGCTGGCTAGAGAGGGCTTTGGACAAGAACAGTCCCAGGCAGCATTTTTAAAGTCCCCTGGCACAGAGGCTGAGGCACCAGGATGTTTGGAGTGCCTACAACTACACCAGGGAGGCTGGAGGTTTGTATCCTTTGCCAACCATTCTCTTCTCAAGAAGAGAGGAAAGCCAGGTCGGAGAATCAGCAGTTACCAGGACAGGGATAGTCCTATCAGTAACCAAAGTACCTCTTGGCTGTCCATGTGCTGCAAAGAGGTGCAAGACCAAGGTTTTCTTGGTTGGGTCCATCTTGCCTGCCCACTAGGAAAGGCCAACAGGTACTGCCTGAATTCTTCCTGGATGATCTAATTGTAGCTCATTGGGTGTGGTTCCTGAGGCAGGTGCTGGACAAGTCCCAACCAGAACGTTCCCCAATATTGCAGAGGGGGCCAGGTGGATGAGAAGTCGTCTCCTGATTGGGCAAAGAGAGGGGCAGGGCAGGCAGGATAAAGACTTTGTGAATGGGCCCAGCAGGAGAGCAACCGATGGCAGGGTAACGCCCTGCTCAACTCCTGGTATGAGGAGCTCTCTGCAGCAGTTTGGACTCCATGCCTGCCTTTCTTCCAGACCCCCAGATTTTCTCAGCTCACTGATACTGAAGTTTGAGATCTGGTGCTGTAACCGTGAGTCCTTTACTACAGAAGTCTTCTGACTTAACCTATTCCCCAGGTGGATATGTATTCATGCCGTTGTGATCTCCTAAATTGGAACAGGCTGAGTTCCCAAACTTCCCCAGTGGGTCTATTGCAGGATGAAACATTTGAGACACAGAAGGGCCAATGCTGACTCTGGTGCTCTCGGACACCCTTGCTTCCCCTTGAGCTACCTTGTGAAGTACAGAGACCAGGAACTTCCTTCCTGATCCCCATGACTACTGAAAGAATCATGGGTTAATCCTTGGAACCTCACCACAGACCTTGTTCTGGGATTCTGGTGAAAGTCTGACCTTGGGGTGGCCTTAATGAGCATGAGGGACAGGAAGTCACAACCCTAGTTCTAGCTATTGTGAGTAACTGGACAGGATCCTGTCCCACATGTCAGGTGGCCAGAGTTCTGCCTAACCAGTAGAGCCTGGAAGACTTGCTGATGGGGAGTGGAGGAAATGGGCCAGTGTGCTGGGCTCTGGTGGATCACTGCAGAGGCAGCAGCTGGGCCAGATGGCCTGGGATCTTCCTCCTCTCTGCTTCCCTTGATCAGCGCCCAAAGCAGCTGCTCTCAGATGGACGGCCTCTGGTTTTCCCCAGCACACCTTCTTTCCTTGAGGATATATAATAAGATCTTATTCTTGTTAGCATTACAAAGAGGTAGACTCACCTGGGTGTAGTGGCTCATGCTTTTAATCCCAGCACTCAGAGGCAGCTAGAGCTCTGTGAGTTCAAGGCCAGCCTGGTTTACATAGTGAGTTCCAGGACAGCTAGAGCTACAAGTAAGACCCTGTCTTGAAAACACAAAACCAATCAACCAAGAAAGAATTAGAATTCTGGACTACACCTGTAGACGAGAGTGGTGTTTTCTCAAACTGCTTGCCTTTTAAAAAGCTGCTCACTGTGGCTCAGAAATTGGGGGCCGTGGTAGGTGAGGCTTGCTGTCATTGTCTGGGCCTTTGTTGCCACCAGATAACCATACTCTGGGAGCCGAGGGACCTCCAATATACCGTTTTTTGTTTCCGCAGCCAAGTGCTAGTCAAGTATCCTTTCACATGACCAGGTTTTGCAACTTTTGTCTTGCAACATTTAAACCTCCAAACTTTGGGGGCATGTCTCGGACATTGTCCCCCTCAGACCCAAACTACAGAGAACACTTAGATTTACCTGAGCATAGTCCTCTCCACCCCACTCATACCTACAGGATCCTTGAGTTTTATACTTGGGGTCCTCCTGATTGGGAAACCCTGCAGGTATCTTTGCTCGATAAGAGGCTGCCTGGAGGCAGTGGCGGGCAGGTCTCTTATCCAGCTAGAGCTGCCTCCTTCGGAACCTAAGAGGACCCTGAAAATCATGAAGGTTGTCACCAGATCCTTCACTGCCCCCCAGAATGTAGAAGAGCTGTGAGAACCATGAGGGCTGTCACATTCCTGTTGCAGGAACCATCCTGCCAACCGTCAGCAATGAACAGGGGCAAGGCAAGTTACTTTTGTCCCCAACTATCAGATGAGCTGAGGGACATCAAATGAGGTATGGGGACCTTTTTGAAGTCCAGGAGTGCCACATCTCAGAGGTTGAGGTTACTGATCCCACATTTGTTTTCTGTGAGCCTTAGAGGCAGCTGGGCCCATTTGTGTAGAGGGCTGAGTCCTTCACCTCATACCACATTGCAGGAAGGAAACTGAAGACACAGAGGCCTGTACTGGGGACCATCTGCCTGGCTTGGAGGCAGCATCTACCTGGCCTTTACTTCTCAAATACACCTTGACTAGCAAGGCTTCCATTCCCCTCTGGAGCATGGTACACAGCAGAACCCTCCACCTGCTTCTGGGTCTACAGATACAGATAGGGTGGAAGCAAGGCTACCTAGGCTGAGACAGCAGACCTTCTGTGTGGGGCATGTCCTTCTGGGGTCCCTTGCTCAAGTTCCCTGTCAGTTAGTCCACGGCAACTTCTGTGCAAAGCCACTGGTTTCCTGTGTTCTCACCTGCATGTGGCCACCAGGTGTGCTAAGTGGGTTGTTCTAGGCACTTTGGTGGCCAGTGAGTTGTTCTAGGCACTTTGGTGGCTGACTCATATGCTGAGCCTCATCCTGAAGAAGTGAAAACACTACACTTGTCTATAAGAGGGGATACTCGGGAGAAATTAGGAGTCAGAAGAGAGTCCCAGAGTCCCAGGGTCACAGGGGTAGCTGCTGACCAGGGTGTGGTGCCAGCAGGGATGCCAGGAGAGAAGTGGGCTTGGTTTGCTGGTGGCCCCAGAGCAGTTAGGTGCAGTGAACAGAGAATTGCCTTTGTCTCCTTCATTTTCTGGCTGGAGCTGAGGGATGTTGGAGTCCGGGGCGGTCGTGGGGGAGAGAAGAGAAGATAAATGAATCTGTGGTTTGCTAACTGCCAAGGTCTGCGGAGGTTCTAGGATTGGGGCCTCAAAGTATCTCCAAACAAGGACAGAATACTGCTAGACATCTATCTTTAGGACTTTAAGATGTCCTAAGAACACTCAGGTATCAGGGACCTGACAAAGAGCACTACTCTGAAGTTTTTTCTTCCGAGTTGCAGTGTGAGCTGAGGCCTTAGGGACGGCTCCAGGTGGGAGCTTAACAAACAGATGGACAGAGGAAGTAAGCAATCAAGGAGCCTACAGCCATCCAAACAAGGCCTTTTCTCACAGATGATGCTGTGACAGGCTGCCTCTGGCCGCTGACCTCTCTGAGACTCTGCAGAGGTGGCCAAGGCATGATTCTTCCAGAACTAACATCATCAGCTAGACGCTGCGCTTGCAGCCCTGAAGACAGTGTGCAGGATTTGTAAGGGAATCTTGGTCGACCTAAAATAGCCCATGTGCCCTAGCCACACCTGTGTGCATGCCTGCCCTTCCCACAGTGCTCAGCTGTGGAGCTGTCAGCTGCCAGCAGAGGCCCCAGGGCTTCATCATCCTGGGCTAATCAGCTTGGCCTAATCCCACAGGGCTGTGCTACTGGACTGTCTGGATGGAGCCAGCCTGGTGGGGAGAAACACAGAACAGGGAAGGATAGATCCCTAGAGAGTGGGCCATGTGAAAGAGCCATATCCCTGCTCCTCCTCGACACCTGAGCAGTGGCTGTTCAGCTGAACCTGCTCAGTCTCCTCCAAGCCTGGTGCCAGCTTCTCCCTGCCTCAGATGTTTTTCTCCCCACTACACCGCCACTGGAAGTGGAAGTAGATGCAGGGGCTGGCACATAGGCAGGCTCCAGTCCAGCGTCCACCTCTCCAGCAGCTATTTAGTGGTGATGGTGTGGGCAGTCACATGCCTGGAGTCCCAGTGGGAAAGGGGGGATAGCTGTCAGGAGTACAAGGCCCAGCTGAGTGGAGTGATGGGGCCTGCCTTCCATATAAATTGGATTCACTGGGTATATGTATTCAGGAGGCCCAGGCAGCCTGCATTCGGTCATGGGCACAGGATGTTGGATGTCCTGAGAAAGGCTCTTCCCTTGTCAGCAATGGATGAGTGTGTGTCCTAGCTCCCTGTGCTTTGCCCTCTGGAGACCAGATTCTGTTGAACATAGCCAAGGACTGTTCGGGTGCAGTGGCTGTGGAATCCTTGTGATGTGGGCTGTGTCCTGGGGGTAGGTTCCTGCACCTGGTGCCTAGCAGAGGTCCCATCTATAACAGGGCAGTGTCGGTACCAAAGGAAGGAATGGCCTTGAATGAGGCACAGTTCGCCAGGACAGCCAAAGAGAGCTTTAAGAGATTTATTATTTGGAGCTGACTCTTCAGATTATGAAGGGTGACTCGTCCCAAAATCCTGAAGACAGTAAGCTGGGGGGCCAGGGTCCCTTGGACTCTATCCTTACACACAGCCACACCCTCTAGACGGTGGTACCTAAAGATTCTGTGGTGTCTTATCCAGAAACCCGTCACTGTCATGCCCATGGTGACATGTGACACTTGCATGTATATCTGTAGTCTAGCCAGGCTGACACTGGGGTCTGCTCCAGCCATCGCAGAACCAACCTCACAGATCCTAGGAGGAAACTTGAAAGCTAGTGACCGGGCCCTACCTCAGCAGCACTGTTCTCCTGACATCAGAATGGCAGCTGTGGGTGTGGGCATCGAGGCCCAAAGGTTGATATGCATGCCATGATATTCTTTTATTGGTGGTGAAGGTGGGGTGTGTGTTTGTGTTATTGTTCATGCGTGTGCAGGCACACATGGTACGTGTGTGAAGGCCAGAGGACGGACGACCTCAGCTGTTGCAAGCGTCATCTGTCTTGGTTTTTGAGATAAGGTCTCTTGTTGACTTGGCAAGTAGACTAAACTGGCTGGTCAGTGAGCCTCAGGAATATGCCTGTCTCCACTCCGGCACTGGAACTGTAAGCATGAACCATGAAACCCAATTTAAAAAACAAAACCACAACCAACAAAACAAAAATAGGTGTTCCAGGCCTTGGAGCTCAGGTGATGATGCTTGCAAGGCCAACACTCCACCACCTGAGCTGTGGCCCCATTTTCAAACATTTATTTTCATTTATGTGGCTGTTTGAGTATGTGCCTTCTATGAGTGGGTACCCACCAAGGCCAGAAAAGAGTGCTTGATCTCTTGGAGCTAAAGTTATAGGTTGTAAGACACCTAGGGTGCTGGGAACAGAACTCAGGGCCTCTAGAAGAGCAGGATGCTCTCTGCAGCCTCCCCGCCCATCTTTTTTGAGTAAGGATCTCCAGCTTAGGTTGGCCTTGAACTTGTGACCCTTCTGTCTCAGACTCCCCACATGCTGGCATTACTGGCATTTGCCACATGCCTGGTCAGCTTCGCCGCCCTACAGTGGAAAGGCAGCAAACATCAGAAAGTCGCTTGGCTAATATCTGCAGTTGGATTTCAAATTGCTCATTTCAGTGTAGAATGTAGATAAGTCTAATTTTAGATTGTGCCTCAAATATTTGTCAGTGTTCTTAGCTCGAGTGACGTTCTCAGTGCTGCGGAGCACCTACACCTAGAGTATTTCAGTGGTGGCTTTCTTTTTCAAGGAAGAAGAAATCTTTCTGTTTCCTTCTGTCTGGTGCTAATCACAAAACTGTCCTCTGACTTCCATTATACCTGATCTGCCTGTCACCTGTGTAGTCCCCTGCAGCTGTCCAGGGATAGGGTGGAGAGAACACAGTGGGTGAGAGGCAAGCCTGTATTTAAAGCAAAAACAAACAGCACCCTGGTGACCTTGAGTTTGGCAGCCTTGAGTCTTTTCCTTCCGACTCTCCCTGTGCCCAACGACTCTGCTGTTTCAGCCCCACTGTGGCAGCTCTCACCCCTCTCTCTGGTCCTGCCCAGCTCCTCTTTATTCCCTCCTCTGTCCTGCCCTACTGAAGTTTGAGAAAGTGGATGCTTGCTTTGGGACGGGAAGATAACTCGGGCAGTGAAGAGCTTGCTGCCGTGGGGGCCTGAGTCAGACCCCCATTATATTTGCGAAAAGACAGGCACGGTGATAACACACCTATGACCTCAGGGTGATCTCTAGGACTTGCTGGGCAGGCAGCTTAGTCAAATCATTGAGCTCAGGGTTAGTTAGAGGCCTTGTCATAAAAAATAAGGCTGTGAGCTGCTGAGAAGACTTGGCCCACGGAGGCACTCGACACCATTTCTGATGACTGGAAATCCAATCCCTGTGACCTACGTAGTGGTCTGGCTGAAGAGAACTAACTCTAGCAAGCTTTCCTGTGACTGCCACATCCAATCTGTGGCACGTGTGTGCCCCTCCCCACCCCCAATAAATAAATAAGGCATTGTAATTTTAAAAATAGAAAGTAATTGAGGAAGGGCTGGACTCTAGCCTCTAGGTGAAGGTGCACATATGTGCACATACACCCAAATATACAAGCTACTTTGCTGACCGCATGTGGGACCAGCTATACTGGCTGCCCAAGGAAGGTTGGACTGTTGTTATGGTACCATACCTGCCTCAGATGCTCTCTCCTCTGTCGTTGTCCATCTCAAGCAGGGACACCATCTCGTAGAGAAGCCTTGGATCAGTTGGTAGTGCCCCTGGCATGGTCACTGGCACCAATTATACCAGGGATCTCTACTGTTCACAGCCTCAGAATACAACTACTGATGCCTGATAGTGCCAACTCGTAAAAGTCAGCGTGCAACCTGGCTAGGTGCTGGGTCACAGCTTCTCTCAGATGATGGCTATGTTGTACTGTTTGGACTCAGGAACCGGCCATGTGGCTCATGTCTGAATTACTGCTGGCTGACCGTCAAGCCCTTCTGCTCAAAGGCAGGCAAGGCAAAGCCATAGAGGGTGGAGTGCAGGTCCAGGCAACCCAGGATGCCTATGGGCCCCCTCCGTGACAGTAACTCTGTCTTCAGGGTCTTTGGGCGTAGCCACACCTTCAGAGACTACTGGAATTTGGTCCCTGGGACCAGGCTAGGTGCGTCCCACTGACGGCAAGGCTGTGGCCAGGAGCAAGATGCATGAGTGAGGGGTTGGCCAACGGCCACTCTGCGTCGGGGAAGGCTGGTTCCAGTGATGGACTAAGTGGGAACGTGAGTGTTCATGTAGGGATTTTGGCAGATTAGGCGGCAGGTAAAGGTTTACTAATGAGAAATTCTATTCACAGAATAGACCCAGGGTCTCTCGGCCACCTCTACTGCATCTGACCTGCTGGGCTGCCGAAGCCATCCTCACTGAGGCTGGAGATGCCCCAGCACACGATGGGGGACAAGCATTACCTCTCCCTCCCGAAGCGCCTCTTTGGCAACACGTCCTCGGCCACAGACAGTGGGTGTGACACGCCACCCAGCAGCAGAGCCTCCCCAGCCTCCCTGCGGTCTGCCCACAGCCCCCTGGGCTCCTCCAGCCAACCCCTGTTTGAGCCCCAGGCTGAAAAGCGGAGTAGCCAGATGGCCCGTGAGGTGCAGTATGTGTCTGCAGGGCCACAGAACACACTGTGTGGCTGGCAAGCCTTCACTCCTAAGTGCCTGCAGGTCTTCAACACCCCCAAGGGCTTCCTCTTCTTCCTGTGTGCAGCCTCCTTCCTTCAGGGCATGATAGTGAATGGTTTTATCAATACTGTCATCACCTCCATTGAGCGCCGCTTCGATCTGCACAGCTACCAGAGTGGGCTCATCGCCAGCTCCTATGACATTGCTGCCTGCCTTTGCCTCACCTTTGTCAGCTACTTCGGGGGCAATGGTCACAAGCCACGCTGGCTGGGCTGGGGCGTGCTGGTTCTGGGAATTGGCTCCCTGGTGTTCGCGCTACCCCATTTCACTTCTGGCCACTATGAGGTAGAAATGGATAAGGAGGTGGGGACAGGGACGTGCCTGACCAACCAGAGTCACGTGGAGTGCAAGGACAGTACCTCAGGCCTGTCCAGCTACCGGCTGATCTTCATGCTGGGCCAGTTCCTGCACGGTGTGGGTGCCACGCCCCTCTATACACTGGGTGTCACCTACCTGGATGAGAATGTCAAGTCAAACTATTCACCCATCTATATTGGTGAGTGGGATTTGCCAAGGAGTCTGGTTGGGTAGGAAAAAGGGACCAGCTGGTGACGTGGAATGAAGTTGATGTCTTCCAGTTGCCTGGAAAAGCTAAGTGATATTATGTCCCACCAGCCTTGATCATATGGCCCAGGTGCCCCTAACTTGAAGTGGCACAGCCACCATAAGACAAGGGAGCGGGCTTCAGGCTAGAAATCTCAGCACAGCCCCACACTAGATGGGTGGCCCACTCATGTGGCTCAGGGGCCCCAAGTCCTCAGGCAGGGCTAGGGCAGGGTTAGCTGGCATCGAGACTTTGTGTAAGTTTGGAAGGAATCCTGTGCAAAGGTAAGTGGGGAGGAATACAGTGTGGTCCCTTGCATGCCCTGGGTACTCTGCCTGGCCTCACCAGCTGGGAAATAAGTAGAGAGAATTGAGGAATTTGCTGACTTTGAGGCAAAGCCACAAAACAGCCCACAGCTCTATCATGGCCTGTGACCTTAGAGGCAACTGCATGTAATGCTGCTTA
This sequence comes from Lophiomys imhausi, assembly GCA_907164525.1. NCBI lineage: Eukaryota > Metazoa > Chordata > Mammalia > Rodentia > Muridae > Lophiomys > Lophiomys imhausi. The sequence goes on along the minus strand of CAJQZJ010033208.1, from coordinate 1,478,693 downwards.
GCTTACTGTTTCCCCGGGTGGCCTCAGATTTCATGCCCTCTCAGCTCAGGCTCCCGCGTTGGTGGGTCTGGGGCCAGTAGAGAGCCCAGCCATCATTGCAGGTCCCACCCTGCCTCCAGTGGCCTTCAGCTCCTGCTTGGCCCCCTCATGCCTGCTTTTCCATGTTCCTCCCGCGTGGATACTACCCATACCATGCAGGTCAGAGTCATGGCATCTCTGCCTTCATGTGAGTCCAAACGATACCCAAAGTGCATTTTGGGGGACATCTTAAAAATTGATGTGATTGGAGATCAGTCCCAGTGGTAGGCCACACAGATGCCCTCTGACCTAAGGGGTCTACGATGGTGCTACAGGCACAGGAACATGGCATCTCTTAGGAGGCCCCGCTGAGTGGTGCTTGACGGCTGCACATTCTGTTTGCCTTCTAGCCATCTTTTACACAGCAGCCATCCTTGGACCCGCAGCAGGTTACCTGGTTGGAGGAGCCATGTTAAATGTTTACACGGACGTGGGCCGACAGTGAGTAACTGGGCATACCCACCTGCCTGCCTCAGTACCTGGGATGCCGTGGGCCCCAAAGGGTAGTTCTGATACACAACATGAGGCTGGAGCAGGGAAAATGTGGGCTAGTCATGGCTCCAGGTCCTGGGGGTGTGCAGAGAGACTTGGGGTCTGTGGGTTGCTTCAAGGGCGTAACCGGGGAAAAGTGGGAGATGGGGGGAGGCGCATGTAGACTCACGTAGATTCAAGTTCACATGATTCTGAAGCACTAGTTATATACCTTCGAAGCTCTTCTCATGAAGTGATACAGACAGGCAGCATGCCTGTAATCTTACTGTGTGATACTAAATGTTAATGGGAGAGTAACCAGCTAGAGGAAGGGAGTCAGAGCGGGCAGGCCAGGGTGGCCCTTGCTGACCGCTGCCCAGCAAGGCTGTGCCGGTGGTCTTGCCTTGGGTCCTACCATGGAAAGGCAGCTCTTGTTGAGTTCTTCAGGTGGCTGTGCTGGGTCTTGGGCACCGCTCCACCTTGGAACTCTCTCTGCAGATGGCGCCGGCGAGGTTTCTAGTGCCCTGCCCCTCACTTGCTGCCTCTAGCCCTGGGTTGATACTGTGGGGTCAAGGGTGCATGTTCTATGCAGAGCCTGAGGTAGGTCAGGGCTCACGTCCCTGGATCTGGATGTGTTGTGCTCCTTGGGCTCTGGGTTCTGAGTTAATCTGCACGCAGGGGTGGGAGCATGATCCAGGCCCTGAGACAGCTCCCTATTACACCAGAGCAGAGGGTGTGTAAGCTCTGCTGTCCTGGCCTTGCTGCCTAGAGTCTGTCCTCCATTCTTCTCCTGTCCCTTGTCCTTCTGTCCCTCCTACCCCTGGTCCCTCTGCACCCTTTTCTTCCCAAGTATGAAATCCCATTAGCCAGCTGACCCTTTCCCTTGACTTCCCCTGCTCGATTTGCAAAGCCCCCTCTTCTCTTGTGCAGATGGCAGTCGGATGCCTAATGGTCCCTGTGTGAGCAGCTCAGTGAACTCCAGCTGAGTCCTCTGTCCCCTGAGCCCCATGGCCCTGAGGATGCCAGCTGGTGTAGGGAGGGATACCAGCTGTTACTTGAAGCTCCTGTCCCCAGTGGGCCTTGCCCCCAAGGTCTCAGTCTGAGGCCTAGTCACAGCTTCCCTGGGACCAGCAGTCAGGGTCTGAGTGAGAAGCTGCTGTCTCAGGGAATGGCCGCATCACAGAGCTTCTCCAGTCTGAGGGAGAAGTGAACACACGACTGTAGCCCCAAGGGCCTCAGTTGCCCTCTTGGCAGAGATGCCAGAGAGAATGAGTAGGCTGCCCCAGGCAGGTGCTGGAAAGGAGGACATCAGTGGCTGATCAGTAATCCGAGGCCCACTGTTTATCCCAGTAGGACGGAGCTGACCACTGACAGCCCACTGTGGGTTGGTGCCTGGTGGATTGGTTTCCTGGGAGCTGGGATTTCCGCATTCCTCATCGCTATCCCCATCCTTGGCTATCCCCGGCAGCTACCAGGTGGGTTCCCTGCCCTGGCACAGAGGTCCCTTCCAGGAGGCAGGATACATCCTTTCCTGTCCCGTCTGTCCCCTCCCCTGTCATTTCAACTAATGAAGAGTGGCATTTCTGATTTTAGTCTTCCCACTGTGTGACCAAGCCAGCCTGCTGTCCCTTACTGTGTCTCTCCCAGAAATGACCCCTTCATCTCCATTCCTACTGGGCCTACATGGCCCCCTGCTCTCATCTGAAGTTCTGTCAAATGACAACTTCACCTCTTCTGGCCACGCCTTAGACAGCAATACCGCATGAGTATCACAATACTGTGTCCGCAGATCCTGAGGGGTGGAGGAGTTGGGGTGGGGGACAACCTCTATGGAGCAGGTGATGTCCTCTGAAAGCTGTAGCTGTCTACCAACTCTGTTCCTCCAGGCTCCCAGCGCTACATTGTCACAAGAACAGCTGAAACACAGCAGCTGAAAGACCACAGCCATGGGGCAGTGAGCAATCCGGCTTTCGGCAAGACTGTCAGAGACCTGCCCCTGTAAGGAGTGTGTGTGTGGTGCGTGTGCGTGTGTTCTATGTTGTGTGTATAGTGTGTGTGTTGTGTGGTGAATCATGGGTCCCACATAGGGCTGGTACACCCTCCACACCATCCACATCACCCCCTTTGACCCACCAAGCGCCCTGAGACATGGGCAGCAGCTCCCGGTTGAAGGCACAGCCCTGGTTGAGGCCAGAACCACTGTGGAAGTCCCCACGGAGTGAATGCCTTCCCAGTGGTATGCCTCCCTGTGCACCTGCAGGCCCTGAGGCCCTCCCCTGAGGCCTCTCAGGCAGGGTAGACCACTCTTGTCTTCTCACCGGGTATCACTACGCATTTGCTGTCAGAAGCTCCAAGGAGGTGTGATTCTGGACCACCCACAGGACAGAAAACCATAGAAGCAGAGGCCTCTTCTAGCCCTTGCCTCCCTCACTGACCATTCCCCTCCTCCAGGGTGGTCATTTTCTATGCTTACCATCTTCACTCTTGTCTGTCTGTCTGTCCTGGCTCTGCTGTCCTTATGAATCAAGGGACAGTTTCTGAGCTACTGGGGTCTTGGAGAACAATATGGATTCTAGGAGTCTCTAGTACCTACCAACTGTCACTTCCTTACAAAATTAAGATTTCCATAGAGCTAGGCAAGGTAGCCCTTAGGACTTGCCTCCCCATGACATGTTGTGATCTTGTGAACAGTGGCGTCTGACTGACCACTTGGGAGTGGAGGGCTGTTGTGGGTGGGGCTGAGTTCCACAGCCTGTCCTTAACACAGAGAGGACAAGGGTAGCCTCCAGAGAGCCCACAATAAAGCTAGGCTGGTTAAGGTGGAGATACACGTCTCTCAGGCCTTGTATCTCATTACTGCTCACCTAGGAGAGCTGAGCCCCAGGCATGACTGAACTGGCTGAGGGCATACCAGCCATAGTCTAGTAGTTGGTCTTAAAGTCCTCACCCCAACAACAGAGCTACTGGTGTTAAGCCATCTGGGGCAGTGTAGCGTGACATGAGCTTTACCCAGCTGGGAAACCCGGGCCTCTTACTGTGCATTATACAATAAGAAGTTCATGCCCAGGGTTGGTGTCTGTAGCCAGGTGCTTGAACTCAACAAGCCCAGGAATGTATGCTTGTTTAAGGTCATGAAAGTCAGGACTAATTCTCAGGGCAAAGTCAAGAATCTTAGCCAACTAATCTACAGTGGGATTAGACACCATGTGTGACATGTTCCACAAGGCTGAGGCACCCTTGTCCTCCACAGCCACAGCCTGAAGCAAAACAGGTCTAGACAATACCTTAGGAATGCACCAGTCTGTGCAGGACTAGCTCACACCAAATTTATCCACAGTGCCAGCACGGGAGGAGCTGTGAGGGGTCAGCACTCCGAGCCTGTAGGCCCTGCTGGGGTCAGGGTTCCTCCACACCTGCTCTCCTTTGTCAGAACATGAAGCTGAGCGATTGACTGGAAGGTCTTCTCAACCTTCAAGTAAAGTTTAAAAGAACTGAGTGTGTCCTACCTGAGAAGGGACCCTGTGAGTGTCTTAGGAGGGCCTGTCTAACCGCTCAATGACTCTAGTCAGTATCTAAGAAGCACATACACCCTTTTCATGGAGCCTGCTGACGGGGCTGTGAGCTATCCTGGCTTCTCTTCAGAGCGTGGTCTATTTTGGCCCGTATCCTCCCACCTGAAGCCTGAGTGTGAAGCTGTGTGGGACTCCTTTGGCTGGTGGTCAGGACTATTGGCTCCTAGGTGTAGATTTGTTCAAGAGAGTGACTGTCATAAGGACAACGGTATGTGGTGGCCACTCACACAGGAGGCAGGGAGCAGGCACCAGCTCACCGTGCCTCGGTAAGCTCAAGGTGGGGTGGATGCAGCACACAGCATGTAGGGAATGGTGTTCACCCTACTCCCGAAGAGCCAGTCCTCTGCCCAGACTTCCAGAAGCAGCTTCAGTGTACAGAAGATGGTGTAACCACTGCTCCATGTGCTGACTTCAGGGCACAATGAGCAGCTGTGTCCCTCAGGTCTGATGATGGCTGTCCTAGAGATTTCTAGTCCAGGTTCTGCTTCCGAGGGCTCTGTGATATCGCATATTCAACCCCACAGTCAGTACACAGCCCTCACCCCAGGGAAGCTAGAGCCTGACTCCCAGCGCAGTTTACAATCATGGCTTAGACATGTGTGCTATCTTGGCCAGGGCCTGTGCTGCCATACCCTGGCTACTCTGCCGTGGGACCATGGGAAGGCAAGCTAGTCACCTTCTGAGGGTGTACCTGATGCCTTTTTCATCTCAGGGTGGCGGATGTAGGGAAAGAGCCAGGTGAGGGAACCCAAGCATGGCAGTGCTGGGGTCTTGGAGTCTCAGGACTCCAGGCTAAAGTCACTGTGGGATTAGCAGGCTGTATCTGACCACCAATCCTATAGCCACCATCCCCAAAGTACTGGCCAAGAGAAGGGGACCTAGCCAAGAAACCTAATCAGGCGGCTTGAAGGTACCTGTTTCCAAACCCAGAAAATGCCTGCCTCTTTTCCCCATAGCTTACGGTTGGGAGCCTGTACCTCTCTTGGAGACTCCTCCCCTTCTAGAGCCCTATCCCCTGGTGACTTCTTACACCTTTGATGACCCTGCCCCTTGGTGGCACATCTTTCCCATTAGAGACCTCAGTCCCTTGGTGAGTCCTACCCCCTAGGTACTCCCATTCCTTTGATGACCTAGCTCCTAGGTGACCCCCACCCCTTGGTAGCCCCCCTTCCTAGGACTGTCCAGCCCTGAACTTGGAACTCGGTGGTCGCCATCTCTAGCACTTGCTCAGACCCTCTGCTAGTTTTCCACAGCAGCTACCAGACATGATTACTATCTTCATCCATTCAGGGTCTGTCCATGTCCTCACACTGACACTGGAAATCAGTCACAGCAGTGACCTCGTTTCTGTGACTAGCTTTGTGGACAGGTGTACCACAGGCTTATAATGGGATTATTAATTCAGTACTCGCCAAGCCCAGCCTTTCGCCCCCTCATGTCTCTGGGATAGATGTGGGTACCCACTTCACTGACTTCTCAGAGCCCTTTGTGTGTGAATGGCCTCAGGAATGGCAGTTCCTTGCATGCATGATCTGGCCCATTCTGACCCTCTGTCTTTTTTCTGGTCTCTATTCCCCTTTCACGCAGCTCCATCTGGCTCCTCTTAAGAAACCCCACGTTCATCCTGCTGTGCCTGGCAGGGGCCACAGAAGCCACACTCATTGCTGGCATGTCCACATTTGGCCCCAAGTTCTTTGAGGCCCAGTTCAGCTTGAGTGCCTCGGAGGCCGCCACTTTGTTTGGTAAGGAGATGCTGAATATTGGAGTGCTCTGCAGGGAGGACTCCTACACGCGTTAACCACAGCTTTCAGACTCCAGTGGACAGTGTTCCACGAGGGAGGGCAGGGTCAACTCCCGCATGCAAAGCCACTTTACCTGCTACTGGTTACAGAGAGGGTTTGGGTCTGGCTGCCCCCGTGAGCCATGCAGCTGGTGCCTCAGAGTCTTGGGGAATCTAAGTTTGAGTCCTAGTACCTACCTGACAGAACTCTGTGGCAGGCTGGCCTTTCAGGGACCATCTAGAGCCCTTACTCTACCAACCCATGTACCTCACTATGCTGAGGGCAGGGCCACAGTCTTGCTGATCACACCTTGGCTGGAGATGCCCCATGCTCTGGTCAGTGCTGGGCTCAGCCTACGGTATTGACCAGTGTGGATGGAAGACATCAGGTGCAGCCCACCCTGCAGGTCTCTTTGGGTAGTGAGACAGTATCTTACTGGTGACCCCACTTTTCCCCAGACACGTCCTTACCTGGCCCAGATGCCCACACTTGATGGCTTCCATCCTTAGCCCTTTCTTGTGCTGACACCCTCAACCCTTGTACACCCACAATATATGTTATTCATTGAGTCCTGGGCTTCCAGGTCCCCTGCGTGGCCTGAGAGAACCCACCCTACTCCCACAGCTATCCCTGGGCACCCATGGGCAGGGATTATCCCCCCCCCATTTCTTCAGTATCCACACTAATCGTGCAGAAGTGTCAGGACTAGGGTGTTTGGAGCCTCACTGAGTTCCTTCCTCAGGATACCTGGTGGTGCCAGCAGGCGGTGGAGGCACACTCCTGGGTGGCTTCTTGGTGAGCAGGGTCAAGCTCCGTGGCTCTGGGATCATCAGGTTCTGTCTATTCTGCACCTTGACCAGCCTACTAGCCTTCTTTGTCTTCCTCACACACTGCCCCAACGTGCCCATGGCAGGTGTGACAACTGGCTATGTTGGGAGGTGAGCTTGGTGGAGGTCCCACACCTGGGGGCCCTGTGTGCCTGAGGAGGGCTGGCACTAGTTGGGAGGTGTGGGTCACAGCAACATATGGGCAGGGAAGCACTCCAGAAAGCCCGCACGCCTGCTAACACGCCATCCGATGCCTTGTTTCTGTAGTCTCCTGCCTGAAGGGCACATGGACCTGAAAGCGGCTTGCAATGCCATGTACTGCTGCCATCCAGAGCACTACAGCCCCCTGTGTGGCTCAGATGGAACCATGTACTACTCTCCCTGCTATGCAGGCTGCCCTGCGGGTGCTTGGACAAGCCTGGGTGGCCAGAAGGTGAGTGTGGTCAGTGCCTACTGCCCTGCTCTGGCCGGGACCCACGAAGCCTCTGCCTTTATGTGATCAGCACTGTTGTTGGGCTCCCCAGGTACACCGAGGCTGTAGCTGTGTCCTTGAGAAGGTTTCCTCTGGCTTGGGCAATGCTACCTCAGGGAAGTGCGCTTCCACCTGTCAGAGAAAGCCCCTCCTTCTGGTTCTCGTGTTCGTTGTAATTACCTTTACATTCCTCAGCAGCATTCCGGCTCTAACTGCGACACTACGGTAAGAAGCTCTCACCGCATTTTCTCTTGCAGTACCAGCAGGTGGCGCTCTACAGATGCTGCTGGGCCCGGGGGTAGCAGCAGGCGCAGGAAATAGTAGCGCCGGAGCCAGTCGTCCCTGGTCCCCAGCGAGGTGCTTGGCACCTAGGGAGGTGGTGATGTGGCCTGGAGCTTGGCCAGGACTTGCTGGTGTAGGTTATGAGGTGCACAGCTAAGCTTCCATGGGCTCTGAGGTCGTCATTTCCATTGCAGGTGTGTCTGTGATCGGCAAAGGTCCTTTGCGCTGGGGATCCAGTGGATCGTCGTGAGAACACTAGGTACTGTGCAGGGTGAGGAAGTCATGTGCAGTTGTACAGTGTGTTCACGCACATGGAACCTAGAGGTGGCCTTCACTAAGCTGTGTGTTCCCCATGCAGGCATGAGGCCATGGGCCACACTGGGTAGGGCCTTTTCCCTAACTGCCCACTAGAGGGATCCATTGTCATTTATTTACCCAGTAAGTTTCTTTCCCTTAATACAAAAGGCCCTCCTGAGAAACTATGGCTTTGCCCAATACCAATTTTGCAGAAAAAGGAGTTGAGTCTCCTTTTTGCCCCTGAGAATACAAATACAAGGAGACTGTGGCCCTCCCAAGGCCTTCCCCTCTGACCCACCCTTTCTTCCCCTGTGAGGGTACTAATCGAACTCTCTCCTTTGGCAGGCAGTATTCCAGGACCCATTGCCTTTGGCTGGGTGATTGATAAGGCCTGCCTGCTGTGGCAGGACCAGTGTGGCCACCAGGGCTCCTGCTTTGTGTACCAGAATGAAGCCATGAGTCAATATATTCTCATTGCAGGGCTCACTTTCAAGGTGAGATGGCCTTCTGGAGTCGGCCTCCACTTACACCACCATCCTCCTACCTCGATCTCCTACCTTGTCTTATGTAAAGTCATAGCCATGGGGTTCGGTCCACCCTGAATCCAGGAGATCCCACCTTGAGGTCTTTCCTCTCTCCTCACCCCCGGAGAGGCTGTGTTGTTGTTCACGGTTTCTAGGGACACGGGTGTCACATGTCTTTTAGGAAGCCCTGTCCAATCTGTGACAGGTCCTTTCACCTTGCCTTGGCCTTTATTTTAACCAAATGGTAGTTTCATTCTCTAACTGAAGCACAGGTGTCCCACAAGGGACCAATCGTGAAGGAAAGGCCTGTCTTTGTTCCAGAAAGAGTAGGTGGAGTACTACACAAGCAGCCCACAGTCTGAGCAGACTCCCAGGCTGGTGAGGCCCAACATGTCTTCCTGTTTCCCCCAGGTGTTGGGCTTCTTCTTCTTTGCCACTGCCTACTTTCTGTACAAGTCCCCTTCAGTGTCTTCAGATGGCCTGGAGGCCTCCCTGCCCAGCCAGTCCTCAGCCTCCGACAGTCCTACAGAGCAGCTCCAGAGCAACGTCTGACATCCCTGGCCCTCCACACTTCCTGAGGACTCTTCCTGGAAACCCCAACCCCCTCCTCACAGGGTGGCAACTCTGAGGGCCTCTCACTGCATTCGAGGGTCTCTTACTGCCCCACACAGTGGCTGAGCAGCCTTGGAGACACTAAGGAGGAAGGAGCGTGTCCCATGTGAGCCAGACACATCCCCCGAACCCTGGAGTCCCCATGGGATTACTACATTTCATAGACCGTCACCTGGTCTTGACTTCCTGTGTCTACTGAGAAGCCCCATGTGGGGCAGCAGTGCCCTGGGTGCCATGATCCTGTGGAGCCAGCTATTTGGTGTTTTGCTTGAATCTGCTCTTACTGCCTGTCCTGGAAACCTGGTGGCCTCTGTGCCCGGCGGGAGCAACTTGAATCATTATGACTGGATGTACATTTTGCACTGAATGGCCTTTATGGAATCAATTTTGTACCTTATCATGTGATTTGTGTCCAAGCAAACTGCAGCGAGGGTGTGTGTGATCCCATCTGAGGTGCCCTTATGTGGACAACGTGTTTCTATTTTTTTGCTTAAGAGTATGTTCATAATATATTTTAATATTTAAAATTAAAATATCCTTGTGTAATATTTTGTTTCTATGAGTCTATGATTTGGCAGGTCTATCTGCCCACCCTTGGTGTAGGTTTCTATAGCAATAGGCTATCCCAGGCATTGGCTGGGCCCACAACACTCCCAAGGGATCATTCCTACTGCTTTTGTGACTAGAAGCAAGGCAACAATGGTGCAGTCTCCTGCCCTCTCTCCTCAAATAGACAGGCTTTATCCCAGACCTCTGGACCTCCCCCACTTTCTGAATGACTCAGACCCCATCTGTGAACCTTGGGGTTGGGGCCAGGGTTGGGGACACTGCTGTCGGTAAGGTATGAAGTGTGTGGGGGTATGTGATCCTGTGTACTCGAGCAGATACAAGCATGTGCAGTGTGAGGGTTGCATCACGGTGTGAGTACAGAGTTGAGAGACAGGCATGCATGCACACAGAGATGGCCGCCTCCGCTGGCAACCCAACTCTAGAGGAGTGAGGGATGCAGAGCCCTGTCCCACCTCAAAGCCAAGCCCCTCACATCTGCTGAGAAAATGCCAATGTGTTATGTCTGGGGGTCTCACGGGCCTTACTGTGTGTTGAGGGGGCAGCTGGATAAAAGATAGGTGTTTAAATTCAGGTGTGCGGAGGTCAGAGGGCAACCTCCATTGTCATTCCTCAAGCCCCATCCACCTTCTTTTTCAAGACAAGGTCTCTCACTGGCCAGGAACTCACAAAGTAGACTAGATTGTTACTGAACTTTTAAAAATTATTATTTATTTACTAACAATATTCACTTATAACAAATACCAACAATTTCTTAACCCTACAAATTCCTACAACCCCTTTAACCTAACCACTAAACTTATCGATAATTATTTTCCTAACCTTTTAGAAGGATACAGTCTCTGGGGCAGGTCCTCAGTCGTCAGGAACACAGTCTCTGTGGTAGACCCTTTAATGCACTTAGTAGTCCTTTTTTCTGGAATATCTCAGATGTAGATTTGTCAGGGTAAATTGCAGTCTCACCTTAAATAAGGCTTGATGCTTTCTTCTCTCTGGGAGACCCCAGCCGTCTGTAGGCCAACTTATTTCTTTCGTATCAGCAACTCTGCCGCTCTGCCTCAGTCCTTAAAGCCAGCCACAGTTTGGACAGATCAAACCCCTCTAGACAAAAGCTGAGCCACAGGGTTTAGTCCTTGGCCTTTTGGTGTCTTGCTGAGGCTTTCTTTGCTCACCAGCTTCTTTCTGCCTCAGGGAGATCTGGCCATCAACTGATGGCCAGCACTTTTTTCAGCAGGACTCTCAGAGCATCGGGGGCCTCTTCGATGGGGCTCCATGCACTGTCCTTAAATAGGAGGAACTCTGTTTCAGCTTAATTTGGGCTCCGCCCACTTAGCAGCTGAAAACAGTGCCAGGCCAGATACTTTGTTTATTCAAGTCCATTAAGTCTTTCCTGTTTTTCCTGGCTTCAACCTTGTTTTTCAGTCCATTAAGTCTCCTGTTTGTTTCCTGTTTTCACCTGACTTCATCCTTGTTTTTCCACAAACTCATAAGCTAATCACTCACAGCCAAGTTGATCTTCATGCTCTGCATCAAGAGACTGTATCAGAAACCCCTAGATATTTTCTAAATCTAATTAATCTAACTCCCTACACTAGATTGTCTGGCCGAGGGATCTCATGTCAGCCTGTCTCTTTCACATGGGTGCTGTGGATCAACCATGTCCTCGTGCCTTCACAGCAAGCTCCTCAACCGACCAAGCTGCCTCCCTAGACTATGAGCCTCGTTTTGAGAGGCTAACACCTCCACTGTGACCAAGACCGTTCTACTTCTTATCACAAGTAGACATGCTGGAGCCCCAGGCTCTCTCAGAGTTCCTGTCTAGGGAAGTGATGGGTCCATCAGAAAGAAAAAAGGTATCCTATCACACACATAGAGCCACACACTCAAACAGACACACACAAAGGGAGCCGCTGCCCTTCCCCCACTAGGACTCCACCTGGACCTGCACAGCCATTTGCACTCTAGCGGGGTTATAAGTGATAAGGACAGGGAGGCTCTTTGTGTAGCCAGATGCCCAGGTGAACAGACCTGACTTTCCTTCCTAGGGCCTGTTGGCTTCCACCAGCTGAATAGTAAAATGCTTGGGCCTCTGATGGAAGCCTTGTCCTCTGAGCTCAAAGTAGCCCCACCCACTGGTTGTATAACCCCAAACAGCCTGCTTGGCTTTTCTGTGCCTTGATTTCCTCTTCTGCAGAAGGTTTCGCATCACCTATCTCAGAAAGACTGGCTGTTGTTCATATCAACTGCTGCACTGGGTTCAGACGCTTGCCTGGTACTCACGCTGGGGTCTGAACATGGCTCCCTGTCATACCTCACACGTGCCGACCCCTGCCTGGCCCACTGAGGAGGAGCTGACCAAGTCTACAGCAGCCTTTTCTGATTTTGTGCCTGGATACCTCACTCACTGTTTTCTGGGCACCATGATGTCTTCCGTGCATTTTCAGCTGAAACTGATATTCAGTTGACCCCACCTAGAGAGGGGACATAACAGAGATTCCATCACGTGGATGAGTGGCCCTTGCATGAGACACAAGCTAAGATGTTCACCCCTTCTTGGGATTTTCCAGTTGACTGGACGTATTACTGTTTGGTGTCACTTCAGTGTGGGTACCCAGGCACAGAGTGGCTTCAACCCAGGAAAGGTTCCTTCTGAGACTCTCAGGGGTGGGGGAAGTACACCTGAGAGAGAATTCAAGAATCACCAACCTAGGACAGAGGCCAGGCCCCATCACTACCTTCCCAGGTGTCCCTATGCTTCCAGGACTCAGGCCATTCCATCTCTGTCCCTCATAGTTTCCTCCCCAAGAAAGGGCCCCAGGATATGCTCCTCAGAGCACCAAGACCTCAGGGATTTGACTTTCAGTGACTCAAACTATACAAAGCCTCACAGTGCTAGCATCGAGAGAGCATCTGTGGAATACAATGAATGACTCATGTGACCACTTAAGGTGACATGTGTCCTGCCCTGCTAGTCATCACAAGGGGAAGAAATTCACATACCAGGACAGAGACCTCATGGCCCTAACCTGAGAGGCAGTTTTGAACATAAACGGTTTTGCTCTCTGGGTAACCTCAGACTTGCCTGGTGTCCTCAGAACTCATCAGTCAAGATACCCCTGCAATCAGAGTGCCATTAGGGATGCCAGCATCTTGGCTTGCCAAAGCAGAGACAAAGAATAGATAAGAAGCATCCACAATATTCTGACCTCAATTGGACTAAGCTGAAGGAGTGTCAGAAAGTGCTGCCTTATGGAGACAGCAGCCTCCTGGACCCCGTCTTTCTTGGGTTGGCAAGTTTGGAAGCTCATTTCTGACAACAGATCTTCCCTGGAGACCAGAGCCATGTCCATGACTGGCTGTCAAAGCTGTGGTGTCTAGCTGGCTTTTCTCTGGATTTCACACCCATTGTGGCAGAGATGGTCTGGGATTACAGTATTGCTGACTGGCACGGGCATGTGGCAGAAGGCAGCCGTGGTCTAGCCTGCACCTGGCTAGCCTCCAACATCCTTGGGGTCAGCGAGTGACGGCCACACTAACCAGGATGCCTGTAGGGAGAAGGCAATCCCAGCATTAGGTGGCACTGATGTGGCCTGGCCACATTGCCCTTTTGGTTTTCTGTTCAGGGAACATCTGATAGCTGTGACAGTGAGGTACCCTAAGCACTGAAGAATGCTTCTGGTTTATGGTCTGGAGCTCTTTTCAAGTGCCAAATGCCAGCAAAGAGTCAATGGCAGTTGGTCTATACTCCTCCTATTCTTCTATTCAGTTACAATCAAGCAATTGCAGAATTGTTTTAGGCCTCAGGTGACACATCCCTTGCCTTGGTTAGCAGACATCTGGTGAGATAACCATCTCTTTAGTCCATAGCTCCCTGGATGGAAAGGAAGGGGTTCCATGCTTCCACAGGGGCTGTGTACCTAGAGAGCTGCATGCCAGGGGGTTGCACAGATGGGAACTGCATGCCGGGAGCCCACAAGCCTGCCTGCGCACACTATGACCTAGGCTGTCAGGTCTGCTGTGTGCTGGTCTCTTTCCAGCACACTGTTCTGGTCAGGACACTCCCAGATCCATGTCAAATGCCAATATAACATCCCAGCAGCATCCTATGTCTTCCTCAAATTGGTCCCAGCTCCCAGGGTACAATGCCCTCCGTGTCCCATGCCAACGCCAACCTGGTAGAGACCAAGGGCATCTGTTAGGCATCGTCTTTCCATTCCTGAGATGGCCAGTTCCTTCTCCTTCAGCAGAGGCTGATATCTGTTAGGCATCGTCTTTTCATTCCCGAGCTGGCCAGTCCCTTCTCCTTCAGCAGAGGCCTGACATGAAACCCATCACTTATGGGGTGATTGGTCCTGTTCTTACCCCCAAGACTCTGCTCCGTGGAGTTGGAAGCTTGCATATTACCCCCCTGAGGGGCTGCTCATATATATATTCTACAGCTTCTGACTCAAGATCCAGAAACCTGTGTCCTTCAAAACAAAACAAAAAAACCCTACCCCGTGGTGCCCAGATCCTTGGAGAAGCACTGGCTCCCAGAGACCTCTGAGAAGGTGTGGCAAAGGCCATCATGGTTACCGCCAAGAGGGACAGGAGGGTGCAAGGCCTCAGCACCCTCCTAGAACCACCACAATCCAAGACCTTGTCTACGGCCCTGCAGTGTCCATATGTGTTTAGGATGGACCAGACCCCTCCCTGCAACAGCTGATGACATGCTGTCCTGGCATGGTATGATCTGAGAGGCCCTTGGTGGCCATTGTGACAGCTGGAAGGGGCTCAGGTCACCGGAGGCATCAAGCTGTGCTCCTGCAGCCCTTTACAGTTTTGTGAGAGGGTTGCTACGAAAGAAGCAAGCCCCATGGCACCACAGCTCTGCTTCCTGGAGGAGTAACCAGTACAGACACTTGCTCTAACCCCTGCCCCTCTCATATCCCATATGTCTATGATGTCTATGATGATACCTTCACCAGAACCTGAACCTCCAGACTGTGAGTTAACAAACCTTTGGTATTTCATTATAGTGATGAAAAGACTTCTGGTTCCAAACTAAAGAGGAAGGCCCCAAAGGGCTCCAGTTATGGCTGAAGCAATGACCTTACGCAAACCTGGAAGATGGGCTGTCTAACATATAAATGAAACGACCCCTTCTGCCAGTGGTGGGCATCCATGCCTAAGGGACACAACAAACAGAGCTGGAAGTGATAGGAACCCACACCAGACAGTAAAGGCTTCAGAACATCAAAATGAGCTAAGAGAATATTACACAGCCACCAGCTCTGTAGTCTCAGCCAGTCCTGCTGTGGATAAGCCTGCCACACATTAGCCTGTGAGGCCATTTAGTGAGAGGAACCTGAGAGAGGTAGAGGGTTAGGGAAGAGGCAGACATTTCAGGCACCCCAAGCAATGGAGAAAGAGGATGCTGCTCAGAGTGGGGAAGTTCTGGGGAACAGAACCACCTGATGGTCAGGCAAATCTAGAGGCTGTGAAAATTAAGTCCTGCTGAGTGGCTTTCTGGTCCTACCTCCATGGCTACAACAGGGAGTGTACTGAAGAACAACATTCTACCACCCAGACTCTGCCACAGCCAGAGGGAGCTGTCTAAGAAATCAGGTCTCACTTGACCACCAACCCTGTAAACATCCACCTTTGTCCTTCTAGTCACACCCAGCCCCTCCAGGATCATTCTGCTCTGGCCACAAACACACACACAAAGGTATGCACACATATGCACACAGATGTATGTACACATGTGTGTCCATGCACACAGATACAGAGGTGTGTGCTTACAAATACCTAAACATACACATATCCATATACCCATGGCAGTACACATACATACATTCTGTATAAGTACTTCCAACTTCTCCAGGACCCCACCTCAGCGACTGTTGATCTGAAATTGTTCTGGGAACAACTGCAACTTGTTCTCATTGTTCTGACTGCCCTGCCTGGACTTGACCTCTTAGATTTTCTCCACAAAGTGTCACCTTCTAGGGAATGCCCAGTGACTATTGTGCTGCAGCTGGGGTCTTTTATTTTCATCTACAACAGTGCCTGGCATACAGTAGGTGCTCAGTGAGAGTTTACTGGATGTTGTATGGCACCAGGAGCCATCAACTAATGCCACCCATGGTCAGGAAAGCCAGGGAGCTGTTGGTGAGCAGGGGCTGGCCACCCCAACAGTCTCACACACAGATCTGAGGACATGCAACCAAGGCCTGCTCAATCCCCATGGTCCCCAAAGGTCACATGTGAATCAGTCAGGAGATGATTTCAGGCCCCAGGAGCTCTCTGTGCCTGCTCTGAGGACTCAAGATGAACAGGGTACAGCCCCATGAGGTGGTCATTTGTGCCTGGATCAACTTTAATCAGCAACATATTAGAGGGGCTCATGTGATAACAGCTTAATGACTGTTGCAGGGATAATCTATTTTATTCTCAGCTGGTTCCCGTGGTAATTACACTTCTGTTGTATTTAATTCACAACTTGATCATTTATTCTAAGTTGTGTTGGCCTTGGACCACAGGCTCTTGGGAATTTCCTTAGAAGGAACCCAGACTGAGCCATTCCTCCTCTGCCTAGGCCGGTGAGGTCTCCTCCCCATGTCTGTCTGTCTGTTTCTCCCTCCCTCCTTCCCTCCCTCCCTCCTTCCCTCCCTCCCTCCCTCCTTCCCTCTCTCCCTTCTTCCCTCCCTCTCTCTCCCTCCTTCCCTCCCTCTCTCCCTCCCTCCCTCCCTCTGTCCCTCCTTCTCTCCCTCCCTCTGTCCCTCCCTCCCTCTCTCTCTCCCTCCTTCCCTCCCTCTTTCCTCTCTCTCCCTCTGTTTCCTTCCCTTCACTTCTCTGTAATGGTGGTGGTTGAGGCTGGCAGTCCCATATCAGGGCACATCCTCTCCCATGCTTGAGTGTTTCCAGTACACTCTGTACCCTCTAATCATACAAGAGCCTCACAGGTTCTTCTTCTCATGTCTCAGTTTCCCTACTTCCAGAAAAGGGTGACACCATGTCTTGGCTTTGCTGGGGTAGAAGACGGAGACCTCATTTCTAATCAATGTAGATTTTATTAAATAACCAAAGACAACTCATCCTTGCTAGACACAGAAAGTGGAGAGCCTGTGGTGTCCACATATGGATGGCATCAGGTGATGCCTGTCAGGCATGTGGTCTCTTCTTGGAGCCTCTGTCTTCCCAAACAGTCTGTCTACCGTGCTAGTGTCTTCAAGGCTCAATGTCAACATCTCCAAGCAGGAGAGTGACCTGCTTCTAACGAAAGTGGCTAGCTGCCCTCACTCCCCTTCAGGAGAGTCTCCGGCATCCCAGGTCCTCTGACTGTCACTGGAGCCTTGGCCTCTGACTACACCTCCCACCTTGTCCCCTGATCCACCCCCATCATTTAAAGCCCTGAGAGCAGTTTAACTGGCAGCAGCCAACTGCCGGGCAATTACCACACCTGGAGGTCACTAATTAGGAGCCTGATTAGCCGCAGGCCCCTTCCTCACCCCATGACCAAGTGAGTGTGGGTTGTACCTCTCCCTCTAGTTGACAGACAAGAACAACTGCTGTTAATTTCTCACTCTCCACAGAGGCCTCTGTGGGCTCCTGCAGACAGGGTCCAGGGGGAAGACAAACAGTGACAGGTAGGCCAGGGGGCAGCCAAAACCAGAAGACTCTTTGGTTTCAGCCATGATCGTAACATAAACCAGGACCTGTCAGAACAGGGGTGAGAGGAGTTAGGGGAAGATCTGAGAGGAGAGGAAGGGAGGGGCTAGCAGGGGAAGTTGAGGTTAGTGAATGGAAATGCTTGAGCTGGGAGGGTATGAGGCAGGGCCTGCAGTGAGGTAAGCAGCCACTGAGAGGCGCTCTGGGAAGCTCAGTGCAAGCTCCTTTTCACCTGTCTGGGGACAGGTTGTTTTCTTGTTTTGTCTCCATTGCTATTAGGAAGAAGAGAACAAGTTTAGGAAGATGAACCATACAGTTCGTGTCTTGCAAACAGCTCTCCTCTAACTGGATTTTGAACAGGGTCATGATGAGTGCCCAGAACACACACACACTGCTCTGGAGGTGTTACCCAGGTCCCTGCTTGAACAGGGATGGGCTATGACTTGGAGGTTAGGCCTTCATTCACACTGGCTGGGGGTCACCCAGGAGGCTCTCCAAACTTCTCCAGGAGTTAGAGCTGACCCCTCTTCTCCCTCCTTCCCTCTTTCCCCTTACCCTCTTCTGCCCTCACTCCCAACTCCACTACTCCCCTCCCCTTCCCTTCCTTCTTTCTCCCTTCCCCTTCCCTTCTCTCCTCCTTACCCCCTCCTTTCTCTCTAGCTTCTCTTATTCTCCTTTTCCTCTTTTCTTCCTTTCTCCCACTTCTCCTCCCCACCCACTCCTCTTCTAATAGCCTCCTCCCTCCTCCCTTCCCCTCCTCAATAGTCCTCTCCTCCACCTCTGTAGTTATGGAGCCCACAAAAGGGACCCCTGGCCTTCTCTGTCAGGCTCTGTGGCCCCTGAGCTAAGGAATTAAGGAAGAGAGCTGGGCCGGGGACTTCTTCCTTCTGGGTGGGTACGACTGGGTGATCTTGGCCTCCACATCCGGGAAGAGCTAGCTCTCTCCTCGAGCAGAGCCGCCCACAGACTCTTCCTGAGAAAAATGAGCTTTGTGCCTGTATGAATCTCCCGCACCCCTGTGCGCAGCTTCCTGGCCAGGATGACAGGTGATGGCTTTAAATCGCTATCCAGAAGACATTACCTCCAAGCACCAGCTCAAATGAGCCTTTTCTCCGGGCGCAGCTGAGACAGGCGCGTCCCTCTGTTTGCCGAGGACAGCAGTAGACTATGGAGAGGCGTGGGTACTCCACCGATGCCACACTGTTCTATAGGTCTGGAATGACGAGAGCTCAGTCATGCTGAAAAGCAGGGGCGGGGAGACGGAGAGGAAGTGGGGAGAGTCTGGTAAGGAGAGTGAGACACAAAGAGTGGGCGGCCCCGGGACGTAGGGGACAGCCTCCACCCACTCCCACCCCTGAGGAGCCTTTGCCGTGTAGTTGTCATGAGCCAGGCAGGGTTGAGAGGAGAGGCAGCACCCAGAGGCTCTTCTCTGCTATCACAAACCACAGGCCCTACCCAGTGGTTCTCAATCTGAGCTGACCCTTTCACAGGAGTCTACGAGCTGCGACCATCTGCATGTCAGATGTTTACATTACAATTCATAACAGTAGCAAAATTACATTATGAGGTAGCAACGAAAATAATCTTATGTTTAGGGGTCACCACAACAGGAACCGTATGAGAGGGTCGCAGTGTTAGGAAGGTTGAGAACCACTGTCCCAAACAGAAACTCCTGTTCCTCAGTCTATATTGAACATTAAAGTTTTTTTGTTTTGTTTTGTTTTTTTGAGGGGGGAGTTGGGTTTTGGAGACAGAGTTTCTCTGTGTAGCTTTGGCAATCCTCAAACTTGACCTGTAGTCCAGGCTGTCTTCAAACTCACAGAGACCTCCTGCCTCTTCCTCCCAAGTGCTAGGATTGAAAGTGTGTGCCACCACTACCCTGCTGAACATTAGGGTTTGTAAGCGAGTCCCTACCTATAAGCTGTTTGGCCAAAATGCCTCCTTTGTGAAACCCTGACTCTGTGCACCCTAAACCTGCACAACACAACTTTGATCCACGCACCCTGACCCTGTTCACTCTTTTATCCTGTTCCTGCTTATCCCAACCCTTTCCCCATGAACCTGCTCACCACAGACCTTGTTCACCCCTTACTCTGCTCACCACCGGCCTTGTTCACCCCTAACCCTGCTCACCCTGTTCCTACTCACCCCTTACTCTGCTCACCTCTGGCCCTGCTCAATTCGGACCTCAGCTTACCTTTGAACACACCACCACTAAACTTCTGCTTCTGTTTCCTGAGTTCCTCCACTGGAGGCCATTGTGTGTAAGCAGAACAGCTTTGGCTTTGCAAAGTCCAAGGCACTGCACCTTTGAAGGCTGGTTTCCAACTTCACGCAGAAGTTGACTCCAGGGGATGGGAGGAATGGAGGGCAACGTTAACCTCTGCCCTACTTCAGCTGAGTGTGGGCAGCAGCTTGCTGTGGTGCAGCCTGCTGGGTAGCAGCCATGGCCCAGTCACAGAGGCACCTCACACACATGGAAACATGGAAGCCACAGAACCGATTGGGGGGAGGGGGTGTCAGGATTTGGACTGGCTGGGTGCCTGGCTAGCAGGAAGAGGACTCACCTTGTGAGACACCCCACAGATTGCTGGGTGATGACCAGCAATTGCTGGGTGAAGCCTGTAGGACTGGGTGAGTGGTGGGTTCCTTTGTGGGATGCGGTGGAAGGGACTATCTGCCCAGCACCTCAGTCACTCAGGGGACCTACCTCCATCCCACGCTCACCCCTTCTGGGCTGGATCCTTTTCCAGAAATGTCCTTTCAGATGATCTGGAAGGTGGTAGCCACACTTAAAACTTCATGGAGGTTGAGAAACCAAGACTGCCACCTAACTCTAGGGACTTTGGTGAGTAGAGAGCACCCTGGCCATTGACATCCCAAAGGCTTGTGTTCTTGCTGACTAGAGGACAGCAGTCTAGAGAGCAGGGGGATGGAAAACTAGGAATGTCTTAGCTGAGGAGGAACTGGCCTGAAGGAAGCCCATCTGAGAACCTCATGTGCAGGAAGGAGGGACGAAGCGACACAACCTCTGACCCCACTTTTCTGTGTCCCTGCTCACCCCTGACATTACCTCTTCCATGCAGACAGCCCTCCATGAAGTCCTGGCAGGATAGGATAGAGAGTCCTTTGCTCAACTGCACCTGGGATTAAGGTGATGACCTTCACTCTCCCCGGGGCTTTCCTCCCAGACCCATATCATCTCCCAACTGTCCCCTTGTTGCTTTCTGAGACTCATTCCAATGTATTGCCTTACCTGACCCCGTCCCATATCTGTCTCAGGGTCACAGGATGTCATAATTCTCAGAATCAATGCCACTGTCCCAACCACCTCCCGGAAAGAAACAGCTTCAGAGGGCATGACCCGGTGACCTGCTCTCTCCCTGCTCAGGGAAGCAGGAATCCCCACAGGAAAGCAAGGGAACAAAAGGAGACCCACAGACACATTCACCTCATCACAGCAATGCACAGAGCCCCGGGCCGAAGCTCCACCCCGAGTTCCTTGTTATCATTTCAGTTTTACTATTTATCTCACAGCAGAGGGGCTGTGGGGGACATTAACATTCATGTGCACAGCAGTGAAGCACCGCAGCAGACGCCTAGGAGACAGTTCCTCGGTAATGAGAAGGCAACACTCTACCAGCTTCCAATGCAATGACTGGATGGTTCACAGAGCCCATGGTGGAGAAAACAGCTCCATCAGTTTTTTTGTTTTGTTCCACTGATTGTCCTGTTGGCTTTGCTGTGGCAAGTGTTGGGAACAGTCCTGGAGTCGGATTGGAGCCACGACCCCGAGAGCCTCTGCCTGCTCCAATTTTTTCCAGCTCACAGCTAACCTCACTGTGTTCTCACACCACCACCGTGTCCCTCCAATTTTATGGTACTAATATTC
Source organism: Lophiomys imhausi (assembly GCA_907164525.1). Taxonomy (NCBI): domain Eukaryota; kingdom Metazoa; phylum Chordata; class Mammalia; order Rodentia; family Muridae; genus Lophiomys; species Lophiomys imhausi. The sequence continues at coordinate 1,457,665 of CAJQZJ010033208.1, read as the reverse complement.
TCTGACAAAATGGATACTCTCTTCAGTGCATAGGCAGGTTCAGAATGAAGTTCAGTGACAGCCTCCCAGGGATGTCGCTCAGCTCTGTTGAGTGAGAACTGGCTGCAGGTGGCTTCTGGGTCAATGGCCACACTTAGGAAAGCCCCAGGATCTGGGATCTATTGCATGACTTTTTCTGAAGAGACACAAATAAATGTCTACTTACCCCAGACAGAGTACTGGCAAGACAGAGAAACAGTCTCACTCAAGTCTATCATCATGAATGAGTGAGTTTTTCAGAATTTCTTACAGGAGCATGGGTGACCGAGATATCACTGAGAAGTCCACAGGCAAACTCCACCCCAGGAGCTCATTGCCCAATTTGTGGATAGGTTCACCCTCACCAAGGGTCTCCCCTCCCCGGCCACTGTTACTGCTTAGATAACCCTGGGCCTTGAGGATCTTATAAACTTCAGGAGCTTCCTGCGTCTTGTAAGTTTTGTTTACTTGGTGAGTATTACAGATTTCCTTCCTTTTCACAGGGGTTTTGACTTGGAGAAAATCACTAGACAGCAAATGTGCTCATGCCTTCAGGACTGTTCAGCAGAGTCTCAAGCACAGGTCTGTATGACTGAAAGCTGGGAGACCACAGTTGTAGACGATACCTTGTGCCTGTGAGATTCCACAGACTTCCATGCCTGAACACTTGGTCTCTAAGCTGCAAGTACTGTTTGGAGAGATTTGGGTAGCAGGGCCCAGCTGACAGTTGTAAGTTACCAGGGCAGACCTTGAGGATTCCAACCCTATCCCACTTCTGGTCTCAACTCTGCTTCCTGTTGTTGCCCCGTAGACCATGGACAGATCTATTCCTGCCACTGTGGTAGACTGAGTCTCCTGAACTGTGAGCCAAAATAAACTCTTCTGCCATTAAGTTGCTTCTGTCAGATGTTTGGTCACAGTGACAGAAAAGGTTAACTGATAGACTCCTTGACATGCTCTTCAATTAGCATGCCTGCACCATGGTAGCCTGCTTTTGGGAGCTGACACAGGAAGAAGCAAGTTACCTCCATTCTGCTCTCACTCACCCAAAGCAGCTCAGGAACAGTCATCTGAATTACCAGGCTTCGGAAATGCCAGAGAAGAGGGGAATTATTTATGTGTGACATTGTCAAGATTTTCCAGCTGGTCATGGACCACGGGCCATGAGCTTTGCTTCTGCGCCATTTTTTTTGTTGTTGTTGTTCACTGTCTCGTGGCTGTGGTAGAAGCCTCAGCAGTCACCATCCATGGTGTCTCATCTGTGCTCAAGCGCACACAACCACCATCTCAGGTGCCAGCGAGGGGAACCAGAGTCAGACCAAAGAAAAACAGGAGCAGGGCAGAACACAGGAGCCATGGGACTCAGGACTTAGAGTAATGCCATCAAGGCTCCAGGCTTCTTGCCGCCCCAGCTCTTCCCTGGGCTACTAGAAATCCACTTGGCAACCAGTGAGAATGACCTCTCCATCTAGCACGCACAGGGGAAGGATCCCACATGTCTATCTTGGACAGTGCCTATGATCCTGGTCCATTCTTGAGGTGGTTTTGACTTCCTGGAAGGATGGAGAGGGCCAGTCCACTCTAGGCCCTGCAGGCCTGGCTATCAGGAACAGAAGCCTTGTGACCCCACAGAAAGAGTAGGGTAGTTCTCAAAGCAAAAGGATGTCTTCTGGTCTTGGTAAGTTGTCCTGGGTAGGCAGATGACAGCTTCTGATCTGTAGTTGAGGTTAACAAAGGGTCAGTGGTCTGACTGCCTCGGGAGGGCAGGTTGATAAACAAAAGTGGGGTTTGGAAGAGACTACAGATTCAGAGACTCTAGGTTTATCATGGGCCTGCAAGGCTCAGAGGGTAAAGGTGCCAAGCTGCCAAGCCAGACAGCCTGAGTTCAATTACCCCGATCCCACATTGTGGAAGGAAAGAGCCAACCCCTTATGCACATTAAGGTATGTGCACAAACACACATGCAAATAAATAAGCATTCTACCACTGAACTGCATCCCCAGTCCTCCGAGGCTTTTGTAGAATAGCACACTGTCTCTCTGTCACTGTGCTCATTATAGATGGATGTACAAAAGCATCATGTTGAGTGAGTATGTGCACACAGAGGGAGGGAAAGACATGCATGTACAAGGGCTTAGATTCCCGCCATTGTGATGGTAAATGGTGTTTGAATCTCCCAGGCAAGTCCTGTGAGTCTGCTGGAGGGAAGAGATGTGATTTCTGTGGGGCACAATAATCTGATTTTGTTTTAACTGCTCATTTATTTGGGAATACAGTTTTCTTAAGCGCAGTAATGTTCCTTTTCCCCTTTACGGGTGATATTTTTAAGAGCCAGATTGTAGAGCGTTGCGGTGCACTCAGGGACATTTCTGAGGGAAACAGGCAGCCGGCACCAGCATCTGCTGCTCCCCAAGAGAAGGAGGGAGGGGCAGTGAAGTCTGACAACCCCGGGCTTTTTGGACCAGGTAACTATGGAGCCCCTTGCTCCAATAGGTTGGGTACTTCCTAGGTCCAGAACATCTTGCCCCTTGGCACTGCAAGTGACTTCCTGCTTGTCCTGCATTGGAAGATGGACAGACGGATAGATGAATAATGGACAGACACAGAGAATAAGCTCCAGCTGGGTTGACTCCACCCAGTCAGAAGATCCTTGTCACCAACCACATAAAGATCTCTTAATAGTTCTGGTAGAGACCCCTCTAAGTCTGTTACTGGAGGGGTCTTCTGTGATGAAATATCCAGGTTCTTTGTGTCTTGAACAAAGAATTGAGCAAGACACAAAAAAGCAGCAACAAAGGGATAGATTTATTAAACATGGAAGCAGAAAGCACACTCCACAGAATGGGAGCTACTCAAGCAAGCGAGTCTCAAAAGCCACTCACTCTTTCTGGACCCAAGGACTTTTAATTACAGAAGGGAGGGGTGAGGGTTAGGGTTAGGCTTTTCTTTGACTAATGTAGGTGATTGATATCTGTGGATTATATCACATTATATTTACTGTGCATAAACTATCCCATTATCCTGTGTTATAATTACAATCTTCTTTTCTTTGGTGTATGCATGAGTCTCAAGGGGAATCTCTATTGGGTTTTACTTCCCAACTGTGGTTGGACTCATTTGTTTGCTGGAGGGAATTTATGTAGTTCAACAGGTAATCTGATATTGGGGAAGTTCAAGGGGAAGTCTTTTTATTATTATTTTTGTTTTATTTTGTTTTTCAAAACAGGGTCTCTCTATGTAGCCCTAGGTTATCCTGGAACTCACTCTGTAGACCAGCCTGGCCTTGAGTTCTGGGACTGAAGGCGTGCACCACCATAGAGAAGTCTTTTTTTAATGGCTAGGTCCTGGGACTCATTTCCCTCTGACTCTTCGTCATGTTTGTCTGCCCCTTCCTGTCTGCCTCAAGCCCGTCTTGGTTGATGCTGTCATGGCTCTATCCCCACTGACACAAATTTTTTGAGTGTGTGAGCTTGGCCACCTTTGACAGGCTGTCCACAAAGGTTGCTGGGTTCTTTTTGATTGGCGGGTTGGTTGGTTTTATGAGACTGCTTAGGCTGGCCCTGGACTCCTGGCAACCTTCTGGTCTCAGACTCCCAAGTGCTGGGATTATAGCTGAGGGCAACTATACCTACCTTCTTGTGTTTTAAACCCATCCAGCATGGCTACCAGTCTTCACCATTGTCACCCTGAGAGGGTCTCCTGGGAACTGCTGAGCAGTTCCTGCTCCTCAGACAGCCTGTGTCTGAATAAATGGCTAGGTTAGGATCAATGAGGGATAGAAGAAGGACAGGTTGGGTAGGACAAGCAGGGGAGTGGAAGCAGATGGAACCCTACCTCTGCTTGAGCCCAGTGAGGCCTGAAATACAAACTAGACCTCAGAGCTTGTCCCATCTGAGGGACAAGACTGGGCTTTTGACCCATCCCACAAAGGTTAGTCAAGGGACTCCATCATCAGCCTGGAGGTACAGACTCTAAGCAACTTCAGCCAGGACCTGGGCAGGGTAGGGTGAGTCTAAGAACAGGTCTTGGCTGCAGCTCTTCGCGCAGCACTAGCAGGACCCCCAGAGACCCCTACGGCTGACACTACTGATCTCTAGATGCAGTAACCTGCAAGGATAGAGAGCCTCACTCACTTTTCAAGAACAGCACTGTTGCCCAGGAGCCCAGTATATGCCTCCTGTTATGAGCATGGATCTGAGGCCAGAGGACAATCACTAATATTTCCATCATCTTCTGTTCTGGAAAAAAAAAAAGATTTGCACAGAGGCATATGGCTAGTAATAGAAAGGAAGATAGTTTGTTAAGGGAGAAAGAGATTTTTTTTTTTTTTTTTGGTTTTTTGAGACAGGGTTTCTCTGTGTAGCCCTGGCTGTCCTGGACTCAATTTGTAGACCAGGCTGGCCTCGAACTCGCAAAGATCTGCCTGCCTCTGCCTCTCAAGTGCTGGGATTAAAGGCGTGCTCCACCACCGCCCGGCTTGGGAACTCATTTTTTAACTTGGAAATGGGTCTGAGCTAGAGAGGTCAGGGCTCCAGAGAGACTGGGTGGCAGCGCCATATAATCATCTTTCTATGACCCATTCGCCATATGATCATCTTTCTATGACC
>CAJQZJ010033208.1:1396850-1453030 GCA_907164525.1 Lophiomys imhausi | reverse complement strand
TCTTTCTATGACCCATTCGCCATATGATCATCTTTCTATGACCCATTTGCATATTGTTCATGTTTTCTCAGATGCCCTGTCTTGTCTAGTCCCCACTCATAGGACTGTTCTCCAAACAGGGATGTTTCCTGTTACCCAGAAGGTCACAAAAGTCAGGGCTCTGTGTGGAAAACTGGGACTAAAGTTCAAATTTCAAAGCAAAGGCTTACCCGGTGGCTCCGTCGCTCGGAAAGTCACAAGGGATTTAGGAGTTGTGTGCCAGGCACTGTGACTGGAGACTAAATGCAGGTTTCTTACTGTGTCACTGCAATAGAATATTTTCAGCTTACCATTTGGGAGAGTACAGCCCATCACAGTGGGGAAGGCACGCAGGGTTAACAGCATCTAATAGCTACTTGCTGCACGGCTCTGAACTTGGGCTGAAAGCTGTAAAGCTCGGCATCTCAAGCTTCCTCCAGCCCCCCCACCCACCCACCCAGAATTAATCTCTGAATTACATGGCTACATCCTAACTACATCCTCAGGTTCCACAGATTCCCGGAACATAGCCACCAGCTGGGGATGATGTGTTCAAACACATAAGCCTGTGGAGACATTTCCCATGCAAACCATAATGGACAGGTATCCTGCATGACTGGGGTGGGTTGGCAGTCACAAGCTTCCTCTTCTGTAGTCAGGGGCTGGAGGAGTCAAGGAGGCTGGGGACAGGACCAGTATGAATGTGTTGTTACTGGACTGAGCTGGTCTCTGGGTCAGGATGGGGATGAGTGTTGGTATGGTAATCGGCAACAGGCAGAGATAGGATCACAGTCATGAATCTCTCCAAGCAGCTCATTACTTCTGGAGATAAGAACATGACAAGCCAACACTGTAAACCCCCAACCCATGAGCTAGCTGTTCCACTCTGCAGCCTGGGCTGTATCTGAGGGCTAAGGTGCCTTGGCACATTTGGGCACACCTGAGATGTGTGAGGTGAGTTGGTGGTAGTGGCAGGTGAACCCTTGTGGCTCTGAAGCCTATTCCCCAAGACACTCCCAGGAAGGAAGAATCAAGGAAGTAAGTCTATGGTTCCCAAGAGTCTGCTTTGATAAACCACAATTTTCTTTATTGTGTTTGGAAACAGCCATTTCCATCAGAAAGTTCCAGAAGCTTGTTGAATTGGAGGTTTGTTCACTTGGAGCCACATTTTTGACCATTGCTTTGCAAACTTATCCCATGGCTTTCTCTTATGACTGTCTAGTATGCTCCTCTGTCCACATCCCAAAGAGCCTGTTCAGTCCCTCCACTCCATAGAAAGATTGAGGTGTTGTGGGGACCCAGGAAATGGAGGCTTATGAGAAATGCCTTGTGGCTGGGAAAATGAAAGTAACTTGTGGGAGATATCTAAGATGGCACCGGCTGGAAGATGCTGGGGATGAGTTGAAGCCCGATAGTGGGTATAGCTGATTGGGTGAGTAAGACTTCTGTACTCGTGACCAGTGAATGATCACCATGTTACCAAGCTTGTGCTATGTGATGTAATAGGATGACCTTTAATGGCCCACGTGGACTCATGTGGAAACACCCATTTGGTTCTGTATATAAGCTAGGGGATGAAACATTAAAAATGGGAAATGCTTAGACATCACCCCTGTCTCGTCTATTAGTCTTCGGAATGAAGGCTGGAGAGTCAGGCGGGCAGCACACTCACCTTTTCCCTGAGACCCCTTTATGTGGTGATTGCCCTATAAGGGCCCCATGGCAAAGTGTGGCAGGCCATGTTGTCTGCCTGAGGCTTTGGCCACAGGTAGTGTGGGTGACAGGGCCCAGAGTCCCAGCTCACTCCCCAGCCATTTCACACTGAGTGCCTCTCAGGATAGAGGTCACTAGGTCCTACACTCATAGAGGGAGCAGCATTCTCCCCAGGAGGGCTTGTCCAAAGAGTAAGGACATTGTGGGGACACCAGCATGTGGTCTCATCTCAGAAATGGTAACACACAAGTACCATTACTTCACATACTTCACCTATAGGAGACCTGGCCTCACTGTATGTGAAGATAAAACTTACGTGATTTGACTCTGAGGTCCCTAGCTACTTAGCAAGTGACGGTTGTGACTGGTATTCCAGGACCATAAGGACGATCCTATTTTAAGTATCAGGCAGAACCTACTACCTGGAACACACACAATGCTGAGTCCAGGCAGAATCCATGTCAAGAGCAGGGCAGAACCCATTCTTCACCTCTAGACCCCAGACAAGCCTGGTTGACCTCTGCAAATGGGTGGGCTGGAGAAGATTAAGGGGTGTCAAAGAGCCTGACCAGACAGGGCCCAGGCCTTTCTTGTCTTCCTCTGGAAGGCATGGGAAGAGGCAGCCTGCAGGGCTTAGCACCTGCATGTTATTTTTAGGGAAAGTTTTACACTCAATTATCCATGTTAACTCAACATAATTCATCCTCTGAAGAGAAAACATGCAAAAATTAGACACACCAGCCCCTGAGCATTGCTTCAGTCAGGCTGAGTTAGCGAAGATCCCAGTGTGTGTCCTGAGGTGGGAGAAGAGAGTCAGTCTGCCTTCAGGAGCCAGTGTCCTCTGGACTGGGCTGCCATGGACAGATGCCTGGCACCATTGTTGTTTATTACTTTTATTCAGCCCAGGGGATGGAAATCAGAGCTCCTGTATATCAGACAAGTGTTCCATTACTGAACCATACTCCAGCAGGGCAAACCTCTGCTTAGCATCCCGTTCTGTGGGGGCTCTGTCTTCTGAAGAGATTCAGTTTCCCCTGAGAGTAGAGTTAGGTTCCCTTCCCTCATCACCCTATGGTCCCCAAACATCTTAGCCCCACAGAAGGTGAAGAACTGACAGTTTACAGAGGGTTCTCTTGGGACATTCTGGAGCAAATGACCAAAACCCAAGTCAAATCATCTTGAGGAAAACAGGGCTCATGTAACCAAAGAGTCCAAGGAGTCAACTGGACTGGAACAGGGAAGCTGGTCCAGAAAGCTACAGCTCCATTTCACCCCAGAAGAGGTCCCAGGAGACAAAAATCTCAAGGACCAGGGGTCCGCCAGTAATAAGGGATCCTCCAGAGAAAGGAGTCCCAGAAACACCTGAGGCTGAGAACCAGAGGGCTTCCACAGTGAGGTAGACATATGTCTCCTTCAAATTACATGTGAAAACCCCAAGGAGGTAGTGTTGGGGGGAGTGTTTTGTGGGGTGATTAGGCTGTGAGGATCCATCTCATGCCAAGGACTAATGTTTCTATACAAGCACACTTATAAAAAACCCCTCATCCCTCCTACTGAGCAAAGACAAACAAGAAGTGCCATCCACGAAGCAGAAGGGGCCCTCACTGGACATAGGACCTGTCTTGTCCTCACACTTGCAGTCATTTATAAGCTATCCAGCATCTAACCTTGTGTCACAGCCACTCGTATGGGCTAAAATAGATTTCTCCCCTTCCCCTGTGGGGCATTTTTGTCTTATGCCCTCCACCACAGATAGATGTTACCCATGGGATCAAAAGAAGGAAGAGATGCCCGAAAGCAGACACTCTTTCAACATATCCTGGACCAGAAATGAGCTAGCACACCCCACCAAGAAATGGAGCATTCACTGAGCCAGAATGAAGGGGATGGAGGATGTAGGATGTAGGGACTCCCACTGACTCCACGTGGCCTTTTCCCTGTAGACACAGCCCTGACTCGCTGTGTGGATTAGGTTAGTGTCAGTTCATAATCCAGCCACCTCTTACTGACCTCAGGTATTCAACAGCCACCTGGATGCTAGCTTCCTCTGTCCCTGTCAGGACTGGTCCCTGAAGCTTCCTACTGTCTCCCCACCAGCATGGCCTGGAGCTGACAAGGGAATGCTTCCTGTATCCAGGCATCCTGGGGGGAAGTGAAACTAGAGTGATCTGCCTTCCAGAATGGACAGAGGCAAAACCAGGGTGAGGTCTGAGCCCCCACTGGTCGTTCATTCACTTATCTGTCCACCTAGGCTCTTTCATCACAGCTGAAGACGAATTCTGGGGGCCTTGGGGCTCATCATGGCTCTTCAGTGTAATCAGCATAGGAGCACCCCAGCTGGCCACATCCCACCCCAGCCGTGCCCTTCCTGTCCTGGCTACACTCCTTCCCAGACACGCCCTCTCATCCAAGCACAGCCCAGCTCTTCTTCTGCCAATGGCTCTGTCCTGCTCCCTGCACTTCCTACTTGGGACTCCCACTCAGCCACTGAGCATGGGGTGGGGGAGTTGAGAAGTTGACCAAGAAGAGTGTGGTGTGGTGAGTCTATCAATTCATCCAAATCTTTCACTGTTGTTGGGGGAGCTGAACAGAGTCTCTCTGTGTAACTCAGCCCCACTTTGATCTCTGGATCCTCCGGCCTCGGTCTTTTGTGTGCCATTTCCAGCTTCAAAGCTTCTTTCGGAGCTTCAGTCTGACCACAGCATGTGCTGAGTGCTCTCTGGGCAGCAGCTCTGTGCCTTACAACAGTGCCTGTCTCCTGACTAAAGCAAACTTCCCACAGATATACCTTGAAATTCTGCAATGACAACCCAGAATGGGCCTTCCTGGTCTAAAACCAAGATGTTAGTGAGTCTAGGGCCTTCTGGAGGGCCCGTGGCCCCCACAGTGGTTGAAGGGGGTGGCTTCTACAGCTGCCTTCTCCCTGGTTGTGTCCCCTCCCCTCTTTATGTAGAAACCCTTCCTGTGTTTTTGTTTGTTTGTTTTGTTTCCTCTGATGGGCCAGGGTAAACTCTTATGCTAAGGCAGTTAGCAAGCAGCCACCTCACAGATCTTCTGGGTGCCTGGGGCCCAACATTTTGATGACTGCCTGCACTGTCCCAAGCTAATAGAGCCAGTTCCACTAACACTAGGCAGTTGGCACCGCTACTTAGCAGATGAGGAAATGGAGGCTCGTCATACCTAGTGTCACTCAATGGAAGTAGCCAAGACAGAAGTCAAGAGGGCAGATCATGAGCCCTTTGCCTGACCAAATAGGGGAGGCTTGCCGAGGGGGACAACGCCAACATTAGGTGGTGAGAATTCCCAAGCTCCAGTCAAGGGGAGACACTCATCCAAAACAGGAGAAAAAACTAAGGAGGCTGGATATGGCACTTCATGCCTATAATGCTAAGGCTGGAGGATTGCCGTTCGTTCAAGCCCACTTCACTTACACGATGATTTCGTTGGTAGCCTGGAACACAGAGAAAGACCTTGTCTGAAATAAAAATAAACAAAACAAAGGAAGAACTTAAGGATCTGCAGATGGCTCTCCTTCTCCACTCTGCTTATTGTTCTGAGAAAAGCCAGTGACCGACCCTGAGGGTAGAGGGGGACAAAGCAGCAGGGTCTCCATGTGGCTGCAGAGGACCTCAGCAAGCCTGTGCCTACCAACCAAGACCCTGGGAAACCCTGGGCTGAGGGTTCAGCATGGGACCCACGTATGTACATGAGGAAAGTTCACAGGAAGGCTGGGGGACATGACACTGGACAAGAGAAACACAGTTGTCACGGAGCCATTAAGTTCAAGGGTTTGGGATATCTTCGAATGCACGAGAAGTCACAAGAACATAAGCCAAACACCCTTAGGTGCTTCCTTGAGGCAAGCCTTGATCAGGCGTGGGGAAGGACAGGGGCCCACTGCACTCTCCAGGCAGATATTGGCAACCACAGAGCAGACCATGGCAGAATGACTTAATGATTAAACACATGATTTAAAGGGCCCTGTTACAGGCAGTGAGTGCTGGCTGAACCTCCTCAAGTTTGGACTAGAAGTTTCTGGGTGTTTTAGCCACAGGAAATGAAGGATCTCTGGGTGACTTGGGTGGGAGAGATGAAGACCACCCTAGTCTGACCAGGGGTGAGTAGGGGAAGGAGAGCCCAAGGGGTGAACTATTGGGTCCTCAGGACGGGAGGTGCCGCAGCTCTCCACAGCCTCCCTAAGCTAGCAGCCCTGCCTGCTCAGTCCTGAAAGGCCTCTGGACTACGAGGCAGTCATACTGACCCCCACTGCTTGAAATCCCATTCCAAGAGGATGTCAGACATTAAGGAAGAGAGAATTTAGGGAAGTGCATAGGACAGCCACAGCAACATCCTGGGAAAGAGTCCCCTGGGGAAGGGGAAGAGGGTGTGGCGCCTCCCTGCCTAGCCCCTCCTGCTGGCCTGCATTCAGATGGAGTGAGTACTCAGTCTGTATTATGTGAAGAGTGTTCATTCACTGAAAGACACTCTCAGCAGCCTTCTCAGGGTCCACACCGTTTGCACTGTACACATGGGGAAACCAAGGTTCAGTCGGTTTATTTACCTTGTCAGAGCCAATTGACAGGACGAGGTAGAGCTAGGACTCCATACTTCTTGTATACAAATCCCATGGCACCCTACTCACTGCCAGTAGCCGTCTATATCTTGAGGCCCTGTGGTAGCATGTCTCTTGCAGACACACAGTGCACTCTCAGCAGCTACCCCACTTCCTCTCCTGGTTGTTCCCCTAGAATACAGCTTGTGAGCACAGCCAGACTGCAGGGAGAGGAGGAGGCTACCCCCACACATGCACATGTGTTGCTCTATTTTTAAGATTCCTCCTTGGAAGTTAGCAGGCCTTGGAACATGTGCAGTTGCCAAACTGTGAGATGGAGCATACAGTTCAACTCCGCATTGCAGCCGTGCCCACCATCCTCAGTGTCTAGAGGCATTTACACCGTGTCTGCCATCCTCAGTGTCTAGAGGCATTTACACCGTGCCGACCATCCTCAGTGTCTAGAGGCATTTACACCGTGTCTGCCCACAGCCTCAGAGGACAGCTCATGACAATGATGATAAGCAGAACCCAGGAGGCCACACAAACCCGCAGTGCCAGCATGAGAGGCTGAGGCAGGAGGATCCTAAGGGAGACTCTGTCTCCAAAATAGAAGATAAGGGCCAGAGAGATTTCTCAGAGGGTGAAGACATTTGCCACAGAACCAAACAACCTGAATTTGATCTTCAGGGCCCACAGACTGGAGAGAGAGAACTAACTCTCACAAGTTGTCCTCTGATCTGCATGTGCAGACACACATACACACACCGTAGCACACATGTGCCTGCACAAATACAGTCACACACTATATCATACATGTGCCTGTACAAATACACACACCATACATACATATATACACACACAAGCACACACACATACTGTAGCTTGCATGTGCCTGCACAAACACACACACACACACACACACACACACACACCTGTGTCACACATGTCTGCATAAATACACACACACACTCAAATAAATAAGTAAATAAAATGTTGACCAGGAATGGTGATGCACATCTTTGATCTCAGTTCAAGGAAACAGACAGATAGATCTCTATGAGTCTGAGACCAATCTGCTCTACAAAGCGAGATCCAGACCAGCAAGGCTACATACACACTGAGTTCCTGTCTCAAAACAACAATAAAAATATAATAAAATTTAATGAAGATAAACAAATAAATGGATTGGATTAGAGATGTAGTTCAGTGGTAGAGTAGCTTGCCTAGCATGTGTGAGGTCCTGCAGTACAAGAATAGAAAAGAAACAAATAAATAAATAAATATTTGCTGAATTAAGTGTCTGAGCTTTAGAGGTTTCTTATAAAGCAAAAAATAACTGGTGCAGTATGATTGTAAATGTATTTAACTTTTTAAAGAATTCCTTTATTTTTAACTATGTGTATTGGGGGCCGGTATGTATACATCAGTCAGACAACAGTGGAGGCCAGAAGAGGGTGTCACATCCTATCTAGTTGGAGTTACAAGCCATCTTCTGTGGGTTTTGGGAACCAAACTCCAGTCCTCTGAAATTAGCAAGGAGCGATCTCTTTGGACCCTTATTTAGTTTTTTCTGAACTTGTTATGAAGCCTTCTTGCCTAAAAGTGGCCTAGGGGCCAGAAGAAGGTCCATGTGATCTGAAAGGACAATGGCCTCCTTTTCCTGGAGCCTGTGGGACACAACTAGCCAGTGGCACTGCTATATCTGTGTCTGTCTGAGCAATGCTGGGGGGCCATGGGGTCAGTTATCAAACAAAATAAAGATATCAGCTCTTCAGAGGGTGCCTCCTGGAGCCTTTCATTGTGGCTCTTTGAACTTGGCTTTCACACTCAGATAATAGCTAAAAATTCCACATAATGATGGGGACTCGGCCTTACCCATAGCACACAAGGAGTCTAGGGAACTGACGCCATCTTGTATGCTAGCTACATCTGAAAACCCAGACAGATCATGGCCCTGGCTGCAGAGATGGGTCAGCCAGAGCTGGTCCTGGAAGTGGGTCCAGACCAGGAGCAGCTGTGACTCCCCACAACCCACTCAGGTTTTCCTGGTCTCAACACAGTAGGAATTCATGCTTACAGAGCTCTGCTTCCCATAGCTTGTGGGGGCTCAATTTGTCAATGTGCGACCTGAGCCATTGGGGTTATGGCCCAGTCACCTATGGACACAGCTAGATCCAGGCTCGACACTTTGTACAAGGTGCTCGGTGACATGCTGTTTAGAGAGGGCTCCTGTTGAGGAAGCATGGGTCTAAGATGAAAACTTGCAATGAAAGGTCTGTTGTGAGTCTTCCTGGCTCAGAGCAGAAAGAACAATCTAGAAGGGTCCAGAGGCATGGTCACTGGAGAGTCCCATGGTCACTGGAGAGTCCCCTGTGAGGGCCTGCACCTTCATTGTGAACAGTCAGGACTTCTGGATGGTATTTTCCTAGCTGGTTTTAAGCAAATATCTTCTCATAATATTTGTGCTAAGTTGCCATTTATGATTTTTTTTAAAGCTTTGACACTATCGAAAATGAAAGCTTTGGAGACAAGGCTGGCTTAACCAAAAGGTCAGGACTAGACACTATCGAAAATGAAAGCTTTGGAGACAAGGCTGGCTTAGCCAAAAGGTCAGGACTAGAAAACCAAACATGAGCTCAAGCTGCCTTAGAGATGGTCTCTCCCAGGAGCCTTCTGCCAAAAGGATACACTCTTTTAGCCACCGGCTCACTCTTTTAGCCACCGGCTATGGCCCTCCTCTGGGGAACCTCTTGGTGGAGGAAGCCAGATGGCACTGTTGGTGGCTGGGTCTGAGTGAGACCCAGGACACCACAGGGCAGTGAGGTGTGGGCCTGCTATAGCCCAGTGCTACTTCTTCCTAAATTGGTGCACAGTGTCTGTCAGAGAACAAATCTAGTCTCATCGGGGCGGCTCTCAAGCCTACCTTACCTGCAAAGTCTGATAGGCAATCGACCAGAACCCATCAGCGCAGATTTGGAGTTCCCTTTGACAAAGCAAGAAGCCGAGTCTCAGAAAGCCAGACACACTTGCCCAAATATTAAAGGCCTGTTCAACCGCTACAGCCTCAGCCTCCTGAACTGGTTTCTAGCAAGGGAGCACAGTTCTTTCCTTGGAAGACCAAGTGTTTAAACGCAGCTGTCCACAAGTCAAATTTCTGTAGTGAGAGAACCAGCCTTTGTCTGAGCAGGTACTCCCAAAGCAGGCAGTGATCCTAAGTCTGAGGATCTCCCTGCTGGCTGAGCCTGAGTCTGGATCCCTGGTCTGAGTGAAAGTCATTTCTCTCCATAACCCCTGACTCCCCAGAGCCCCCTTAGGTTTCAAAGTTCCAGCACAGCAGGTGCAGCCAGGTAGGTCCATGCAGGGACTGTGATCCCTGAGCCTTCACCCCTGCCTTGGATGCCCCTGGATCTAGTAGGTTTTGTCTGAGGAAGACTGTAGGAGAAGGGGCAGGAAGGCCAATTGGGGAAATAGAAGCAAGGCCCTGGGGGCAAGCAAGGTGGTAGCAAGCCTGGAAACTCTTGCCAGAGCACCTGCCAAGGAGTACAAGATGAAAAGTCCTTCGTTTCCTTGGTCTGAGACAGGGGGAGGGTCCCCTGGGAAAAACTGAGCTGGATGCATGGGCTGCAGTGTTTTCTGCAAGCACAGATGCTTGCTTGCTGCATCACCTACCACCCTGCCCTGCCCCTCTGAAACCCTACAGGGCACCAGCCCTGAGAGTCACTACTAGTAACCAAATCGAGGTGACTACCAAGAGGACAGAGGGGCCCAAAATATCTAAAGGCAGCATAAGACCACGGGATTACTTGGACCTGTACGGAGAGAGATGAGCGTCCCTGCCTTCCTGCTCTTTACTTTCCCTCACCCAACCCTTCGCGGGGCGAGAGGCCCCCGCTGGGTGCTTCTGGCACCCCGCAGGCACACAGAAGGGAGGGGGCCCAAGCAGCTGTACAAAATCTTTGCCATACCAGCAGGGTGCTGCCTCCTTCCCCGCCTTTCCCTCAGAACACCCTCACGTCCCTGAAGGAGCCGGAGGCGACTAAGGGTAGCTTCCTTTTTGGGATGAGAGAAGTTGGGACAAACGATCAGGGAAGAAGACTGTGCTGCCCCAGAGGGGTTGAAAGGAAAGATCCAATATCCCCTCATTCTGCCACACCCTGTCGGGAATCCTGGTTCCCTGAGGTACTCATCCCAGCCCAGGTGGTCCCCGGGAGAGTTCAGGAGCGACTGCCAGCCAGCATCCGGGTGGGGAGGGGACAGTGGCTGTGGCCGCGTTTCTGTCTCTCCAACACCCTCCTCCACTGCTGGGCGCGCCGCGCAGCCGCCAGCTCAGTGGAGGCGCGAGGAGCCCGGCAGTCTCCGGCGCAGCAGGAGGTGTGCGGAGCCGGGTGCGGGGAGAGCGCGAAGAAGAGGGAGGAGAGTGAGCATGCTGGGCAGCCGTGCGTGCGCTCCGCTCTGCGCCACAGGCTCGCCCAACGAAGCATAAGCCCGCAGGGTCGCGGTCCTGAGGACGTTGCTACCGCCAAGGCGTGCAGAGAACCAACCACAGAATCTGGAGATCGGTAGCAGCCCGGATCTGGACAGGCTCGGGGCCAGGAGGGAGCCGAGGAAGAGGAGAGTCGAAACTCAGATCCCAGACTCCGGAGGAGAAAGGAGAGTGGGTCCCGGAACCGGTGAGTCGCGAGCTCCAGAGCACCCAGGATCGTCTGGATCGCGCGCTTTGCTGCTGGACGGCACGCCCCCCTTAGTTCTGCACCCTCCCCTCTGGGCGCCTCCTCATCTGCCCCTGGGGGGATTGTCACCTGCAAAGGTGCAGGATAAAGCCACGCACCCAGCGCCCACCATGCACCTCAACAGCTCCGTGATGCAGGGCGCCCCTGGTGAACCCGGAGCCCAGCCCTTCCCGCGGCCACAATCCAGACTAGAGGCGATGCTCCTGGCGCTCGGCTTGGGCAATGGCTCTGGCAATACCTCGGAATCCGTCCTGGCAGCGCCCAACAGCGACCTGGACGTGAACACTGACATCTATTCCAAGGTGCTGGTGACCACTGTATACCTGGCACTCTTTGTGGTGGGCACTGTGGGCAACTCAGTGACAGCCTTCACTCTGGCACGGAAGAAGTCGCTGCAGAACCTTCAGAGCACTGTGCATTACCACCTGGGCAGCCTGGCCCTGTCCGACCTGCTCATTCTGCTGCTGGCCATGCCCGTGGAGCTGTACAACTTCATCTGGGTGCACCATCCCTGGGCCTTTGGGGATGCTGGCTGCCGCGGCTACTATTTCCTGAGGGATGTCTGTACTTACGCCACAGCCTTCAATGTGGCCAGCCTGAGCGTGGAGCGCTACTTGGCCATCTGCCATCCCTTCAAGGCCAAGACCCTCATGTCCCGCAGCCGCACCAAAAAATTCATCAGTGCCATATGGCTAGCCTCGGGGCTCCTGGCGGTGCCCATGCTCTTCACCATGGGCCTGCAGAACCGCAGTGCCGATGGCCAGCACCCTGGCGGCCTGGTGTGCACACCCATTGTGGACACAGCCACCGTCAAGGCCGTCATCCAGGTAAGAGTGTCTTAGGTGGGGACTCTCTGTGCTATGCCACATTAGAGAGCACACCAGGGCAGCCAGTTTTCCCAGTCTCGGTGTTTCTTTCCATAGGAGCCGCATAGACTTAACGGTGTCACCTCGGAAGCCCCAGTGATTCAAGGCACCACCTGGGGAGACACAGGCGTTGCCTTGTGGAAAGAACTGTCCCTCAGCCGTGCTTTCTTCTCCCAGTGAGATCATTCTGAGTGGTGCTTACTGAGACAGCTCGGCAAGGCTGCTCCGGAGGCTGGGAAGGTGCAGAACACCTCCATCCCTCCTTCCTCAACTTTTCACTCCCAGTTGTGTGCCCCACCCTACTTCCTCTCCTCCTGTTGAAGGGGACTTGAGCCTTGATCAGTGACTTCCCTCTACCTACTGTAAGCCTGAGGGTATTCTCAGGGAAGAGGGTTTCCGTGAGCCTTTCAAGAGGCTACAGGATTGCCCCGGGCCCCAAAGCTGGCTCCCGAACACCTTCTGGCTGCATCTCCTGGATCCGAACCCAGGAGTTGCACTTTTAACCTTGACTTGTTCCTAGTTGAGTTGCAGCCAGGGACAGTTGCAAATGGGGACATCTGCAAAGTGAGGTGATCATAACATTGAAGAGAGAGCTGTGAGAGGGGTTCACAGGTCCCCAGGCTGTCAATGCACCCCTGGCCCTTGCTGCCAGCAGTGCTGTTTCGGCAGAGCAATCTGGGGCGTCTGGGTGTGGAAGGGTGTGGTGATGCAAGTAAGATTGGGTGATTAACTACAGTCCTCCGTGGGTCTGAGCACAGCACCATGGGAACCTGCTTGGAGCCCTCCTTGGAAGTCACTAGTAGAGGAGGGGCTCAACATTGCAGGGAGCTTATCAGGAAATGACCATGAGATGGGAAAGGGGGTTTCCACTGAGGAAGTAGGAGCAGAAATAACATTTTAAGCCAAGCATGGTAGTGCTAACACTCCAGAGACTGTAGCAGGAGGATTACAAATTTGAGGCAAGCCTGGGTGACATTGTGAGACCCCTGTCTGGAACACAGCAAAAAAGAAGAAAGAAAGAAATTTTTCAATAATTTCTCGGTCCTAGACCCTGGATAACCATGGAGGTACAGGGAGGGTTCTCCTTCACCCCAGAGTGGGTAAACAAGGCAGAGAATGGGAGGGTCTGGACAGAGGCTCCTGCCATGTTAGAGGGGCCTCCAGGGAAGCTGGCTGCCCCAAATGTCTGTCATTTTCCTCACCAAGCCATCCATAGCTTCCCAGCAGGACTCCATGGTCACTTTGGAAGCGACATGGTATGTTCAGGTGTCACCCAGAAACCAGAAATGCTGGGTCCATTGTAATCAGCATTCAGAAATTGGGCAGTGTCTGACTCAACAGGTCTGTTCTGAGGTGGGCCTTGGGGCTGAAACACACTTATACTACAAGTGTCCCTGCCTCGGGTCCCTCCTGAGGTGCCACTCTTAGCAGGGGAAAGTCAGTGCTCAGCTTTCCTAGCAGGGTCCTCTGCATTGAGGCACAAACACATTCATTGGGTGCTTCATGTGACAAACAGTGGGAAATTACTGTGGTTCTTTGCTTCCTTTGAGGCATCATGTTTCTTCCCTCACACTCCTGTCTTTGGTAAGCTTTGTAGGAAGCGGGGCTTCCCAGCCCACACTGTTTGGGAACCGCAGCCTGTCCACCTGCAGGGCCTCAGCAAACACAGTTCATACTCATCTCCTATACAGTGCCCTTTCTGAGACTCCTGCAGAACCCCTGTTGGAGCCACAGAACTGGATCCTCTTATGACAGGGTGTCTCCTCCCTCCCAAAACTCTGTTGTCTGGGGCTTGTCATTGCTTGGCAGCCTCAGGGCCCATTTGACAGGGTCCTGACCCATCCTGGGGGAGGCTCCCCTCTGTAACTGTGGAAGTGTTGACTGAGTGTTTACTACGCGCCTACTGGCCACCTTTGTGCCCTTGGAGAACAGTGCTTCCATTTTCCTTCAAAAGACTCAGCCTCATTCTTGGAGTGACTGATTACAGTGTCCATCTGACGTTAACAACTGATCGGGTCTCTGTGGCTGGGAACATTAGCTTCTGTGGGTGCTTGATGAGACAATTCCTCAGGAGAGGGTTGGGCCCTCTTACCCCTCCTGTTCCACCGTCCACCATCTGAAGATATGTTTTGATTCCTGGGATCGTGGGGTTTGCGGTGCCCACCAAGATGTCTGGGTAACTGAAGCAGACCTGCATGTCTAGCTTCTGTTCCACTGAGTGTCCCCAGTCAGGGCTGGCCATCCCATGTCTCCATCCTCATGACCATATTTGGAAGTGTTGAAGTATTGGCCTCTTTCCAAAATAGGGACATCCCCCTGCCTTACCGTCTTCTGTGAGGACGGCTACTTTGCACACTTTAAGGACTCCATCTCGGGCACTTGTAAACAGAAGCTATTCAAAAATGAGCTGAGGCTTAGGTGGTGAAACTTCTGAGCAGCTTAGAGGCCAGACGTTTGGGATGTAGCAGGACAGGGTGGGGCCAGGCAGGTGGTGGGAGGAACGGGCTGGAGAGCTAGCTGGTTCTGATCCAAGTGGACAGGAGGAAGAGCTGAAGAGTTGAGGACTTCACAGTGTCCAAGAGTTCCCCGGGACTGTCCCTGACCAATCCTCAGCCACATGTGGCCCTGACTGTGCCCAGACCATCATCCTGCTCTGATCTTGGGCCTTATAGTTCCCTGTTGCTAACCTTGGAGCTTGTAACCCAGGTGATAGCTCATATGGGTTCAGGTAATATGTACTGAACATGAATACGTGAGGAAGATAAGCAAGCCCAAGGACCGTGTCCATCCTCCCCAACCCATCATCTGTGGTTATCCTCAGAAAGCCTCTTTTCCGATGAAAATGGAAGCATTCCCCTTGCAGTCAGATCCAACTTTCAAGGCAGCATCAGCCCTGGCTAGGGTACACACTCCCTCCCAGGGGTCGGAGAGGCTACAATCCACTCTGGGAAGGTGGCGCCTGCAGTCAATGCTTCAAGTCTACAGCAGGTCAGTTGCAAGATGACGACGACGTGGTGGGCATCCAGGCTGCTCGGGATGACTAGGGAAGAGGCACTTTGACTCCTCAAGGGGGAAAACTGGTTTCCATAGAGTTTATGAAAACACAGCCCCAAAAAAGGCTGCATGTGTGTGGGTGAAGCAATAGTGAACACTGAATATTGATCTCTTTCCTATATGCTTGCAGTATTTCACGATCACACCCAAGTGACAGTTTATGCATGTGGGTTCAGTTCTCTCCCTCCACTGTGGGGCCGGGGGTCAAACACGGGCTGTTAGGTTTGCACAGGGAGTGTTTTTTACCATCCTGATGGTTGAAGCTTTTATTTGATTTGATTTGATGTGATTTCTACTCATGTGTGTGTGTGTGTGACTGTGCCCTGGAGCTGGAGTTAGCTGTGAGCCACCTCATCTGGGTGCTGGAAACCAAATCCCGGTCCTTTGGAAGAACAGGAGGCACTATGCCCACCTAGCCATCTCTCCAGCCCCCTGATCAAAGCTTTTAAAAGCCCCCAACTTGCTATATATCCCTGGGCATCGTGGTACACTACGTAGTAAGACCTGGTCACAGAGGGAATTTGGCTTATGAAATCCAGTGTGCGGACTACAGCTGCGATTGAGCATAGTGGATAAAACTCTAAAGCTATGGGGAGCAAGGGAGACTGAGACGGCCTTCTAGGAAGAGGTAACCCTCACCTTGGGAGCAGGGTGATCTGACCTTGTTGCTGGCCTGACCTAGCAAGGTAGGACATGAAGGGTGGGGATGTGCAGGCAGTCCAGGTGGGGTCCACACTGGGACCTTGCTTCTCAGAAAGCAGCAGGAATGGGGCCACCTCTTCATGTCAGTCATGACTGGAGAGAGCCAGAATGTATCCAGCTGATTGCCTGTGCATCCCCTGGGGATGAGTTTCTCTGGGAGATGAGTGAAGAGAAGGGAGTTGTTGGAGGTCTGTCCATCTGCATTGCCAAAACCATAATTATACAACCTTGCAAGATTTTCTAGCTGTTTATCTCTAAAGGGAGGAGAGATTCTCAAATCCTTTCCTCCCAGAGTTCCTATCAGTCAGAGTTTTATCACAACCATAGAAATCAAACTAGAGCAGGGGAAGGGCTGTTGGTCATATTGGCCAAGCTGAAACTACCCTCTTCAAGCCTTTGGAACACAGTCTGTCCTTTGGAGGCCACTCCGTCAGTGCCAGAGCTGTTTGGGAAGGCAAACCAGATATAGTTGGTAACTTGGCAGAGACTCCAGCACCTGAGCTACCACTCAGGAATGGACAGTTTGGAGGCCACCCCAGAGCAGCAGTCCAGAGCTGGATTCAAATATGATCTCTATAGATGTTCAGCCACAGGACCCAGAGCACTTAGTTTCCTCACCTTCTGGACAGTAGACAAGCTAATTCATATTAGATGCCTGCATCTAATATGAATTATTAGGGACTGGAGGAGCTCTCAATTCACAACATGCAGGATTCCCTCCACTCCGGGGAACAACAAAAGAGACAGCAGAATCACAGGCAGGCAAGGCCTCTTTGTAGAACAGCAGAACACCAGACATTACCACTCCCAGAATGTTCTTTACCAGAGTCTTAGAGCAGTTCCAATGTCCATCTTTGACACCCTACACGGTTCCTATGACACTAGGTCATGGGACACGGCCAGCTGGCCAGCACTTGTCCACCTCCCTTGAGAGATACTTACTGCACAAGGCAGAGCCCATGGCAAAGTGTCTCCAGCAGTTTATTCTGAGGAATCCTCCTCTGAGAACGCGGAGGTGCTAAGATCGGGGACACGGGTCAAACAAGGTCTCTCATGGGCTCCCAGAGAGGGGTGTGCAGTGTTAGGAGGGAAGGACAAGCCCAGGGGCTCTGGGGCAGACCTGCGCCGTGTGCCCGAGGAACTGAGAGGGTGCTGGGGTGGCTGGAGCCGTGACATTAATGGACAGATGATGCTGTGGCTTTTACTACAGGAATGAGCAGCACCAAGCTTCCCAGCAGAAAAGTATGGAGGCGTGATGTTTTAAGAGTACAGATCTGTCTTTCTGACTTTCAGGAAACCATGTTGGGAACAGTCAGAGTAGTGAGGAAGCAAGCTGCCTGATTCTATTATTCCAGAAGAGTAGCTTAGACTGGGGCTGGGAGGGAGCAAACACAGGCCTGACAGCAGATCTATGACCTCCCCACCTCCCTCCATCCCTCCTCCTCTCCTTCTTCCCCCACTCCCACCCTGAGATCAGCGAGGGGGGGTTAAGAGCACTGACTGATCTTGCAGAGGACCAGGGTTCAATCTCAAGCACCACGTGGCAGCTCACAACTGTCTGTAATTCCTGTTCCAGAGGATCTGACACCCTCACACAGACACCCATGCAGACAGAATACCAATGTACATAAAATAAAAATACATAGATGAAAAGAAAAAAGAATCAACTTCCAAGGCTAGAGAAGTGGCCCAGTGGTTAGGAGCACTGGCAGCACTTCCAGAGGGCCAGGATTCAATTCCCAGCACCCACATGGTAGCTCACAACTGTTTATTCTGTGTAGTTCTGGCTGTTTGCAGATTAGGTTGGCCGCAAACTAACAAGGAACCTGTATCTGCCTTTGTCTTCCACATTTTGGGATCAAAGGCATGCATTTATTATTATTTTTTTGTTTCCTTTTCTCCTTTCCTTGGAGATTTAATTTCTATGTGGATATATCTATCCTTATTGAGACAGGGTTTCTCTGTGTAGCTTGGGCTGTCTTGATTTGCTCTGTAGAGCTCTGTAGATTAAATTGGGCTCGAACTCACAAGGAACCTGGTTTTTCTTTGTCTCCCAAGTTTTGGGATCAAGGTATGAATTTAACTAATTGAACTACCTGTATTAAACAATAATATTAATTAAACCATTTTGTATTAATCTGAATTCCAGTTTTCCCGTAGGAGCCCCACACCTAAAGAGACTGGCTTGTCACCCCTTTCTCTTTATATAAACTTAAGATCATGTGTATTTATTCATTAGATCAGTAACGACATTATTATTATTACTAAACAAAAACTTACATAGTACCTTCGAGGTAAAAAAAAAAAGTGTCCTTTTTAATTCTAGATTGTCATGAGCAGGCAGCCTTATTGTATCAGCAGGGGGTCCTTGCTCTGACTTCATTGTGTAGACCTCTCTGGTCTAGAACTCACAGAGATCCACCTGTCTCGGTCCTTTATGTGCTGGGATCAAAGGCTTGTGCCACCACCACACTGCTCAAATATTTCACCTGAGTCTCCAATAATAGTGACATTCTAAATCCTCAAAATCTCCTATGTGGTTTGGCATCTTCAGCAATGCCAAATCACAAGAATATCTTTTCTATCTCCTGGTACAGGGAAAATCAAAGACATCTAACCAAAAATCAAACAAAAAAAATCCTCCAAAAAACCAAAAAGGAACATTCCAAAAGCCTTGGACTAGTGGTGCAACCCCACGCTGCAATTTTGTTTATCATTCCTTAGAATCTAGTTTCTGCTGCATTTTATTGGTGGGCCTGTCCCAGATATCCCTGACAAGCATCTAGCAGCCAGAGAGCTCTGAGCTCCAGCTGCCATCAATTTTGTGTTTTTCTATTGGGAAGCAACCTTTTCTTTCTTCCCTCATTGTCATTACTTGCAATTTAGCATTCTGTATGTAAGGTCTTTCCTTCTCTAAGCCTGTCTTAGTCCGCTCTTTCTCAAAAAGGATACACAGAGCCATAATTGTTGGTGTAAAAAATCATTTGTAGCCGGGCGGTGGTGGCGCACGCCTTTAATCCCAGCACTTGGGAGGCAGAGGCAGGTGGATCACTGTGAGTTCGAGGCCAGCCTGGTCTACAAAGTGAGTCCAGGACAGCCAAGGATACACAGAGAAACCCTGTCTCGAAAAACCAAAAAAAAAAAAA
Source organism: Lophiomys imhausi (assembly GCA_907164525.1). Taxonomy (NCBI): domain Eukaryota; kingdom Metazoa; phylum Chordata; class Mammalia; order Rodentia; family Muridae; genus Lophiomys; species Lophiomys imhausi. The sequence goes on along the minus strand of CAJQZJ010033208.1, from coordinate 1,434,246 downwards.
AAATCATTTGTATGCTAACAAAAACAAACTCAAATGGAATCCAAATGTATTGAGACATTATGAATTCTTCCATGTTTAATCTAGGTGGTTAATTCTGTTCCCTAGCTCTGTCTAGAAGGCTGCTGGTTTTTTATTACATCAGGAGAGCCAAGGCCTTAGCTCTCCGCCTTTGCTACAAGGCAACAGCTTTTGTTAAGGGAGCCGCACCTCTGAAATGTATTCAGGTTCGGTTCCCTTATCTTTGGTTAGGAAATTGCCTTTCACCCAGTCCTTTTCAGGCTGTAAGCATGGATTCTAATTGCCGTAAGTTAGGCACCATTTGTTGAAATATTGTAATTAAATTATTCCCAGTATTTATATTATAGTTAATGGGTCAGCAGTGTTCATCCTTAACCCACCATTATAAATAATCACACAGACACCTGATGAATTTTATCAAGCCTTAGCCTGGATTGTGTAATCTTAACCTAAGATAGCTTTAATTGGTATTCCACAAATAAAGGCCCAATATATTCATATGTCTCCTTGGGCTCTTATTCTCCATGCTCTGCCGATGTTCCAGGCCACGTGGAAAAACATTCTCCCACCTAACCCATGGCGTGTCTTCTCCTCCCCCGCCCCTGCTTCTTCTTCCCATGATCCTCCTCTCTACCCCAAAAGCCCCCCAATCTTTGTTCCACCCCCTCTTTCTGCCCAATCCAGGCTGCAGCATTTATTCAACCAATGGTTAGCAAGCAAGGTAACACAGCATCACTTGATGTATGTGCGAACAGCAAGCAGGCCTCTGGAAACAGACTAATTAACATTTAGAATACATGACAGATCACTGCAACACACAAGAACCTGTAGCTCAACCCTAGGGTGTCTGACTCGGCCTGCTGGTCTCTTGGGTACTGCATGCATTCAGGCAAATGCCCATGCACATAACAACTTCCAATTTCCCTGTTGTGTCTTCAATTTAATTTATATTGTTTTCATTTCCTAAGTCTGTTCCCCTTGAGTTTAATTTATTCTTCTTTGCCTGGACTGACTGACTGCTTTTCTTGCCTTGTTTTTCTGAGATAGGGTCTCACTGTGAAACCCAGGCTGACCTTAAATTTGCAGTGATCCTCCTGTCTTCACCTGGGATCACAGTGTAAGCCACCACACCCAGTTTATTAGTCTAGATTTCTTATGGTAAAAACTTAGATTGCAGCCAGGCGTGGTGGCGCGCGCCTTTAATCCCAGCACTTGGGAGGCAGAGGCAGGCGGATCTCTGTGAGTTCGAGGCCAGCCTGGTCTACAAAGCAAGTCCAGGATAGCCAGAGATATACAGAGAAACCCTGTCTCGAAAAACAAAAAAAAAAAAAAACAAAAAAAAACTTAGATTGCTGGTTCAAGAACTTATTTATTTATTTATTTATTTATTATTGGTTTTTTAAAGACAGGGTTTCTCTGTGTAGCCTTGGCTGTCCTGGAACTCACTCTGTAGACCAGGCTCTCCTTGAACTCAGAGATCTGCCTGCCTCTGCCTCCTGACTGCTGGGATTAAAGTCTTGAGCCACAACACCCAGATGAACTTTATTATTTAATGTATAAACAATTAAAGCTACAAAATTTGTCCTAAGTACTGCTTTTGTGACATCTCAATTTTTTTTGAGAACATATCCTTTCTTGTCCAAATATTTTCTTAAACAGCTCTTGAGTTGTTTAGAAGTGTTTTACTTCCTAGATGCCTATACATCTTTCCAGACACCATTGTGCTACATCCATCTCTAACTCAATCCTATTGTCTTTGAAAACTATGCTCAGAAAACTATGGTATAAATTTAGTTTGTTAGAGACTGCTTTATACCGAAGAGAGTAATCTACTTGGTGGATATTGCACAGAACGGAGGCAGAATATTCCGTTACCAACAGATTTTCTGTAAGGGCCAATGGTTTGCTGGTCTTTAATTTTCCTCTAACATTTCAGTCTTTCTCTTTCATGAGATCTTATCTTCCTATTCATGGCAGAGGGTTCTGTACCTCGGGGAACATGGCCATGATGCTGACATTTTTGCTGTTGTTGTTTTTGTCTTGAGGTAAAATCTCACTGTGTAGCGTAGGCTATCCTTGACAGCACATCCTCCTGCTCCACCTTCCCAAGGGTTGAAATAACAGGTGGGTACCACCATGCCTGCTCCTCTGCTTGTGAAAGCCTTGACCATTCCTTTCTTTGGGTCATCCTTTTAGGTTCCTCTGTGGTCACCAGATGATAAAGGGGAAATTGAGGTCCTTCTTTGGATTCTTAGTCTCACTAACAAAAGAATTTAAGAATGGATTCAAATAGAAGTCCAGGGATGATTTCATTAAAGTTTAAAAAGAAAAACTTGCAGGGCAGGTGCAATGTAATCTCATCAGCTGCTTGGAGAAGAATGGAGAGGGAAAAGCAATTTAAGTCATCTTGGGAGTTAGACACGTGGCAGACACATGGCCACATAGCTGTGGGGGAGGCGGGCAGAGGCTTTAGAGAAAGAGCAGAGAAGCCCAAAGTGTCAGAAAAACATTCATAGGTTGTGGTCAGCATCCAAAGAGACAGAGAGAAAGGGAGAACGCAGTGCCTTTTTGATTCAGGCTTCAGAAAAGTGAGACAGCACAGCTGGATCTCCTGGTAGCTTATGGAGTCCATGCACTGGGGAACTCTGGAAAGGAAAAGTACATGATTTCCCCAAAGGGAAAATTATCCCCCTATCTCTTTACCATAGTTTAAGGTGAGCCCACCTTCCTAATGGCAGTCACTTGGGCAGCCAATTGACCAGGCCCAGCAGGAATGTTAGGTCTTCATCCAGGCCAGAGATTCTGTGCTTTTGGCCAGAATGAGATTTTTTTTTTCTTTTTTTTTTTTTTTTGGTTTTTCGAGACAGGGTTTCTCTGAATATCTCTAGTTGTCCTGGACTCACTTTGTAGACCAGGCTGGCCTCGAACTCACAAAGATCCGCCTGCCTCTGCCTCCCAAGTGCTGGGATTAAAGGCGTGCGCCACCACCGCCCGGCCAGAGATTTTTTTTTTTTCTTAATGGGCCTTTTGTACCATCTGTTGATGGTGGTGCCAACATCAGCACCATTACTAAGTCCTCAGTTGTTCCCTGTATGCTTGTCTTAGGCTTGGCTCATGGCTGTGGCTCAGTTCTCAAACCCTTTACTGTGTGTTATATGCATGTGCCACTTGAAGACAATCCCACGACTCATGTTGGGTCAGACATAGCTTTAGTGGGTCCCTTTCTGTCTCCTCTCAGAAATCACCCCATGGTCCTCAGTTTCTAGGGCTCCTTTTCTCCATCCACTGTCAAGGAAGCTGGAATCTTCCATCTCATGTCTGTTGGCCTTCCTGAGTCACCCCTCTATTTGGTGCTGTGGTGAAGGCTCTAGCAGGGTCATCCCTGCACATCCCTAAGACTTTAGAATCTGGTAAAGGGAGCACTGAGGTGAGTCACATACAGGCCTCCAACTTCTCACTGGTCTTCCTGGGGTCTTTCCCAAGTATCAACTTCCTCCTGTCAGTGGATCACCTTTCCCCATTTCTTTGCATATTTGATGGTTTTTAAATTGGTAAACACTGTAGATGACACATTACAGAGATTTTGGGTTCTGTTACATTCCTTTAAAGAGTATGATTTCTGCTCTAGCGAGTGGCTCTGTAGTTTATAGAGCATCCTCAGCTTGCTTAGGCTGGATTTGATGTTATGCTGAGTGGAAGAGGAAAATACACACACACACACACACACACACACACACACACACACAGAGTTGTATATGTATAGATATGTATACACACACATAGCTGTATGTATATGTGTGTGCATATATATGTATATATATACATATATATACACACATAACTGTATATATTTGTTTGTGTGCATACACACATACACACATACACACATTGATGGGGGTTTGCTTCAACCTGTAGGGTAATCCTCCACTGGAAGACCAGTGTCCTAACAGCCCCTCCCCTCTGGTTTGACCCTCCAAGAAGTCTTCCATGTTCTGTCTCTGCTTAGCCCTACCAGCACAGACTCCACAGCGAAGCCCTGTGTGGATTGGATTCACAGTCCAGGCCCTGAACTTGGCCTCGCCAGCTTAAAGAGCTGTCCTGACAAAGACTCTATCACAGAAGCCTCCCCAAACAGTGGACTGGTGAAGGGCCTCTGGTACTGGGAGCAGTCAGCATCCCATCAGAACGCAGGGCCCTGTGGCACCTGGGGATGGTTTATGGCTGTTTATAGCAATGGATCTTGTCCAGTATCTCAAGCAAAAATCTTCTCCTGACTTTAAACACTGTCTGCATCCACAAATACCTCTGACAGCTAGGATGTAAAACTTTGGCTTGAAGGGATTATTACAACAATGTTGTGAAGAGGACATAAGGACATAACAAAGGAAGGTACTTATACAACAAATGTTCAGCAAGTCTTAGACTAAGACTTATAAAAAGAGCAGAACTGTTTGGATTTCAACATGTTTAGCCACTTGTCTATGAAAAGGTGAATTTATTGTAAATTCCTCTAACTCTCCTTTGGTGTATTTAAAGGTTAAGAGCATTCTTGGGAGAGCTCTGCTTTCTTGTAACCCAAAATGGGTTCTTCTCTTTAAAGATGCAGCACTTCCAACCTCTCAAGGTTCAGAGAGCCCTGCAACTGTCTGGAGATAATCTCTCCCTGGGAACTGTTAAAATGTAAATACTCACAGCCAGCCGTCAGTCCAGCACATAATTTCCAAGAGTTCAGTAGAACTACACAATCCCCAGCTCCAGAGGGTCAAGGAGACTGGTGTAAAGCACATCTGGATCATGTCATTTTGGAAGCTGAGAGCCAGCCATCCAGGCCTTAGAGCTGGTCTGGATCCAGGCAGGACTAGCTCATTTATAAGCCTGTCTGTTGCAGGCAGGATATGCACAGTAGGAAGCAACTGTCCAGAGTAGATTTACTGCCTGGGGAGGATGGGGAGCCATCCCACCTGGCTGATAGCCCTCTGGGATCTGTCTCTGGGACCCTGGGCCCAGCTCATTGCAGGGTCACACCTGCTGGCCTCTGTCAGTCACCTTTGAAGACACAAAACAAGGTGTGTAGGACTCTTCCCACCCTAAGGACCCTCAGGCCACCTGAAGCTTCCCTCCTGGGTCCTAACACCACACTCAGGAAAAGCATTTGGACTGCTATGAAGCCAGCTTTGAAGGCTTCTCCACTCCTGGATGGTCCCAGAGTGTTCTTCCTATGACAGCAGGTTAGGAGTGAAGGACACAGTATCCCTTAGAAGAAGAGCAAGGAAGGAAGAAGCCTCAAGTGGGGGCCCAGCCATTGTGTCCCTGTGCTGGCTGGTGTACTTTTGGGGACAGGGATGGAATGACTATCCCCAAAGCCTCCTCTTTTCCTATAGATCTCACAAAAATTTGAGACCCCAGATTTGGCCTCAGAATCCATTTTGCTGAGGTGGGCTGTACTCCTTCCTCATGAGGGCTGTATTGAATTCCAGGAGACAAAGTCGGTGATGTGTCTTGTACAAGATTCTGATGAGGGGCGCTGCAGCAGCTCTGATCCAAGCAGAGGAGGTTTGTCCTCTCTCTGCACCTTAGAGGCTCCAGCATCCACTCAGATGCTGGAGCAGTAATGTGGGGTCACCAGGGTCACACTCCTAGCAGAAGAAAGCATTTCTGGAGCAGCTAGGCACTCCTAGGGCCCCCAGGTTGTCAAATGCGCCTGCAGACTGGAAGCCAGTAATTGCAGGGCTCTTAGGCACATTACCGCCTGTTAAACTTCCTGCAATTAATTTTCCTGACAGCTTGTTTAAAAGGAGCCGTCTAATGTATTAAAAATACCTGTGTTTGTGGCAGATCATCCAGGCGGTGCTCAGAGCTTCCAAAGAAAATCACCAGGGGTGGATGCCCATACTTTACACTGCTCTAACCTCAAACAAATGTGTGCCTGTCATGAGAAGCCCAGAGCCTTCAAGGGTCTCTAGAGCATGCCTGAGATCTGTGGCTGTCATAAACCAGGGCTTGACCCTGCTGGTTCACAGCTATGGGAATATATTCTCTTATGGTTCCAGAGACCAGAGGTCCATATTCCAGGGTGTCTCTCAGGACCATGTTTCCCCCAGGGGCTTTAGGAGGCTACTTTCTCTTCTTCCAGCTGTGATGGTCTCAAGTGTCCTTGGCTTGCAGCCACACTCTTCAGTCTTGCCTTGGTCTTCACATCGCCCTCTTCTGTATATATCTGCCCTCTAGCAATATTTGTCTGAGCTTCAGCATCTATCCTGAACCAGGATGGCTGCATCTCAAATCTGATTATATCTGCAAAACCACTTTTCACAAATAAGGCTATGTATTGACTGGTTGAGAGGCTGAAGACACACACACACACACACACACACACACACACACACACATACACACGCACGCACGCACGCACGCACGCACGCACGCACATGCACATGCGCACACACGCACGCACACACATGCATGCCACCACCATCATGTTATCTCAGTATACCTTAAAGAGAGAGGCAGAGACTGGATCTAAGGTCTGGTCTTGCAGGTCCCAGGCCACAACCTCTGCTCTTCCCTGAGCTGTGTCTAAAGGACACACTGGGAACCTTGGTAACAGGAAGAGAAAAACAAACTGGAAGGATCTGGGTGCAGCCTTAGACATTCCCACCCCAGTCCACAATTGTTGAAGATGATCCCTAAGGCCAGTAAGCTAAGACCTTGAGCTGGGCTTCTTTCTAGACTACCTTGCCAGGGCAAGGTAGAACACAAGGAGGGCAAGATCTCTGACTTCTGAGTGGCCACTGGGCTGGAACGGCCCCATTATCTTCTGTTTTGCCGTGTTCTGTGCTGAGATGTTAAGTGCTGCTGTTATTCTTGCTGGGATCCTGGATAAATGCCAGCGAGGCCCCCAAGAGACCAGGCCAGCTCTTCGGTTGGCTGCATCTTCCCCACAGCTGCCTCTGGATTCCATCACTAACCACAGCTCTCATCGGCCTGAGTGGAAAGGGCTCCCCTCCACTTGACCACTGCCCCACCTGCCTGGCCACAGGCTTTTCTAGCTGCTACAGGGAGTGTGCTAGCTGATACCAGCAGGATCCTGTGCCACTATATAACAAACTCAGAGCAGATCCATCTGGTGACAGCATACAGGGTTGTCACTGCCACAGCATCTGTGGCTTGAGTCCTACCTACTGGCTTCTGCTGTCTTGTAAGTTGAAGCATGTCTCAGAGAATCTCTGTAGGGTCCAGGTCAGTGAAGGTGCCACTATGGGGACATTCCTAGGCTCAGTCTCCAACATAAGCACCACCTCTGGGGCTGGGGGAGCCCAGAAGGAAGAAATGGGGCTGGTCAGCTTCAGGGCCTCCTCAGGCATAGCCTAGGTGGACAGGCCCTAGGAGGGAATGGCAGGGTGGCTGGCCCTGGTCAGAAGGCTGGAGGCTCTTCCTTGCACTCCCAAATCCAGTCCATCTGCCTCCTGGGCCTTGAGGCTCCCCCAAGAGACCCACGGCCCTGTTCCTGTTGTGAGGTGGGGCTGCCACGATGTGTTCTGAGTAGCATAAAATAGGCCTACCCAACCTGCACTCTGGCATAGGACCCAACCCGGACCATTGCAGCATTATCCCACAGAGGGTGAGATTGACACAAGAAGACATTTCAGCCCTTCCCGTGGCCTCCCACTGAGTTTTAACAGCACTCTTCCTTGACCTTTGTAATTAATTTACAAAACAAATGGGCATCCTGGTGGGCTCTCTGACACTGGCCAAAACCGGTCAGCAGGATTGCCCTGTAGACCGTCAAAACTCAAACACAGGGCTACACAGCAAGACCCTGTCTCAAAAAATCAAAATAAAACAAAACCTGAGCACAGGAAATGGAGGAAATAAACCAGCCAGGAGGCTACCACAGAGGCTTGGGTTCTCAGGAGCCTGTAAGGCAGGTTCCTGTTGAGGGAGCTACCAGTGACGGGGGCTCTGGTACATTCCTCCTGCCCTAAAAAGGGCACTGTCAGAGTTTAAAGTGAGGAGGACAGACTATTTAAGGAAACCTGGAGAGGCACCCATGGGACCCAGCTCTACTCTCCCTGGGCGATGGACCCCATGCTAGCTGCTTACCTGCAGTTTGCCAGAAAGCCTGCTGTCAATGCCCCTGCTGGCCCCCTCCACCAAGGAGCACACTGGCTTTCCTCATTACTTTGCTGTTTGGAGCTCAGGCGGTGCCGTTCTGCACAAATAGTGGATGTTCCCTCCTGCCTTTTTGAGTATAGTACAGACTCTCTAACATGCTTCTAAGCCAGCAGCCCTGGGACCGTTGAAAACAGATCACTGTATGTCTGTCCCTCTGGGTCCCTCAGCAAGGAGCGAACACTGGAAATAAACTGGGCAGCCGCTGCCTGGAACCATGTCCTTCCTCAGAGACAAGGCCCAGCCAGAAGACGGGTCTGATGCCAGCACCCGCTCCTGGTGAAGCTTCTGAGCAGCAGCTGGTCCTCCAATCTCAGCAGTGCAGCAGCCATGTGTGTCCTCTCCTCAGCTGCCTCTGTGCACCCGTCCTGAGGGTCCCATGAGGATGAAGGACTAACTACACGGCTGAGGCCTATAGCAGGATAGGTTTCAGGAGCAGGTGGGAGTCCGTTCTGAAGGCAGGGCAGCAAGTGTTTTAAGGGCTCCAATGATCCCAGCATCTGATCCATGATCCAGTAAGAGTGTTTGAGCTGCCCAGGCTTCACGTACTTTCCTTTCCCCAGATACACACTGCCCCCTCCACCTGCTCAGAAAGACTCCAGGAGTCGTCCCTCCTCTTTTATGTGTTTAGTGCACGTATAAGCCTGAATCCACTCCAAAAGCCCGTCTCCAACACTCACCAGCCTTGGTCCCAAGAATCCTTACGATTCTATTTTTAAAGACTGAGAGAGTTCATTCCTTGATGTCCCCTCACCAGAGCCTTGTGGATTTGGGGGCAGACAAGCTGCTGTGGTCTCTCTGTGGTCTGTCTGGAGCTGCTGCCGCAGGCCATGGTCAAGCGCTCTGTGGAGGACAGCACATGCTCACAACTGTAGCATGCATCTCTGTCTCACTCAAAAAGAGAAAGAAAAGGGAAAAGGAACAGTGTCCTGTGGAGGGAGCTGGTCCCAGGAAGCTAGAGTTTCCACCAAGCAGATTTGGGGGTAGTTGCAAGCAGAGTTGAACCCACCAGGTAATCAAATCAGTCTGGTCAAGAACCCAGTCATGGGCCACGTGCCTGGAGTACCAGTCTTCGCTGGGTCCTTGCTCAGGACAAAGGGGCTTTGGGGGACACTGAGTTTAGTCAGGGAATTTATTTTGAAGCAACCACAGCTGCCCAGCTAGCAGGGGATCGCCAAGACCTCCTTGGCTCACCTCGGTCTTCTAACTAGATCCATAGAAAGCCGTACACAAAAGTGAGAGATGGGTGTCAGGGCCTTGTCCAGACCCCACTGGAGGCCTGTAGGTAACAAGGATTCCACTCTGAGGTGCTTGTTGTCCCAAATCCACACACAGTTTAAACATTCCTTCCCTGGCCTGCCAGCTACAGAGTCACCCTAACCAGCCTCTCTGCTGTGGCCTTCAAGGAACTATGTGCATTTTTGAAGCAGCTGGTTCCAATGAGGAGGCTGGGAAAGAGATGAACATAGAGGCGCAGGGACTGAGGTGTCCAGTCCTTGAGGAGATGAAACACGGGGCATATAGGAAGCCAGGGGCTCCTTTTGTTTGAGAGAGATACCTCAGAAGCATGCAGTATTGAGGGCAGCCTCTCAGGTGGAAGGACCTCCACTTGAGTTGAGAGCCTGACAAGGGAGTTCCCCAAAACAGGGACCTTGCAAAATGCGGGCGGGCCCTAAGTTCTTGCAAAGCAGCAACCAAACACCCTAAGAACCAAAATCCTGACACACATGGTATTCACAAGGACAAAGAACAGTTGGGAGTTCATCACTGCTGGTGGAATGCATTGCTGGTGGGATGTTAAGGAGTTGAGAGTTACAACTTTTTGATAATGATTTTATGTGTAGAGGTGTTTGCCTACATTTATATCAGTGCACAGAGTGCAGGCAGGGCCTCAGGAGGTCAGAGAGGCTGTTAGATCCCTTGGAACTGTAGTTACAGATGGTTGTGAGATGCCAGGAATAGAACCAGGTCCTCTGGAAAAGCAGCCAGTGTTCTTAACCACTGAGCCAGACTCAGGAGTTACAACTATTAAGGAACACTTTTTAGAGTAGTTTTTGTAATTAGTTTGTTTGAGACAATGTCTCACTGTGACATCCCCCCACACTTGTTAGTTTCCTCTGTTGAAAAGATGTTGCATTGTGAAGTACATTGTCACAATTAACAAATGTTGACGAATTAGCCAAAATTGACAGCTCATACCAGGGCTCTTGATGTTGCACATTCTGTGGCTTTGGATAGACGCATGGTACCCCATCGCGGACAATGGCCATATAACCCACCCCCAAATGCTCTGGGCTCCACCTGTTTACCCTCCTCACCCCAACCCTGACCAATCTTTCTTTCTTTTTTTTAAAGCTAACTCCATATTTCATTTTATGGCATTTCATACATCTGGAGTCAAGTCACTTTTACAGACAAGCCTCTGATGGAAAAAAATTTTAATTAAATTGTTTAACCAGTATTTATATTATCTTTAATTGATTTGGCAGTGTTAATCCTTAACCTGCCATTATAAATGAATACACACAGAGAGCAGGTGAATTTTAACAAGCCTAGGCCTGAGTTGTACAATCCTAGCCCATCTAAGCTAGCTCATAATTCTATTACCCAAATATGACCCCTTATATACATATATCCCTTTGGACCATTATTCTCCATGCTAAGACGATGTTCCAGGCCACATGGAAGGATCTTCTTTAATCTACCCCATGGCGTGTCCTCCTTGTTTGCTCCTGGCTTTTCTCCAGCAACCTTCTTGTTCCCAAGATGCTCTCTGTCTAAAAGCCCGTAGTCCCACCTATCTCTGTCTTTGCCCAATCTCCAGGCCTCAGCATTTATTTAACCAATCAGAGTCAATTAAGTAACAGACAGTAAACAGGACCAATTAACATTTAGAATGCTTAACACCACCCCATCATTACCCTCCTTTTGTCTAATAAAAAGGCTAATTTTTTAACTCATATAGTAAAAACAATAAGAACAAATATGAAACAATCAAGAAAACCATATATAAAAGTTACACATATAATTTTAGCCTATTTGTATCAGGCAATCTTGAGGAAGAAAAAAATCATCTATCTTGGTGTGTCTAAAGTTCTGAACCTAAATATTTTCTATCATATCCTATATTTCCTTTTAAATCCTAAATAACTCAAGCCTAATTGAAATTTTATAGCTTTTATGTCTTCAACCCCATCAAAGACATAAGAAGGGATAAAGTTATTATTTGAGAGAGTAGGAAGCACAGAAGAGCAGCTTCCAAAAAGAAATAAGACAGTTTTCTGCCTAGACAGTCCCAAATATCTCTCCATACTGTTGGAGCATCATCTTCAGCCTTCTGGCCAAGTATATCTCACAGATTTAATTGTACAGCAGGAAATAAGGATTTTCCCATTCTGTCTCTGTAAAATCAGGACATTGACTTACCTGCATTTAAGCTCTGGACCATTTTTGGACTGAATATAGTCTGTTGAGAGAGCAGGGGTATTTTTGCCCAGTAGGAATATCTCCTGATGGGAGATTTCTTTTTGATGCTCATTGTTTTCTTCCAAGTCAAATGGGAGCTGTCAGGAGCTGACTGTCTTAAAGTCAAACAATTCTTAAGATGATAATATCTTTAAATGCCATTTTCTGTACATTTCTGAGGGTTTTAAAGACATCTATTGATTTATAAATCTATCATTGAATAAGTAAATTGTAAAATTCTATCAAAATTAATCTTATTTTATCAATATACAAAATTCTATATCAATGTATCAAAAGATAACCTTATTTAAAGAATAACAATAGTTTTAAGTTTTAGAGCAGATTCAATAATCTATCCTTATATCTTATTATTTCTATATTAAATATATATTCCCCTTTTTTTCTTTTTAAGTCCTTTCACCCTATATAAGAGAGAAAGGATAGAGAAAAGAAAAAGAAATAGAAAAGTCCTTGAGTCTAACCTGCTATATCTTGCTTAATAAGACCATTTAACAATTTGTAACCAATCCCCCTAAACAACATCTATAACATATCAAATGACCAAAAAAAATCAGCCACCCCACCTTTTGGGAATAGGGCGTCACTCTCTTAAAACTGTTTCTTGCTGAATTGGGACATAGAAAACCTGTTTGGGGGCCCAAATAAAATCGAAAAAAAAATTGGTTAAGCAATTTAATAGTAACATTTGTTGTCCAGTCTCTATGTGCTCAGCAATTTGAATGTCCTGAGCAATTTGTAGTCCACTGAACTTTGGGTGGGAAAGTTCAGGGCTTCATTAAAGTCCTGGCTGGAACAGTCTGTGAGCTGGACCATCTGGGCTTGTCTTCTTTGGTGTTTGGTCCCTTTGCTCTGAAAATATATAATTTCTCACAATTAACATATCTTTCTATTTTTTTCTTTCGTTGTAGACCAGGCTGACCTTGGCAAAGGTCAGAGATCCACCTGTCTTTGTCTTCCAAATTGTGGGATTAAATGTATGCACCATCACACCCAGTGATTAAGATTTCTCCCCTAGGGTCTAATATCTCTCTTGAAACCAGTTTTTCAGTGGGTGTTCCACATCTAAGGAGACTGACTGGCTTGTGACTCCTTTCTCTTTATATCTTTAAAAACTTCTTATATTTTAGCATTGCTAAATGTCAAAAATATCCTTTTTACCTCATGATACAGGAAAATCAAAGACATCTAAACAAAAATTAAGCAAAGAAACAAGAACATTCTAAAAGCCTTTGTCTAATTGTCATCCCATGTTGTAATTAAAGTTCTGTTCATTATTCCTGAAATCTAGCTTTGACTGTATATCCTTGGTGGGCCTTTCCCACATACTCTTGATAAGCACCTAGTTCTCAGGCACTTGTGAGTTCCCACTGCCATTTTTTGTGTATGGATGGGGGGTGGGTGTGGAGGGAGGCCTCCTTCCTTCCCCTGTTGTTATTGTCAGCAGCTTAGCATTCCATCAGTAAGCTCTTTTTGTTAAGCCTATCCTAGGCAAATCTTTCTCAAAAAGTATACATCAAACCACAATTGTCAGTGTAAGAATCATCTGCATGTTAAGAGAAACAAACTCAATTGGAATCCAAACATATTGAGACATTATGAATTTCTCCATATTTTTAATTTAGGTGGTTAATTTCATTCTCAAGCTCTGTTTAGAAGGCTGCTGGTTATTTAGCATATAAAGAGAGCTAAGATTTCCACCTTCAGCTGTAAGGCAGTAGCTTTTGTTAAGGGAGCAACTCCTTTAAAATGTATTTGGGCTAGGCTCCCCGCTCTTTGGCTCTTTGCCTAGGAAACTATCTCTCACCCGGGCCTTTTCAGGCAGTAAGCATGGATTCTAATTGCCGTATGCTGGGCACCATAATATTTCATTTTCTGGCACATCATACATCTGGAGTCAAGTCACTCTCACAGGCCAGCCTCTTTCCTTTGCTAATTTTCATTCAAGGCTCCTTCATGTTTTTTCCTGGCTTGGAAGCTCATTTCTTTGTATCACTGAATTAAGTGCCATTGTTGTTCAGTTAATGAAGAACATGTCAGCTCCAATTATGACTAAATATATCTTCTATAAATGTATCTGTGCAGGGTTTTGTGTGAACATAAACTTTCAGCTCCCTTAGGTACAAACACAAAGAATACAATTGTGGAACCTTACGTTATGAATAGGTGAGTTGTATAAGATGGTGCGCGCAACTCCCACGGCAGCTGTGCCCTTCTGTGTCCCACCAGCAATGATAGGCATGCCAGGTACCCTTCGTTGGGATTTTGTTTTGGGGGTTGTTTTAGAACATTCCTGTTTTAGTCCATCGCTGTACTAGTTGCTTTGTCCTCACTGCTATGACCAAATACTGAACAAAAAGCAATTTAATGGAGGAAGGATTGATTTTGGTTCACGGTTTGAGGATATGCTCCATCACAGTGTGGAAGGTACAGCAGCAAGAACGGCTGAACGTTCCGTGGCAGGAATGTAAGGCAGCTGATTACAGTGGGCCCACAGTCAAGAAAAGCTCATCTGCTGGTGCTTGGATTGCTTCTTCTCCCCACCCTCCCATTTTATTCAGCCCAGCTGAACAGATCACTCTAGACCCTGAGATGGGCCTTCCACGTTTATGTCCTTGGTTAAACCTCTCTAGAAACACCCTCACAGACATGCCCCCGCAGATGTGTATGCCCAGTGATTCCAAAGGCAGCGTGTTGAGCTGGTAACCAAAGCCTTCAGTCCTCTAAGGTGTAACACACAGCACCACCTCACACACATACTTCCTCATCAGTGGGTTTTCTTACATGAGCTTCCTGATTAGACTTTTACCCAGTTTTTTGTTTGTCTTCTTATTTATTTTTAAGAGTTTTGTATATTTTGGATCAGCCTATCAAAGGTATCTTTTGCAAATATTGCCTCCCAGGCTGTGGCCCCTTCTTATTAAATCTTTGTTTTGGTTTTTATGAGACAGGCCAGGGCTGGCCTCCAGTTTCCCATTCTCCTGCCTCAGGCTTCTAATGCTAATGCAGGTGTTATTAATACCATGCTCAGTTTTGTCTTCTTATTCTCTTAACAGTATCATTAATTTTAATAGGGTCTAGTTTCTTGGTTTTTCTTTTGTGGAACATTCTTCTGTTTAAAAATTCATCTGGTTGTGGTGGCTTACATCATAATCACAGCATTTGGAATGAAGAAGCAAAAGGATCTGGAATTCAAAGTCATATGAGCCTACACGAGACCCTGTCTCAAGAAAACTAATAATAATAAATATTCATCGCTAAACACAGGGCTAGTTAGTCTTTCTCTTTTTTTATTGTCCTAAACTTTGTATTTAGTTCTGTGATCAGTTCTGAATAGTTTTTGGAAGGTGTAGAATCCATCCTTTCATGGATGATGGGAATTGAACTTATGCCCTCTTCAAAAGCAGCAATCACTCTTTTTTTTAAAATGTTTTTAAAAATATTTATTTATTAATATTTTATGTGTGAGTGTTCTTTCTGTGTGAATGCCTGCATGCCAGAAGAAGGCATTAGATCCCATTGTAGATGGCTGTGAGCCACCATGTGGATGCTGGGATTTGAACTCAGGACCTCTGGAAGAGCAGCTGGTGTTCTTAACTGCTGAATCATTTCTCCAGTCCCTTTATCTTTCAAAAAACAAAATCCAGTTTTTATTTGGGATAGGCTGGTGATGCTAGGGATAGGTAGACACATGCTCTCTCACTGAGTTAGTCCATATTTTGTTTTCTATGTTGATATAAATAGTATTTTATTTTAAAGTTTTTATGTTACTTAGTATACAAATATGGTACTGTGGGGCTGAACAGATGGCTCAGTGGTTAAGAGCTTATACTGCTCTCGCAGAGGACCCAAGTTCAGTTCCCAGAACCCACAGTGGGTAGCTCACAACTGTCTGAAACTCCAGGTCCATGAGATCCAATGCCTCTTCTGCCCTCCACACACGCATGTGCATACACACACACACACACACACACACACACACACACACACACACAAATAATAAAACAAATATTTAAAAACAAACAGACACAGTATTATTATTTTTTAAATTTCAATTATCCATTGTTGGTATATAGGAAAGCAACTGGGTTTTGTTTAGTAGCCTTATATCCTACTTTCCTATAATCATAGTGGTTTCAAGAATGTCATTTTTTGATATTTTCTACATATATGTCTCTCTACACACAATGCTCTCTCTTTATTCCCAATACACATAACCTTCTTTCCCCCTTTCTTATCTTATTGACTAGAGTTTCTTGCACAAGGTTAAGTTGGCATGGTGCTCTTCATACCTGCTCCTTATCTTCCTGGAGTTATAGTCTCACGGGTAGTAAGATTGTCTGTGGGGCTTTTGTCGTTCACCATGTTGAGGAAGGACTTTACCATTTCTAGCTTACTAAGGGTTCATTTGTGAGTAGGTTTTGGATTTTTGGCAGAAGTTTTTCTTGCATCTGTTAATGTGATTGTGCGAATTGCAATCAGGTGAACCATCCTTGCATATCCCGGCGGGCGGGGGTGGGGCAGAAGGAATCTCGTTTAATCATCATGTATAATTCTTGCTGAGGTGTTGGGTCTATTTTGTGTTTGTCTTAGTCAGGGTTACTATTGCTTCGAAGAAACACCATGGCCAAAGCACTGGGGAGGGAAGGATTTATTTGGCTCACTTTTCCACATCACAGTTCAACATCAAAGGAAGTCGAGACAGGAATTCAAGCATGGAAGAAACATGGAGACAGGAGCTGATGCAGAGGCCATGGGAGAGTGCTGCTTACTGGCTTGCCCCTCATGGCTTGTTCAGCCTGCTTTCTTACAGAACCCAGGATGCCCCCCAAACACACGTACAGTGGGCTGGGCTTTCCCCATCAATTACTAATTTTTAAAATCTCCTAAAGAGCCTGGTATGGTGGTGCAGGTCTTTAATCCTAGCATTCAAGAGGCAGAGGCAGGTGATTCTCTGTGAGTTTGAGAACATCCTGGTCTACAAAGTGAATTCCAGTATAGCCAGAGCTGTTACATACATACATACATACATACATGCATGCATGCATACATACATGCATGCATACATACATACATTCATACATACATACATACATGCATACATACATACATGCATACATACATACACACACAAGCAAAGCCCTATAGGCCTGCCTACAGCCCAATCTCATGTTGGCATTTTCTCAATTGAGGCTTCCTCCTCTCCAATGACTTTAGCTTGTGCCAGGTTGACATAAACTAGCCAGGACGTTGCTGCTATAACAAACTACCACAGACTGGGCACTTCACAGTGAACAAAATTTTATTGGCTTCACATTTCCAAAGACTGAGAGATCAAGGAACCACATTTGGTAATGGTTTGTTTTTTGTTTTTTTTTTTTTTTTTTGCTCAGTTGTTTTTGTTTTGAGACAGGGTCTCTCTATGTAGTCCTGGCTGTCCTGGAACTCATGACATAAACCAAGCTGGCCTTGAACTCACCTGCCTCTGCCTCCCTAGTGCTGGGATTGAAGGCATGTGTTACCATGCCTGACGTGGTGATGGCTTTCTTGTGCTTGTAATGTGATGGAAGCCAGCCAGGGGTAAGAGAGTGTGTAAGAGAGAGGCAAGAGGATCAGTAAGCAAAGTTACTCCAGGATAATGAACTAATCTGTCTGTGAGGGCTTTCTCAAGACCTAAACCTTCCCACCGGATCCCTCCTCCCAACCTTGTTAAGTTTCCAACACATGGACTTTGGAGAACACATTCAGACTGTCACATGTGTTGCTGTGTTTGATTCACTAGTGTCTTCTTGCATCTGTGTTCCCAACAGATGGCCATCTATTTACATTTGTCGTTTTTTGTGGCTGGTTCTGGTTCTGGGGTAATGCTGGCCTCACTGAGTGAGCCCAAGGTCTGCCCTGAACTCTGTCTTCTCAGAGAGAATAGAGAGAGCTGTGTCCCTTTCAGGAAGTGTTTGACAAGATCACCAATGAGCTATCTGGACCTGGTATTTCCTGTTTTAGAAGGTTATTGGATATTGATTAGATTTCTTTAATAGACTTCCAAATCTGTTTCTTTGAGAGTTTTAGAGGGTTCTGTATTTCATTTCATCTAAGCCAGACCTCATGCATTTCAGGATACCCCAGCCCTGAGTGTCTGGGGCAGTTGGCAGATTTCAGGTTCTGGAATGTTCTTTGATGAGAAGCCACCATGGGAATCAATGGAACTTGTCACCTCACTGCACAGACACAAGTGTGTGCGTGTGCATGTGTGTGTGTGTGAATATTCATGTAAACATCGGACTTGCAAATTCAAGCAATTTAAATGTCATGAGCACCTGTGGCCGCCTTTTGGAGCCGATCTGCCAAAGAAAATGCATAGTGATTACAAACACTGCAGAAGGAGGGGCCGTCCAGGGCCCTCACCATTCATAGACCTAGGAAGGTGAGAATTGGTGCCGACCTGGTCCTGAAGTCCTGATGCTGTGGTTCCCTCCAAAGCAACTGGCTGAGGACACAAGAACCTTGGGGACAGCTGTGTTTCCCTGGGCAGGTGGCTCCTCCAGGCAGATTCTAGCCCAGCCTTCCTATTCCTGGTTCAAAAAAAGTTCTAGAAAGCTTCTCCACCTGCAGCTCAGGGTAAGTCCCAGTGGGAGATGAAAGAAGGGGACACCAGATAGCAAATCTCTCTCTTGTCACACTCTTTTGGGTTTCAAAAACAAAAACAAACAAACAAAAAAAACAGGTATTGGGTGGGTTGTCTCTCTCTCTCTCTCTCTCTCTCGTTTTTTTTTTTTTTGTTCAATTTGTTTTTTTAAGTAGGTTTTCATAGAACCCAGACTGGCTTCAAACTGCTATGTACCCAAGGATGGCCTTGAACTCTTGGTTTCCTGCCTCTGCTTCTGAGTGCTGGGATTACAGGCATGTGCCATCATCTAGCTTTGGTTCCCACAATTGACTGAAGTCTCAACGATGACCAGACTGAAGGTTCCGAGCTGAGTGAGCAGTGTTCCCATGACAAGCAATTACTGCAAGGATTAATTGCGGTGCTGAATGTGTAATTAATATATATCATCTATTGGCTCGTGTGCTGGAAGAGAGTTCTGAGCTCAAATCCGGCCCAGAGGCGGGGAGTTCTATTGACTGTCTCCACTTGAGATGAGGGGGAGTAGAACTGAGTGGGGAAGAAAACAACTGCAGGTACTGGGGACCTGCCCTCTGACCACCGGCCTGTGTGGCTCATCCTCCAGGACCCTCCCCTATCCAGCTCGGAGGCTTGGCTTAGCCTTACTTCATGCCGCTTTTGAGGTTTGATCAGGAAGAACTCAAGAGGTAGGGAGACTTTGTAGTGCCTCTCTGGAGTGTGAGCCCTTTTGCAACCCAGTGAAATCTTGGTGCAGCTGGCTGGGTTTGCACCACCTCTGCTGACAGCTTGCAGAGACAGAAAGGGAGGTAGAGACTGTTTCTGGAAGGTGTAGCACCCCTCCTTACCTAGTACTTGTGTTTTATAAGTAGTTTAAGATGAATGGCCAATCCTTGGCCTTGTTTAAAGTCATGTATCCTGACAGGAGAGACCTGGGAGCCCAGGGTCTCACAAGACCAGAAGTGGGTCAAGGAGACTCTGTAGGAAACGCAGGAAGATGAGCAGATACCTGCCTTGCCTGTGGCTAAGTCCAGATGTCCTCTTTAGGAAAGGGGCGTGGCTGTTGAAGCATGGAGTGTACAATACATCACTAATACTTTCCCATTTTGAAATAACATTTTGGATATATTTAATTAAATAAAATGTTTTTAAAATTATTACAACTAACCACGGTGGCACACATCTATAATTCCAACACTCAAGGGACAGAAGCAGGAGGACCAACTGTTAAGGCCATCCTGGAGTACATAGCAATGGCCTGTCTCAACAAAATATGTCCACCTGTTTCTAGACACACACACACGGGTGTGTGTGTGTGTGTCTGTGTGTGTTTGTGTCCTGTGTATCTGTGTGTGTATGTTTGTGTGTGTGTCTGTGAGTGTGTTTGTGAGTCTGTCTCTGTGTGTGTGTGTCTCTGTGTGTCTGTGTGTGTCTCTGAGTCTGTGTGTCTGTCTGTGTGTGTATGTTTGTGTCTGTCTCTGTGTCTGTGTGTCTGTGAGTGTGTACAGCCTCTGGTGTCACTCCTTAGGTGCATCCACACTGTTTTGATACATGGTCTCTTATTGGTCTAAAACTTGCCTGTTGTCAAGGTGGTTGGCCAGTGAGCCTCAGGGATCTTCCTGCCTCCACCTCCCCATGCTCCGCCACACCAGAATTTATCATTTAATCAGGGTTCTCAGCATCTAACTCATGTCCTCCTGCCTGCAAGGAGATCATTTTACCAACTGAGCTTTCTCCCCAGGGCAGAGCTACCTTTACGACATGGCTGCTCAGCGGGGTGGGTGGCACACACCTTCAATCTCAGCACTCGGGAGGCAGAGGTAGGTGGATCTCTGCAAGTTCAAGGCCAGCCTGGTCTACAAAGTGAGTCCAGGACAGCCAGGGCCACACAGAGATACCTTGTCTGGGGGGGGGGGGGGGAGGAGAGAGAGAGAGACAGAGAAATTAAAAAGAAAGATATGGATGTTCTTCCTTACAGCCTGCTTCCTGTTTCTCCTGTTTCTCCCTACCCCAGGACAGGGGAACTTTGTAGACACTCTCCTACATACCCGGGGAGGTCTAGAACCCACCCCACCCATTCAGGGCAGGATGTCCTCTTCTGAGGACTCCTTACCTGCTCTGGGGAACCCAATGTTGAGTAAAACTGACAGGCTTTGCCCTTAGTCAGCCCTGGGGAAGGACAGGCAGTAACTCAGAACAAGCCAGCCTGCTCTCATGAACGGTGTGTAGAAGCCAGAAGACCAAGACGGCTCCAGTCCTTGTTGCCCAATGCTCATCCTGATAGGTTGAGCTCCCTTCCTGCTTGGGTCCTGAAGACCCAGTGGCACCAGATGCTCAGAGGAGGCTGTCCTGGAAGGTCAGCCTGTCCCCACATTGACTGCCAAGCAGACCTGGCACCCTGGGCAGCCCCATTCACAGCGGCGCAAATCCCCAAACTCTAGTGATTGCAGAGGAGGTAGGAACCAGGATGGAACACCAGCAGGGGAGGATAAATGCCTTGTTTGCCTCAAAGTCTGGTGGCATTTGAGTGAGACTGTTTCTGTACAACAACAAGTCCTCAGCAGTCAGCCTGGAAACGCCCAGCCTAACAAATGAACCAATTATGTCATTGTGACAAAGTCATTATTGGAAGGAAGATGAGATTTCTTTTAAAGTGAGGTAAAGGATTAAGAGTAAAGTGACCCCAGGCCAGGGAACACACTTTCCTCCAACCCCTCCTTTTGGGGTTCCTCCCCTATGGCCAATGGTGAAGGATGTAAGATCATCGTTATTAGCTGAGGTTTCTCCCAAGGAGATTGTTCTGGGTTCTGTATCCATCCATCCAACCCTTTCCCAAAGGCCCTGTTTACAGTAGATGCTTTCCAACTCGATCTGCTGATTCAATGGGAACTACCGCGTGGCCACTGGAGACTGCTGCTGGCCCTGTGGAAGCTTTGCTCTATATCTCTTTTCTTTTTTTTTTTCTTCTTTTGGTTTTTTTGAGACAGGGTTTCTCTGTGTAGCCCTGGCTGTCCTGGACTCACTTTGTAGACCAGGCTGGCCTCGAACTCGCAAAGATCCGCCTGCCTCTGCCTCCCAAGTGCTGGGATTAAAGGCGTGCGCCACCACTGCCCGGCTGCTTTGCTCTATATCTCATCCCTGCAGTAATAGGCCAGAGATAGGTACTGGGGCCTAGAGGGCTTGGGGTCACTGTCTGAGGCAATGGGCCCTAGGGCCTGCTCTCAGCTGCCCAACTCAAGTGAAGCCAGGCAGGTGAGGCAGCCTGGCTCACTCCTGGCCCAGGCCTAGGTAACTAACTATTCTTGGTGTTACAGAGGCCGTGAGAGATGGGAGGCAGCTCTCTCCCTTAATTCTTGAACACAAAGAAAGGCGTAAGCCAAACTTCCTCAACAGAGAACCAGTGTAGAACCTGAGTCTCCTGATGGACAACCAAGGCCGAGAGTGGAGAACAGCGGAAAAGAGGATAGGCCCGGCACTGGAGACTGACCATGCAGCTCCCTAAACAGTCTAAAAAACCTTTAGAAGAGGGGTATTGACCCAGGACCATGCCAACAGGCACTGGCCACACACACAACTTCTCCAGGGTCATGGCGGGGCTCCAGGCCCCAGGACCTTATAAGACCTTTGCATCTTCAAGTGCTTTCAGAGTTCCAGATGGGCCACCAGAAAAAGAGCAAAAGCAGAGACCACGCAGTCACATATCCACACGCACAGTATGTACAGACACACGAGTAGAAGCACACACGATACCCAATAGGCACATCTGAAACACACGCACACGCACACGCGCACACACGTACACACACGCACACGCACACACACGCACACACACGTACACGCACACACACGTACACGCACACGCGCACACGCACACGTACACACGCACACACACGCACACACACGCACACACACACAAACAAACGCACACATGTGCACAGACACACATGCTCATGCCAGTGCAGATGAGCCAGAACTTGCTCACTGCAGCGGGGCCTGTGGGAAAGTCTCATGGACACAGCGAGCCCTTACACCTCCAGGAAGCAGGGAACACTTTTACCTTGGCCCAGGGCCCCCAGGACCACTTTGCCTGATTACACCCAAGTGTGAACAGCAGCAAAAAGCCAGCTCTTCTGCACCGAGGCTTAAGGAGAAGCCTTCAGGTCTCCGGTGGAACCTGAGGGTTGATAAAGCCCTGTCTGCAAGAAGCGAGTGTGGAAGGAAGAAATGTTTTGCTCTCTGAGCTCCACAGAAGCCCCAGTATGACCACACAGTGCGCTGATCTGCCCAAACCCAGCCCTAGTACTCAGGCTGATGAGAGGGAACCTACCCTCCCACTGTGTCACCACTTCTCTTCTTATTACTGGAAATGCTTGCTAGAGTTGCCACTTTACTGGGGAAGGAGGGTGTCCCAGTCTGGGGTTATTAGTCTCAACAGTGAAAGAATTCAAGAATGGATTCAAAAGCTTGAGGATAATTTTCTTACCATTTAAAAGAAAAACTCCAGGACAGGCAAGATGTAAATCTTGGCAACTGCCCAAAGGAGGGAGAAGAGAGAACACTATGCCTTTTTTTGCTTAGGCGTGGAGATTTGGCAAGCAGGCAACTACATGGCGGACAGGCAACTGAATGGGGAAAGGATGGACGGCTTCAGAGAAGGAATGAAGAAGCCCAAAGTACCAAAGGAAGCATACTTAGACTCTGACCAGCATTCAGAAGAAAGGAAAGCTACACCTTTCCAGCTCGGGACTCAGACTGGACAACCTGACAGGCTAGCTCTGCAGCCATTGCCCTGCTGGCGGGAATGCCTTAACTTCATGAAAGGGATAAATGCTCCTCCCATCTCTCTAGCACAACCTTAGGTGAATCTGCCTTCCAGAGGGGCATTCCCTTAGCCAGACAGTTTACCTGCCTGACTGCGACAACCATTAGAAGAGACATAGGATGCCCCCCCCAGAGGAAGGTTTGTTCTCATCTAGGAGGAACAGCTTTCCCTTGCTGGGCCTTCAATGCTACTGTAATGTTTCTTTCAGCCCTTACAGCTATGATTTGTTATTGTTTTTGACTGGAGAGAAACTGGAAGGGTCAAGCATGTAAGAGGAGACAGGACCATTTTCTCACGTGCTTGGGATCCTGGTTGTGTGGCTCTCCTGGCCTCCTGCAAGATTACTGTTTACTCATCTTCCTGATGGCTGAGATTCTCAGGACCTGGGAGGTGTTTGCAGTGTGTCTGCATGTGTGTGCCACGTGCATCTGTGTCTCTGTCCACGGTCTTTCCATGTGTGCTTGACAGCCTTTGTATGTGTGCAGCTTTCAGGACAGAGCTGTTGCGCTGATGTGACTGAGAAAGCCAGATGCCAGCAGTGCACAGAGCCCTGGCTGGGGATCATAAAGGGCCTGACTTGATTGAGTCTCAGAGAAATGGCCACATGGATCCTCTCTCTCCCACCTACAGCTGACCTTAACTTCTCCGTTTCAATCATGAGAATTTGCCATCAACAATCAGCCTAGCCCTGTTGTGCATTTTCTCCCATACTGTTGCAGTCCAGGAGAATTTACAGACCAAGGCCTGAGTGCCTTCGAGTGGCCATTTCAAAGTCATCAAAGGAGACCCATCTAGCCTGCAAGGAACAAAATTGACAGGGCAGGGAATGCTGGCTAGCCTGAAGGAGCCTGGCTGGACGGCTGGATGCTGTTCATGCATTCCAATGCCTGGAACAGGGCTTCCTGCTGCTGCAATTAGCACCCATTTCAATGACAGTGCCCGACAGCAGCAGCATGGAGAAGAGACCACTGACTCTCATGGTCTGACTGCTCAGCCTGTCCAGTGGGCACAGCATCCACCTTCCAACCAAATAAAGGCAAGGAACTGCCCCTTCCTCCTCTCCCCTTCACCTCCTTCTCCCTCCTCCTCCCCTTCCCCTTCCTCCTCCACTTCCTTCTCCCTCCCCCTCCTCTACCCCCTCCTCCTCCCCCCTCCTCTTCCCTTCCACCTCCTCCCCCCCCTTCCCTTCCCCCTCCTCCTCTTACACACTTGTAGGAGGCAGGCACGAGGAAGGCAGGGAGAAGACCCTAATGCTGAGGCTTACTCTGAATGCAACTGGAATGAAACAAACCTCATTCCACACACACCTTGGACGTGCCTGAGAAGGCATCCTAGTGAGGGTGACTGGCAGCCCATGACACTCAGCAGAATGTGAATTAGGATTGCCAGAGTGCATGCAGAAAGGTGGACTCGGTCTGTGACATGGGAAGAGGACCTGCAGGGACAGTTCTGAGGGGACAAAGCCACAGTTGTCAGATGGAAGGTGTCCAGAGGAGCCACTGGCCTGGGACATTGGTGTCAATGGAGAGAAATTTGGGGAGATTCATGTACTGGGGTAAACTTACCTCTCATCACTGTGTGTACAACTACAGGGGTGCTACCTTCAGAGGCTACGGGAGGGCAGGCAATGCCCAGCTTGGCAGGAGAAGACTGGATTAAGCCATGAAAAAGTTTCTGTCTCTGCCAAACATACATGTTTTAAACTGCTTTGGATGTGAAGTAAAAGTGCCAAGGAGACAGTTTCTCTCCCCAGATCCCCGGAGTAGACCAGGCCCTAGGCCACGCATGCCACCAGCCTAGGCCCATTGGTCAGCGCAGAGCTGGAAACCGTGGCCAAGGGCTTATGGTGAGGAGGGCAGCAGTAGGTGGCATCTTTCTTCTCATACTCGAACGCGTGCTTTGGTTCCTCCTCTTGATCCTTCATGTTCCTTCTAAACACTGGGCAGTGATGTGGGAACACAGTCCCCACTTTCCTCAATTGGGATGTGACATGACTGACTGACACTCTGTGTTCCACGGCCAGCATGACCTTTCAGGCAGAAGTCAGCAAGCTGGGACCATGAGCTAGGACATGGCCTGCTGTTTATTCACATGTTGTTCATGGCTAGTTTGGGCTGTGGTGGCCAAGCTGTGACAGGGATCATCTGGCCCACAAAACAGTCACTCACTCTCTGGCCCTTTACAGAAGACATCTGTGGACTCCTGGTCTAGGACCAGGAGGAGGATGGGAGAGGAGGGATCTCAGGGCAGGATTCAGATGTCAGGCCTGAATCCTGAGACACTGATGACCCCCCTCACCTTAACTCAGTCAGGCTTCTTTGCTTTGAAGGCCCAATGGCAGAGCCCACATTGGTCACCGTGGAGCTTCTCACTCTGGTCACTCTCAGCAAGGACCTAGTGCTGGACATGGCACAGGATCCAAACTGTGTGCTTGCAGATTCAGGACTCCACAAGCCCAGCATCATGGCAGAGCCAGTGAAAAGCCGGTGTGATGCAACCCTGCCTGAGAGCTGAGGACCTCCTTTCAGGTGCCACCCCCACATTGCCCCATTACCAGGTCCTCTCCGCATGTATCCATTCCCAGTATAGGCTGACATCCTTGCTCCAGGTTCTGCCTACCATGTAAGCTAGGCAGAGCACCCCAAATATACACACGCTATGTCTGTCAGTTCCTTGTTTCTCAGCCCAGGATGAAACTGCAATCTTGCTAACAATGATATTTATTAATAACTATAAATCGTTATATTAGGCCAGCAGAGCAGGGGTGGGGGACAGCCGGCAGCCTGGAAGGAGACGGGCAGGTCTGACTCGCCTTAGAGGCCCTGTAGGCCTGGCCAGGCGGCCTGGTGGGGTGGTTTGGCAGGGCAGCTGCACTGCCAGATGCTTATTAATAACTATAAACTGTTATATTAGGTCAGCGGAATTGCCAGCAGCCTGGAAGGGCTACCGCCGGGGCTTAGCGGGAAGCCAATAGGCCTGGATTGCCTTAGCTGGTGTGCGGCCCTTTTCCCAATAATTAAATACTCTAAGACCTTTTAATGTTTCAACACTGAGGCCTTAGCTGGGGAGATTCTCAAATGGAACTCTACCACCTAATCTCAACCAACCATGTGGCTTGCTGTACCTTCAGGGCTCTCAGAACTCATACCCATACTTCCTGCTGCTCCAGAGACCTGGCGGGAAGTTCCTCTGTGTAAAACCCAAGGTTCCTTTTGTGGTCCCAGAAAGTCCCACCTTTCTATACTCTTCC
Source organism: Lophiomys imhausi (assembly GCA_907164525.1). NCBI lineage: Eukaryota > Metazoa > Chordata > Mammalia > Rodentia > Muridae > Lophiomys > Lophiomys imhausi. Next base: position 1,407,879 of record CAJQZJ010033208.1, on the reverse strand, counting down.
TGCCCAGCTAATTGACTATCAGTGACTTTTATTAACCAATCAGAGAGGGTCTCAGAAAAGGCTGTAACCAGATCTCTGAGCACTGAAATCAGCCTCTGAGAACCAATGTTTTAGACTTTAACACCAGGGCTTCTGTTCGTGTCCACCTCTCCTGGCCCCAGGGTCTCAGCCCATAGACAAGTGTAAAGCTCTCTGAAAACATCCCCATCCTTCACATTATCTCTTGCTCACCTCTGCCTCCCCACAAGGCCTCCTGCCTCTCACTGCCTGGCTCCTCCTACTGCTGCAAGTAGGACACCCTTGTAAGCATCAGGTATTGGCTAAGTGACTGGGACCTCACATAAAGGATCTCAGGACATGTAATGCCTTAGATGGTGCCAGAGGGCATAGGACAGAGGGAGACATAGCAACCCTAGGGGAGATATGGGCAGGCACAGCCATAAGTTATGGAATTTCCAGAAAGTGCCAGGTGAAGCCCCCTCAGGTCTACAGCCTGCAACACAAGCTACTGCCAGCTGAGAACAGTAACCAGAAATCTGACTGATGGCGTCATTCTGTGCATCATACCAGTGTTCAAATGACTGAGGCTTCTTCTGCATGTTTATGGAAGAGCATCAAGGCTGGTGAGCTAATCTGAGCCTGAGGGAGAGCTGTGAGCTTGCGGGGGGGGGGGGGGGGGGCTCCCCAGACCCCTGGCTCTCAAGACTCAGAAGGTTGACCCATGGCCTGCCAATGGGTGGGTAAGCCCTGTACCGGTCTCCCCCCTGCCTTAGAAGCAGAAGCAAGTCAGGTCCACCCTGTCCCCAGAGGGTAGCTCAGCCCTTCTGTTGTCTGTGACTTCAGAGCTCATGCAGAATGGTTAGGGCCAGATAGCTTAAGGTGATCTGGCTTATCTTCTCCTCCATGGGGGTTTTGGGGGGATGGCAGGCCCAGGGTGAGGCAGGAAGGAGTTCAGGGTCACTAGGTAAGATCAACTCTGGCTGTCCTTTCTTTCCCCATCTTCTCCCCATCTAGACAGAAAATCTAGGAGCTTATACCCAGGGCTGCTGATTCAGACACTCTGGAGAGTGTGAATTTGCAAACTGTGCCATTCATAAAACAAACAAAAAGCCTCTTTGTTATTGTAAAGAAAAGCTCCATGTGGGTGTAAGGGACAAATGAATGTAGGGCCTTATGAGGCCATGGGACACCCTGAGGGCTTGCAGAGAAGTTCTTTGCTCTGGTCGCATTTGGACCACTGTTTACTTTCCTCATTTTCCTGCCTTCCAGCCTCGGCAGAGTGTGTGTGTGTGTGTGTGTGTGTGTGTGTGTGTGTGTGTGTACATGTGTGTATACATGTGTATGTATACATGTGTACTCGCACACCACATACATGAGCGTGGATGTAGAGGCTAATGGTTGGTGTCAGGTGCCTTCCTCTGTCACTGTCCATATTAATTTTTGAGGTGGCCTCTCACTGAATCTAAATCTTATCAACTGGCCAGATGGTCGGCCAGCAAGTCTCAACCAGCTTCCAGTCACTGCCTCTCCAGTGTTGGAATTACAGGCAAATGCCTCTATACCTGAATTTTTAAGCGGGTGTTTAAAAAGCAAGTGCTTTACTGACTGAGCTCCCTCTGCTGCCATTTCAGCTCCCTGCCCTCAGATGCCCCACAGTCCTACCCAGCAGGAGGCTGGCTTGAGGCAAAGTGTCCCCAAGCCAGAAGTGAGGCCCAGAGCCTGGTCACCCAGGAAGAGGCCAGAGCCTGGTTTTGTACAAGTTATGAGTGAGTCCCCTGACATGCCTGGGGCTCTGTGTGGGGGAATGGAAGTCCTCTCTTGGCCTCTCCCCTCACACTGGCCATCTCTAAATCCTCTTCCTGTGGAGGAGGACACGCCCTTCTGTGTTCACTGTAATCAGATTTATTGAGCAGGGACAGAGCACTAATCCCACTGAGGCGCCGATGTTTGAAGAGCCAGATGTCCACGGGGAAGTGTGTTGGACAGCTTTGGCAGTAGGTGGCAATTAGAAATGGAGAGGAACAGGCAGGATATTTGCTGCACTGCCCACACAATTACATGGCAAGAAAGCACACAGCAAATTGTGGGGCTGGAGACTCAGCTGCAATGCGTGTCCTGTATACTCCCCACTAAATGTATACTCTGAGATGCATGTGTGTCCTGCTTACAACCGCTGAGCCCCAGCAGCCAGCCTTGTCCCAGCCTTGCAAAGTCTCCCTCTGAAGCCTAGCTGAGGGCTTTGCATGATCACTGGAAATACGAAGCTAATGTCCATGAGTCCCAGGTCTTCTTGGCATGGAACAGAGAGCTTTCTTGGATGGCTCAACCTCTGTCAAGAGCTCCAAACGCACTTGGACCAATGTTTAATCCTTCAGTGTCAAATTAGCGCTCTGCATCTTAGGAAAATGCAAACAAAAGGCGTATCAGCAAACCTGATTGAATTGGCTTAGGTTTTTGAAGTAGAGACACAGCAGATACATCTTAGCAAGTCGGAACTGCTGTTCAGGACACACTTACCCATGAGAGGAAAGGCTACCGTCCTAGCCTGATTGGACACAGCCCTGGACTCATTTCAGCCAAAACTGCTTTCCTGACTGCAGAAATAAAGTGAGCTTTAGGTGCAAGCTGGGGCTCTTCAGAAGTGGGGTGTGGGCCCAGCAATGACCGGCCCACCTACTTCCCACTGTGCTGCCACTGAACTTGTTGGGGATTTTGAAGTCATTTGCTGCTGCTTAGCAGATGTCCCACAGATTTGAACATTCTAATGGACTTTTTGGCTGACATATATTTGAAGACATGGCAGACAGACTTCAGTCCTCCCTCCTTCTTCCCTGCCCTGAAGACTAACTCCCCCATACAGATGGTTTGGGGCCAATTTTGGGAGGGGCTAGAAACACTGAAGCATCTTGTCACCTGTTTCTGCTCCCCACACAGTGAAAAAGCTCCACACCACCGGCTGTGCTGAGTGAGGGTTCTGGACCAAGGCCAGGCCCTGCACCACCACCCCACCCCCGCTAAGTCTCCCCAGGGACTTAGTGCCGGCACAGGTGGACAAGGGCAGAGCTGTTGAGAAGGTTGTTTCCCTAATCCGATTGTGGCCTCCGGGCTGAGTCTGTGGTCGGTGCCAGGCCTGCCGTACTGTCAGCCAGGCACTGGCAGGATGCGGCTGCTCGGGGCTTTCTGTCGCCAAGACCTCAATCAGAGAGCAGCCTCTGCACCTCTGGGCAGCAGGAGGAAGACAGTCTGACTCTCACTTTGAAGGTGGTCAGCACACAGAGAGGTGGAGGGTGGTATGTGCCATCCGCTGCCGGCATTCTGGTCACAGGCCTCCGTGATGTAGGTAACTGTCTGTGATGCTGACCACTCATCTAGGACTTGAGGTCATCACCCAGCAAATCTCCCAATTGGTCTCTGTCTGGAGTCCAGACGCTTCCAATAATTCCAAACCAGAAAAGAAGGACAGGGACCCATAATGGAGTGGGGGCAAAGTAAGGAAGTGAACAGAAGCTGCCCAGAGAGGTGCCTCCTGGGAAGTGGAGGGATGTGCTCAGCACACTGGCTCATGAAGACGAGACCCTGTACTTCATCTGACTGGGGTCCGGTTCCTGCCCTTTGTCTCCCTTATGAGAATAAACCTGGAGGCTGCAGTTTCCAGTCCCAGTACACCTGGAGCTTGTCGGGGCCAAAGCCACCACTATCGACACCTGGCAAGGGAAACAGGGGTCCAAGTAGAGATTAAACCGACATGGCCTCTTGGACTTGCCCCTCTTTGGGACATTCTAGAAGAAGCTGATCCAGCAATTTCCTTGTACCTTAAGCCCTCTCTCCTCCCGGTTAGCATCTTGGGGGGCTGGCCTTCTGGATGATGGTTTCTTTGTCTTTCCCACAATTCTGTTCTGAGAACAAATGGAGTGCAGTCGCTCTCATTCCTGTGAATTTCTGGGCCATGTCACTTTAAGAGACCTCCCTGCCTTGTTTTCTGGGCCCCAGCAGCCCTGAAACGAAAACAGACCCAACAGATACGTGCTTCTTTTGTCCCTAACATTTCCCACATCTGAGAATAAGTGGTGGCTTTGTTGTGACACGGGGGATCTTGTTCCCACCTGAGCATTTGCTGCAGCACTAGACATGGGATTTGTGTGGCGGCGAGGCAGTTACTTCAGCTCCAAGTCAAAATGGACACCTGAAGCGCCCCCTGCAGGTTGGCCAGGTTTTCTTTCAACGCCAAGCTGGGCCCCATTGCTTCCTTGGACACTCTTTCCATAAACTGCTCTCAACCAGTGGCCCAGGACCAGATGCACGTGGACTGGTGATCTGCCTCCGAGGCATTTGAGTTCATCTCGGTTTTGTTATTTCGAACAAGGCTCCACCGACAACCTTGACATCATGCGCTTCCGGCATCCATTATGCGCCATCGTCCCTGGTCTCACCAGACCCTGGTCTCACCAGAGGTGGAGAAGGGCGTCCAGGAAATGTGAGGGCACGGGAGCCTGCTAGGGCTGGTCTTTGAAGACTGTCTTCTTTCTGCAGTCTGTCTAAGGTCTAAGGCTGGACCGTCGCTGAACCTGTCCCTGCTGGGGCTCATCAGCCACCCTTACAGAGGAAACGGTCTCCTGCCAGGCCAGCCCAGGCTGGACCCAAATTTTACCACACAGGGACTTCTCTCTCTCTCTCTTTTTTTTGGTTTTTGTTTTGTTTCTTTCTTTTTTTCTTTTTCTTTTTTTTTTTTTTTTTGAAGTTCTTGAGCTTTGTAGCTTCTTCCCATTCACTGTGTGCCACTTGCTGGAGTAAGTCCGGCTTTTACCTAAACACAATGGGCCTGACTAGGGGTAGGGGAGGCCCCAGGATTGTTCTGCCGAGGAAATGCTAGTGAGGGTGAGAGGTCCAGTTCAGGGATCTGGGGCCAAGGCCACCTCTTCTGTGACACATAGACTATGTATTGTCCCCTACACCATCCGTGTACAAGCTTGGGCCTGCCACCCCTGACCCCTGTTTCTTTTCTACTCTTACGCTTCATTCTGCCTCCCTCCTTCTCCACAAAAAAGATATAGACCCAGGGAGAGCAGCGGCTGAACTACCCCTGTTCCTCACAGGAACCATCCCAGCTTCCTGACAAGAAACCGCGGCTGTCTTCCTCTGCCCACCTCATGGTAATTCTGGGTACTACAGAAGGCACCCCATGGTGGCGGGCACCTTCAGCCATTTTAAGATTTCTTGTTGAAACCCGGAGTCTCTCTGAGACCTGCTCAAAGTCACATCACCCGAAGATGCAGGACTCCTGTCTGTCTAAGGCTGGCAGACTCTTGAGGGCCATTGTCCTTCCCAGGGCCCCAGTCCAGCTTTGTCTGGTGGCCCAGAGCGGCCCATAGTGCCAGGTCCTGACACCCATGGGAGTTGGTACATATGTCTAAAACAGAAGGAGAAAAACGAAGACAGAGACACCAGGAGGGACAGATAAACAGAAGGGGAGACAGGGATAGAGGAGAGAAGAGGGGCACTGTGTATGTACCACCCCCTCCCTGAGACCGGCAGGCTGAGTCTGGCTTCTCCCTCACCAGGTCTTCCGAAGTCAGTTTAGGAGCAGTGCTGCCCCTTTCTGCCTTCCTGCCCCTGGCCATGTCCCTCCCCACTGCTCAGTCACAGATCAGAGTGGTCTGGGGTGCAGTCCCTTTCATGTCCCACAGGACACCCAGGGCTGGTTCGGACAGGCACATTGGAAGATGATGTGGATGCTTGTAGTTAGGTGGGATAGTACTGGGACATCCTGCTATGAACTCAGCATGACCCTCAAACTGGCAGAGGTCAGAAATCTTACTCAGGCTGTCCTGCGTGGCCAGGGGCTGGGATGCTCATGAAAGTTGGGGGCAGACAGTCTGAAGGCTGGGACCATACCTGGTGAGGGTCAGTAAAGGGATGAGCCTGGGAACCTCAGGTTTAGGAGCACAGGGAGCCACTGAGGGCCTGGAGCCAGCCCCTGTCTTTCTGCTCTGATCTGACTCTGCCCAGTCCTAGAGGTAGGTGTGTGCTGCCTGTGTTCAGCGAGGTGTGGTATTTGAAATGTTTTGACATTTTAAATCTGTATTGGATACATTCCATGTGTTTAATTCCACCGTGACTCACCAGGAATTGAATTGGCATGTCTCCTGGGGTGGGGCACAGCTGGGCACAGAGCAGGCAGAGGACTTCCTGCTTGCCCTCAATGGGCTTCCAATGGAAGGAGCCAAGTACACGGCAGTAACAGCTCTAGCTCTTGACCTCCTGGGAGAAAATGGAACAGGCCCTCCATTTTCAAGGTCAGAGGAGATGCAGCTTGTGGAGGGCATAAAGCCTGACAGAGAGAGATGGCACTGACCCGGCTCATGCAGAAACACCTTCCCTTGAGGGGTGTGTAAGCTGCTTGTTGAGCAGAGCTTTGTGCAAAGGCAACTTGGATGGCCTTTTTTCCAGACCATCCCAGTGATGGAGTGGAGGCAAGGCCTTCACAGGTGCTTCAACCAAGTCCAAAGGAGGCTCGGGGAGTCCAGCCTACTCCAGCACTCTGGGTGGACATCTTCCTCATTCCCAGTACCTGGTCATGGCTGTCCTCAACACAAGTCAGTAGCTTTGCATGTCATGAGCTTTATGTTGGCCATGTTCTCCATGTGTCTCCACCAGGACATGTGCATTTTGTGTGATTTTGCTCCAAGGGAGCCTCCCGAAGACAAGGGTCAGCTGGACATGACTGAAGAATCCAGGGCAGGAAACAAATCCACGTCCACCCACTTCTGAGTTGTTGACCACAAGAACCCTAGAGGTTCAATTTTCCCGAATGTAGAATGTATGTAGAAGGCCCGAGCTGATGAGTAGGGTTATCCTTCCCCAGGAGTCCGAGAGGCACCAGGCTGGTGGGAGAACATATGGAGGCATCAGTGTGAATTGCTTGCATGCAGAGAGGGAGCTGGGGGTTCAGCTTTACTGGGCAGGCCATGCTACAGTCTGGAGTCCTAGGTGTGATATTCTCAGAGCCTGGGCCTTTGTCAGAACACAGAGTTTTACCCAATCCCAGGAAGCAGAGGCTATGTTGATCTCTTCAGAGCAAGTTGAAACAGAGTGTGGTGCAGGCTGGGAGCTGAAGCTGAGGAGGAGTTCCAGGGGAGGGCCTGGTCTGGTGGGCAGGCCAGATGGGGCATGACCTTCTCAACTTGTCAAGCTCCTCACCAGCCCCAGTTCTGAGCACATAGGCATGGTAGTCCACAGGTCTGGTGGGTAAACAAGGTCAATGTTTGGGTCTGACAGCTGCCTCTTTTCTCTGCAGGTTAATACCTTCATGTCCTTTGTGTTTCCCATGCTGGTCATCTCTATCCTAAACACTGTGATCGCCAACAAACTTACAGTCATGGTGCAGCAGGCTGCCGAGCAGGGCCAGGTGTGCACGGTGGGCGCCCAGAACAGTTTACAGCACAGCACATTCAGCATGTCCATCGAGCCCGGGCGTGTCCAGGCCCTGCGCCACGGAGTCCTTGTCTTACGTATGTAACCTCAGAGCTGGGGGATCAGACAATGCCGTGGGGCTCAACCCACAGCCAAGCATAAAGACATGGGGTAGAACATAGGTCCAAGCTTCCCATGCGAGGTCTTCCGCCTTAACTCCACCAGCAGAGGCAAGTGCCAACGTTGAACTTGAACTCTTGCCCACAGGCATGGGCAAGCTTTTTTTGCTGCAAACCAAGGCTCTGTCAAGGAAGCAAGTAAACCCCAGGCGCATTCACTAAATACATAAATAATAAAGACACATGACCAGACCTGCTAGCTGATGACCTCCGTGGAGGCAACATCTAGCTATTCAGGACTAGAAGGTTCTGGTAACAGAGTTGCAGGCAGAAGGCATCCCAAGCAAATGCCTGGTAGTCAAACAGTCCGTGGCGACAATGCTGAGTAGAGGGGATAGGCCTGAATCTTGCAGCTGGTGCAGCCTTGGGAAACTGTCCTCAGGTGTCATGGATGGGAAAGACCCCAGGCAGAAGTCATTTTATCCTCCAGACCCATGTCTTGCATTGTTTGCTGTGGGTGTGGTTCCTTCCTGGTCCTGCCCATTTCAGGCTTGCTTCCCAGCAGCTCCAGGTGCAGTCTCAGGGCAAACCATGTGACAGCAAGGAGTCCCCCCCAGACCAGCCCCTCAGAGCCTGGAGTGGCTGGCACCAGACCTGAGTGGGTGTAGCTGGCCTTCCTCATAGATGTCCTCACCTATGCAGCAACTTATGAGAAGGGCTCATTCTCAAACACTTCCTCCCAACAACATTGCTTGACCCCAGAGCAACCACCTCATGTCCCCCACTAACCCAGTGCCTCTTAGAGTAACTGGAAGAGGGCATAGGGCCTCTCCTGGCTCCAAGGAGGAGGCTCAGGCTGAAGGTAGAGAGGAGCATCCGAGACCTCAAGCAGAGCTGTGTCTGGGGGTGCCTGCTAGGACATACCTGGGCCAGGGCTCTTGTGAACAGCACCTTTCATCCTTCCATGGAGGCCAGGCCCACCCTATAGAGGACATGCCGTTCTATCTTACTGAGTTGCCCTTTGCCTTATAGCTCTTTGTGGGCCCTGCCTTAGTCCCATCATCCCTCCATAGCTATGTTTGTCACAGAGAGAGAGGGAGAGAGAGAGAGAGAGAGAGAGAGAGAATGAGCAGGTCCCAATCAAGGAACATCTCTTAGGTCAGCTGAGGGTATACCTGCACCTTCAGCACCCAGGAGGGGTGGCCTGGTTGGCATTCTTTGTGCAGGCCTGATCATTGTTGGCTCAAATAGTGCAGAGCTCAGCTCACCCTCATCCTTGTCAACCCAGGCTGGGGATACTGTGGCAGTACCTTTGGGGACTTAGAGACAGCCACTGGGTGCCCTTTAGAGACCCAAGATGTCACAGATCTGTTTCTAGAAAATTTGACAGTGGGAAGAAAACTGAAGATATCAAGGGTCCATATTGCCCAGGTGAGGAAACTGAGGCTGGAAAGCTAAAGGCTAGAGCCAGCACCTTGAGATGGTGCTTGTAGTGGCTGCCCTAGTAAGGCCCCAGATTCAGCCTTCCTGGGACTGCTCACCTGCAGGGTTGTCCCAGCTAAAACGAACACCACATAGCCTGACAGAAAGACTGGTTCTCCACCAAGCCCCTGCAAGGCACCGCTCCAGTGCAGGCATACCAGACAAAGAAGATGAGTACAGAGAGAGTAGAGTATACAGACGTGTTCAAGCGGCCCATGCCCATTGCAGTCCAACAGAGCTGTTCCTGGGTACCTGTCAACCCTCTTGGGTGAGAAACCCAAAGGGGCCCTTGGAGGTTTCCCACAGGTGGCAGAACCTCCCCCTGCAAGTGCTCCCTTGGCAATGGCTCCTGCAAGGCTCGCTTGTCATGGTGACCAAGCCACCACAGGCCACAGTCTCCTCCATCCCCATCCTTCCTCCACCATGGCTGCAGTGGAGAAGGACAGGGTCTTAGTGGAAGGAGGGGAAGCTGCAACTGTGTGGCTTGGTGACAGTGAGGACCACGAGTGAGCAGGCAAAAAGTGGAGACCAGAGATACCTAACTCAGGGTCCTTCAGAATAACTGTTTGGGGGTTCTCTGGGGACCTGGGGGTCTTCACTAAAGGGTCCAGATGATTCTTCCTCAGTGCCCTTGATGGGTAGTCCGTCCCAGCCTCAGTGGCCCATCTCAGCCTTGCTGCCTGGTGCTTCCCCTCTGGCCTGAGACAGGCAGGTACCCTCATAGTTGCTTCCACACACCCTCCACAGGACGAAGCTGCTCTTGCTCAGCCCTCGAGCCCTTCACCGCCCACCAGAAGCCTGCAACTAGCCCTGCCCCTTCCTGGCCTTTGGGTTACAGTTAATTTGCCTGCCCATCATCCATGAGAGACTGGCTGGCAAAGGTATACTCAGTATCTCAGACCCACGCTGTCTGAAGGTCCACCTCATGCTACACTGTTCTGAAATCTTACATTGCCAATTCACTCCCAGCCCTGGAAGATTCACCCAGGGCAAGCAGCAGAATTGAAAGGGGAAAAAATGCTAAGTACCCTCTAGGACCCCAAGGTGCACAACTCTGCTTCCAGTAACTACAGGGGTCGGCACCCTCAATGGAACAAAACTGAAAGCCTTGAAGGCTCACATTATATAGATGAGGAAACTGAAGCCAAAAAGCCAGTCACCCCCAATCTGAGTGATTCAATGTCAAGCCAAAGGCAGGGCCATCCTGATGCACTATGCTGTCCCTCAGGGTCCTATGTCCTCTGCTTGGAGGGAGCTTTCCCAAGACCATTTTTGTTTTATTTATTTTGTACCAAAAACACAAAGCCTAAAATATTCTACCATAATCATTGTTATATGTGCAGCTCTGGATATTCTACCATAATCATCGTTACATGTACAGCTCTGGGACATTAAGCAGTTCACACTGCTAAGCAGTAAGTGCCTCCCACCCTGTATGTGCAAAACTCTCCATCTGTCCCCCTAGCCCGTTCTATGAGTCTGACTCTCAGAGGGACCTCATATAAACAGAATCATACAAGGCTTGGTGGCTAGTGTGTCTCACTATACAAAATGCCTTCCAAGTTCATCCGTGTTGGAGCATGTATTAGAAGCTGCTCCCTATTTAATGCTGAATAATATTCCGCTATACGGTTCTCACGTCATGCTTCAGGAGTACACGTTCCTGTTATGTGCCTAGACCACATGACCACAGACCAGCCTGGCAGCAGATCCACCTGTCTGTCCACAGGCTCCTAGGTGTCTTCCACTTCTGTGATTTGTTAGAAACGATGCTACCGTGAACACGGGGTGCAAGTGTTTCTTTCAATTCTGGTTTTCAGTTCTTTCAGGTTGATTCTCAGAAATGGGGGTGCTGAATCATGGTTTTTGTTTTTTGCTTGTTTGGGGTTTTTTTGTTTTTGTTTTGTTTTTGAGAAATTGCTGTTTATCACAGTGGCTGAAGCATTTAATGTCTTATTTGTTGTTTGGTTTTGTGTGTGTGTGTGTGTGTGTGTGTGTGTGTGTGTGTGTGTGTGTGT
>CAJQZJ010033208.1:1366917-1396840 GCA_907164525.1 Lophiomys imhausi | reverse complement strand
TGTGTGTGTGTGTGTGTGTGTGTGTGTGTGTGTGTGTGTGTGTGTGTATGTGTCCATGTGTATATGCACATGTGTGTGTGGAGGCCAAAAGTCGACATTGGATGCCTTCCTCTCTCACTCTTTGCTATCTCTTTTGAGATGGCGTCTCTCACTGAGCCTGAAACCCAGCTGCACTGGCTTGCCTGTGAGCTCCAGGCATCCACGTGCCTCTGCATTGGTCCTCAGCCTCCTACCACTGAGTTACAGACACATGCTGCACCAGGTGCTTTTTGTTTTTGTTTTTTAGCTACAAAAGACAAGAAAAAGGTCCATGACCTCAGGATGTCATCCTTGTCTCTTGTGGCTCTCTCTGTGTCTCTGAGGCCCGTGACTGTCTTGCAGGTGCTGTGGTCATCGCATTTGTGGTCTGCTGGCTGCCCTACCATGTGCGGCGCCTCATGTTCTGCTATATCTCGGATGAACAGTGGACTACGTGAGTACTTCAGCTCCAGCAGAAGGGGACAGGGCTGCCGTGAGCCCCACATTCCACAGCCTTTCTGGAGTGAGGGGTAGGGCTGCTGTGAACCTGTGGCTCCAGAGAGGATGGTTGTAGCCAAGAGGTCAGAGCAGGCAGCAGATCCTCAAAGTCATGCCTGAGACGTTTGTGTCAGATCTGAAGGGCCTTTGGATCACAGCTACTCCAGCTTGGACTTGAGGGCTCAACAGAGTTACACAGAAAACGATGACCTGTCACAACAAAGAGGGGACGAGGTGAACTCCCAGCTGCAAGTCCTTGTGAATGTTGTTAACTTGGCAACTCGTAGGAGACTCAGTGTCCAGGTCCTTCAGGAGACTGGTCACAGAGCCCCTTCTGCTAAGCATGAGTCAGGATCCTAGAGGGAAAGTAGGTAACCAGTGTGAGCCCTGTTTGCACAAATGAGTCAGCTGATGCTGAGTAGTCCTGAGTGCCAGTCTAGATGCTGTCTGGTGGCCAGCCACCCATCGAGCCTACTCTGAGCTCTTTTTGCAGCAGAGCAGGCTGCCTACCATGTGAGTAGCAGCACCTTCAGGGCAAGGGGCACTGGAGACCAGACAGTTTCTGCTCACAGGAAGATATTAAAGAACACAGGAGCAGCCCCAAGTGAAGGCTTTTGAAGGTCAGGCATGCCTGGGGGTGGGGGTCAAGGTCGTCACGAGTGGATACAACATGCACAGACATCAGGAACCTTAGCGGTTCAGGACCAGAGGGCCCTGAAGCCTTAAGCCCTGAGCTTCTGAACAGGACTCTACGGGCAATTCAGATGGGCTGCTGAGAGAGGTACGGCAAAGTAGAGAGGCCATGCCCAAGTGTGGCTGTGGTCAAAGCCAGAGCCACCAGATACCTTAGGAGAAATGCTTTAGGGATTCTTTTGTTCCCCGAGCCCGTGCACTGTCCATGCCTGGTCCCTGCACATGCTGAGGGCTGCTGAGATCTAATCACCTCTCTCCTCTCCTAACAGGTTCCTCTTTGATTTCTACCACTATTTCTACATGCTGACCAATGCTCTGTTCTATGTCAGCTCCGCCATCAACCCCATCCTCTACAACCTGGTCTCTGCCAACTTCCGCCAGGTCTTCCTGTCCACACTGGCCTGCCTCTGTCCTGGGTGGCACCGCCGACAGAAGAGGCCGGCATTCTCCAGGAAGCCGAACAGCATGTCCAGCAACCATGCCTTCTCCACCAGCGCCACCAGGGAGACCTTGTACTAGGCCCTGAGGAGGTTGGGAGGAAGCCTCAGCCGGTACACAGGACAGCACCCCTCCAAGAGTTAAGTAGGGGCTGGTCTGGAAGGACTTCACCAGAGGCTTCTTTCTTTTCAGTTTCTCTTTCTTTCCTTCCTCCGACCCCTCCTCCCCAATCCTGTATTCCTGCTCCATATCCTTCTCCTACCTCCAATTTAAAAACCAGAACAGAAGCTGTTTCTCTCCCAGCCCTTCAAAAGGCCTTTAACAAGAAGAAATTAGCACTCACCAAGGACAGCCTCCTTTGTTCCCAGACTAATGGATGCTTAGAAAGAAGAAATGAAAGGACACATTGGGACAGGCTCCTAGGCAGACCGGCTGCTGTAATCATGACAGCACCTTGTAGCTGCAGCAGCTGGGTGACTGAAATTTCAGTCAATGACTGAAATTGGACTTGGGCTCAGAGGCATGAGCTCCATCTCAGCCTCCTCCTGTGTCAATCCCTGCCCTGATCCAGCAGATACCATGGCTCTCTCTGAGTCTCGTGTCCAGACCCTTTCTTGGCAGGCTGGCACACTGCTTCTCCCAGAGTGGTCCAGAGAAGCCTCCAACATTCTCTTTAAGGCCCAGGGCCCACAGCTGAAAGCTGAGGAGATCTACACCTCTGAATACACCCTGGACATATACGACCTGCTCGAAAGAGACCCAAGTTTCCACATGCTCAGAAAGGACAGAAGGGCTGGCCTGGAATCACACAGACCTAGGACTCCCTTCACTGTTGGCCTGTCCTCACCCAGGACAAGCCCCAAGTGGCTTTGCAGGAATACCTTCACTGGGACCCTGGCCTCTTGGATCTGCAGAAGGATGGCAGATAAGTGGGGCCTGGACTCTACTATGCAGGTGGCTTTGGTGGGGGGATGCATGGTCCTATGTCCTTATACAGATATACAGACTAAGGTCTGGCAGCTGCTGGCTTTAGGCTGGGACTCCTGAGAAGGGGCACTGAGCCAGGCCCTCAGCAAGATGCCAGAGTCTGAGGCTCTGCAGGTAAGGGGAGGCCAAGCACCCGAGCATCCAGCTGGCCAGCAGCCCTGGACTGACACATACGTCAATTTGTTACCAGCTGCCAAGCAGCCACCCTGCCTGGGTTCTAGGCGCCTGGAATAGCAGGCACCCTTCATCTCTGAGAATTGTCTCCAAACAGGACAAGAACAAAAACAAGGCTGGCTGCACTCTTGGAGACAGTCCCAGGATGCCCTGAACCAGCAGGGTGGGAGTAACAGGAGGGCCAGAGAGCCAAGTTCAGTATTTTGCAGAAAAGTTTTGGCCCCCATTGTCTGGAAGGGAAATGAAGAGATGGCCAGTTGGAGTATTGCCATGGGACATGGGAGGCCCAGTCATGGCCCAGGCTAGCCTCTGCTCCCTCTGAATGATAAAACAATGGGTTGAAAGTCAGGGTATCTGTAGTCACCCAGAGATATGGGGAGGGTGTTCAATTACTTGAACCCCACAAAACACCACTGCCAGTAACATGATCCCTCAGGTCCGCCTGGGTGAGTCAGGCTCATGGCTGACACCAGGAAGATGTGATCAGACCAGAGGGAGGCCTATGCATCTAAGAACTGTCTACATGGAATCCCATCCCAGCCCTGTGGAGCCACCTTGCCCAGCGAGTGGGTCACAGTCCAGTGCTTTTCTATGAGGACTTCAACTTAGACTCAAGCCAGGCAGCCCAGACCCAGGCCCCTATCCTGGGTTTCCAGACCTTGGGCAAGCCATTCTTCTGAGTCTGGATTTCTTCATCTCAGCTGACTGGGATTGTCTTGAAGCGCCTATCCTGGAGTAAACAGAAGGGAGATAGCCTGAGGCTGAGTAGGGCCAATGCCCTATTATATGGTCCCCCAGGAATGCTGTGGCCTCATTCTAGGTATAGTCTGGGCTGTCCCCAGAAGTCCTTGCTGTAGTCTTTAGCATCATGTCTGTGTCTAGATGTAGTCAGCAACACACGTTCATGCAACCGTGATCCTGGTCAAGATGGAAATATTTCCAAAGGCTGTCCTGGGTGTCCTGGGTCACAAATCCATAGTCTTGTGAGCCCAGTAGTGATGCGGAAACAGGTCATGTGACCTCAAACATCTATCAGAGTGTCACCCGCCCCACCTCACTGCAATCAAAGAACATACTCTCCATTTCTCTCAATAAAGAATAAGGAAGTTGTGTACATCCAGTTTGAGCCTTCATGTGTGCATCCACTCACACATCTGCTCATCACTCAGGCAGGTATGGCTAATGAGCATATGGGCTTCTATCTGTCTCCTATAAGCCAAGGGTGGGGGTCATGTCCCCTAAAGACCGAGGGATCATGTCCACCTCCCTGCCCTCCTTCTTGAAGCATTAAAAGTCCACACACACACCTGCTGCCAGCCTTCACATTTGTTCTCAGCAGACTTGACTCCAAAGACAGTTGAATGATGGCTGTTTTAAAATTCTGGTTAAACAAAAAAAATTAAAATTTGGAATTTTAGACAGTATAATCTTCCTCAAAGTTATAAAGTCTACATCCAGAAGGCAGAAGAAGGGGCAAGGCTTCACTCAAAGGTCAAGTGGCCCAATCTGAGCAAGGCTGCACTCAGACCATAGGCAGGGACCAGAGATGATGACAGCACAAGATGACGATGATGGTGATGACGGTGATGATGGTGATGACAATGATGGTGATGATGGTGAGGATGATGATGATGATGACGATGGTGATGACGGTGATGATTGTGATGATGATAACAATGATGATGGTGGTGATGATGATGATGGTGATGACAACGATGATGATGGTGATGATTATGATAACAATGATGATGATGTTGATGATGATGATGATAATAATGATGATGATGATGTTGATGATGTCATGAAGATGATAGTGATGATGATGATGACAATGATGATGGTGATGGTGATGATGTTGGTGATGATGATGGTTGTGATGATGGTGATGGTGATGATGTTGATGGTAATGATGATGTCATGAAGACAATAGTGATGATGATGATGGCAATGATGATGGTGATGGTGATGATGATGATGATAATGGTGATGATGATGATGGTGATGTTGACAATGAACACTTTCCAATCTTGCCTCCAGGACAGTAAAGGAGACTCAAAGCCAACAGGACCCCTTCCCCCAGCCTCAGAAGCTGACATTTTCCTGCCTGTAAAGCTTACTCTCCAACCCTCTGGCCTGAGCTGCACTATCAGTACCCTGCCTATCCTCTCTCTGCCTTGGGTTTATAATCTGTTTTAGTTAGGGTTATTATTGCTGTGATGAAACACTATGACCAAAAGCAACTTGGGGAGGAAAGGGTTTTTTACTCACAATTCCATATAACAGTTCATCATCAAAAGCAGTGAGGACAGGAACTCACATAGGGCAGGAACCTGGAGGCAGGAGCTGATGCAGAGGCCATAGAGGGGTGCTGCTAACTGGTTTGCTCCTCATGACTTGCTCAGCCTGCTTCCTTATAGAATCCAGGCCCATCAGTCCAGGGATGGCATCATCCCCAATGAGAAGTTTAAGGGGAGTTAGATTAATATAAATTAGATTTAGTGACTATCTAGGGGCTTCTGACATAGTCTCTTAATACGGGGCATGAAGATAAAAACACGTCCAGGCCATAAACTTTGTTTTTAGTAAATATGCGGCTACGCCAATCGCCCACAGCCAAGTTGATCTTCATGCCCTGTATTAAGAGACTGTATCAGGCTGGAGAGATGGCTCAGCTGTTAAAGGCTAGGCTCACAACCAAAAATATAAGAGACTGTATCAGAAGCCCCTAGGCATTCACTAAATTTAATTTATATTAATCTAACTCCCCTTACAGAGAGGGGCCCTCCCCATCAGTCAGAAAATAAGAAAATGCTCTACAGGCTGTCCCACAGCCAGATCTTAAGAAGGCATTTTTCTCAGTTGAGGTTTCCTCCTCTCGGATGACTATAGTTTGTGTTGAGTTGACGTAAATCTAGCCAGCACATAACCCCACACAGTGCTCTCTGCAACAGAGGTATAGCCCAGAAGAGGCCTTTTTACCTTCCAGGCTCCCTCCACATCCTGCTTCTTGAGGAGATAGAAAAGCTGCCTTCTTCCCAGGTTGAGGAGACCAATGGCAGGAAAACAGATAGAATTGAGAATTGTGTCCACTGCCTAAACAGTAGATGAGATAGGTAGTTATTATAGGCATGTATGTGTGTATACACACAAACACTTTAAAAAAACTGAAGACCCAGGACCACTGGCTTTGGAGCCACCTTGCCCAGCACCCAATTATATGGTTTCTGGAAGGGGTACTCCCTGCCTCATCCCTTTTCTATCCCCACCTCTGCCTCCTTATACCACAGGCAAGGACCACACTCCAGGCCTGCCCAGACCACCAGGGCAGAGGCAAGGCCCTGTCTACTATAAAGTTCTTCTGCCAGACATGAAGAAAGGTCTTCCAACATAGCCACCAGGATTCCTTTCTCTCCTAACAGAGTCCTCAGTAGACCTCACACCCTCAGAGGTATGTAAACCTGCAGACATCACCATCCCAGCCCTGCCTTGCACTGTGAAACCAGAAACTCAGATCTAGTAATCTGTGCTCCTAACAACTGCCCCAATGAGATTCTTCCTGAAGCTGAAGAGTCACCACATCCTTCTAGCCTCCCACTCATTCATCCATTCATCCTGCCTGGCTCCTCGGCTGACTCCATGCCTTTTCTGATGAAGGTGTGAGGCGCTCACACATCACAGAGAAGCCCTTCAGCTCCCTCTCACGGGCATGGGGAACTGGCTGGCATACAGATCCAAGAGACACACAGACAGGAACATCAAAGGAATGAAACAGTAATGGTAGAATTCCAGGCTGGTCACAAAAGTGAGGTTCAGGGACATCCAACATGTACCCTGGACCCTGGCCACCCACTACTGCCTGTCCCCCTCCCCACTCTGATCATGTGAGTAAGTCTCTCATTCTGTGGCCTGGACAGAGGAGGAGGCTGCAAGCTCCATCACCATTGCTAGGCAACAGGGCAGGGCTTGGGAGTGAATCCTATGTTCTAAACACGTTTGAAAGAAGAAAGAATGCCAAGCTTCCTGCGTCTGTGAAGCTCCCCTCCCAAGCCCCCCTTCTCCCACTGCTCCCTGCAATTATGATCTGAATTCCAGTTTTTATCAAAACACCATGGAAACCATGTCCAGGCTGAATTTATGAAAGAATGATGCTACGTGGAACGGGGTGGGGGTAGGGGGTGGGGGAGGGGAGGCAGAGAACCTGAGTCAAAGGAGCTCACAAGGAGCAAGCAAGAGGCAGACAGAGGCAGAGAGGGCAGAGGTTGTCTGCACCAGCTGTGTAGAGTGAGAAGCCTCCAGCACAGGCACATGCATACACACACACATACCATGCACACTCATACACACATAGATACATTTATACATACCAACCACACATACTACTGTGTGAGAATACATACTTAAATGAAAACCTCATTTTCTCATACTCTTCCCCACTTCTTTCTTCCTGGGGTCATCTCTTGAATAAATAAGTGACCTCCTTTTGTATATTGGTCTCAGAACTGCTTGTTGCAGGGAAAATGAGATGACCAGGGATGAGGATGAGAGCTGAGAGGGGTTCATGGAGGAAGGTTCTAGGCAGAGGGAGAGCTCCTGTAGTCACCCAGAATTCCTCTGACTCCAGGGCCAGTTCTCCTCCTGCAGGGCCTCAGGAGCTGGCCTCACGCTGCTGTTACTCCAGGAATGACCTCTCCTGAAGAGCCTTCAGGGTCTGGCCTCAATGTTCAGGATATCTGGGAATGCCTCTGCTGCATATCGTAAAAGCAGAAGACTGTAAGGTATCCAGCTCTATGTTGACACCCTCACAATGCAAAGACCCTCTTTTTTCCTCTTCTGATGGGGAAACTGAGGCCTAGAAAGGAGAAGTGGCTGCCCTGGGACACCAGACACATCAGTACTAGACCAAGGACTAAAACCAGGGTCCTTGTCTCCACCTAGACAGAAGCTGGGTCTGAATATGCATGGCTCTCTGGATGGGACAAAGATTCTCCTGCTTCTCACAAATCCCAGTGCTGGGATCCCAGCAACACAAACCCAGCTGGCTCACAAGAATTTGTGAATGAGCCTTCTCAGCTACTGCTGCTCTGGCAGTAGAGGGAACTCGAACTCATAAACCTGCAGCTGCAATCTAGGTGCCCAGCGGGTCCTGTCTGCCTAAGGACAGTGGAGCTCAGCCCCATCCTGGGATACAGGTGATTTGCTCTCCTAATTATGACTGTGCTGTATGGTCTCATCCCCCAGGAAGGGAATCAAACACCACCACTCTCTTATGGGGACCATCGGGAAGGAGGATGCCCTGGAGATTTTAAGCCAGGAAAGCACCTCTGTTCTCAGGGTCTTGGGATGTGCTCCTCAACCACTCTCCTTTGGTCTGTTTAACCATGGACTCTTGGACTTTGGTGGCTGCCTTGGAAAAGGACAGCCCCTTTGCAGAGCATCTGAGGGCATTCAGATGCCAGCAGGAGATTATGTAGATAAAGCTGAGGCCACAAGTCTCTGAGCAGGAGGAATTGGCTGTACATGATGGGTACCCAGAAAATTTCCCCCAGGAAGGTTTGGGAACACAGAAATGACCTTCCTCAGACCTTGTTTCTGACCTACAAGGCCATTGGACCTTCATCTGAAATTTTAGCTATTTACTTCCTCTTACTCCCCCAATCCCACCCATTTGCATATGGTCTCAAAAGGGACCCAAAGGGGCAGAAGGTTAACTGAAGGGAGTTCTCCATTATGCAGCTTTGAGGAGGTTGTCATCCACACTGGGTCACCCACACTTCTGTGAATAATCCTTCATCCATTTTTCAGTAAGTAAGCCCAACAAACTCACTTACTCACAAGCTGGGTAACTTTGGGTGGAATCATGACTTGGTCTGCCATTGGTACCTGTAGGTATGTTTTTCTCACCTCCTCAGGAAAAGTTAATGCAACATTGCCAATGCTCAGATACCCACAGGCAGTGAGCCAGGATTTGAGCCCAGGATGGGTATTGTCAGAGGGCCCTCTGAGGGCCCTGTAGAACTAAAGAACTACAGCTGCAGAGGCTTTCAGAAGCCCTGGGCCATCTTTGCAATATGCTGTGGTATTGCACGAAGTTAAAGAAAATTTCCCTGACCAAGGCTGCAGGCATCCACACCCAGTAGCTAATCTCAACCACAGGAAACTACACTTGGCCTCAGTTCCTTTAGCTCTATCCCAGTTGTACACTCTGCCCCCGCCCGAGCCCAGAGACCCTGCTTCCCTCTAACGCTGAGGCCCAGCACTTTACTCATGGACATTTATGTAGCACCTACTACATGCCTTCCTCCAAGGAGAGAGGTACAAAGCTCAGCCCCTCCTCTGACGAGATGAACCAGGGGTGTGTAGAGCAGCTAGCCTCCTCATCTCTGACTCCTTTTTCCCAGACAGGCAACCAGGAAACACCAGATAAGGAGCAAAGAAGCCCGAGGACTTCTGACACCCAAGACTGGGGCTATGAGCAGTTGTATGGGCTTCCAGAAGTCTGTGCAAGCTCTAAAACTAACCTCAGGGTGAGGGACACACACGTATGTGGGCTGCTTTGCCAACTCCTACACAGAGGGGTTGTCACATGGTCCCTTAGTGTCAGATGTCCTAGGCCCTGTCTCCCTGAAGTGGGGAAGGGCTGTGACCCATTGCAATAACACCAGGTCATAGTACCTGGGCCAAGTACAGGCTCTTAGGCCTGTTCTGCACTGAAAGCGCTCCCTCAGGTCAACCTGAGGGCCAACCCGGACGGGTGGAGGACACAGAGGAAGATGTGGAGGAGGTGGCTGCAGACCAGTCAGTCCAGCAAAGGAATAAAAACATCAGCATCTGGGGCTTCCAAGTCAGGAAGGAGGAGAGCTGGTGAGGAACACTGTAGGTGAAAGTTCCAGGTCCCTTTTCTCTGCTGACCCCTTTAGGGCCCTCTGTACCTCATCTTTGCACAGGTGCTCATTCCCACCCGTTACATGAAAAGTCTTGAAGTCAGAAATGATCCAGTAAGGACCAGGTCCTACCTCTGCAGCCTGCAAGGGTGTGGGATGGTGAGTGGACCAATCTCATGCAGGCTGGAGCAAGGCCCAGAGGACTTCCAGGGAGGAGTGGCTAGAGCTGGGCCTCAAGGGGCTGTCAAATAAGAAAACAGAAGGTTGGGGCGAACCTTAGGGGATCTTGCTGCTCTGTGGTGGCATTCAGAGAAAGAGGAGTTTTGGAATGCCTGGTGTGTGCGCCTGAGAGCTTAGGGGAAAGCAGCAATAACAGAGGACTAGACAGCCCCAGGGGCAGAACTTGGGAAGGGACCACTAGGACCGTGTCCCATGGAACAGCCTCATTCTCTGGGCAGTTGAGGGCATGTGATGAAGGTGGCTTAGGTGGAGACCCAGAAGGAAAGGGGCAGTCAGAGCAGAAACACCCTAAGTGCCATCTACATCTCTGCCTGGCCAGATGTTGGAGAGCCAAGCCCAGGCATCCAGCCCTTACCCGATTCTTTCCAAATGAGAAGGAAAAGAAACCTCCGTGCTTGGTGCCTTGGCTTCCTCCTTCCCAGCTGCTCATCCTAGCTGAAGGGCCCTCCTTGGAGATCATTGTAGTACTTGTGGCTAAGGGACAAAAGCAACAATTCACTCTCCCACCTTTGCCCTTTAATATATAGCCAAGAGGATGGCTGTGTACTCAGGACGCGGAGGATCAGGAGTTCCAGACCAACCTTGGCTGCATAGGAAGCTTGGGGTCAACCTAAGCCACTTAAGATTCTATCTCAAAACGATTAGCAAACAAAGGCTAGGGCTATGTCTGTGAGTAAGGTGACACACAGGCACAGGGACCTGAGTTTGGATCCCCAACACCCACTTTTTGCCAGAAGCAGTATGACATGTAAAATCAGCATTGGGTGAGCAGAGACAGGGGATGTCAGCAGCTGGCTGGCCAGCCAGTCTAGCCAAAATACTGAGCTCCAGGTTCAGTGAGAGACCTTGTTGCAAAAATGAAATGAAGTAAGGCTGACACAAGTGTGGTAGGACATGCCTGTAATCCTAGTGCTAAGGGGACAAGAGTAGGTGGATCTCTATGAGCTGGAGGCCAGCCTGTTGTCCATAGGATTCAGGTCAGCTAGGACTCTACAGTAAGACCTTGAATTCAATATACATACATATACATACACATAACCATATACGTATACGATGGAGGACTGGAGAGATGGTCCAGTGGTAAGGAGCACGTACTACCCTTGCAGAGGATCTAAATTCAGCTCACAGCATCTACATCGGGTAGTTCAATCCACCTGTAACTTCAGCTCCTGGAGGGCCTGGTGCTTGTAGTGCAGTGAGCACAGTCACGCATGTGCACAGACTCACACACAAACACAAAAATAAAAATAATAAATAAATCTTTAAAAAACAATAAGGGGGAGACCTATCAAGGAAGATAACAGAGAGAGGGAAGGAGGGAGGAGTGGAGGGAGAGAGAGAAGACAAAGCATTTTTGTTCCCAAGGCTGAAAAGCTGAAGCTTTCTCCCAAATCTGTAGCACTTTCATAGCCTGGATGACAGGATGGTCACTCACCACGCAAACTGAGCTTCCTGGGTCAAGGGACATTCAGACAGGAGACAAACGTGTTTCCAATACCTCTGGCTCACCTCTAAAGAGCTTGTGTGAGGAGGAACTGAATCCGGGCAAACTTAGCCCCCCTGCTGAGTGCAACCCTGCAAACCGCCAACCTCCAGCAGCGATTGCTTGTAAACCGACCAGGCAGTGCCTGGTGGGGCTTAATAGACACTCAGATCTATTGATCAAATGAATGCAGGAAAGGCCACGTCCCTTTCCAGTGTTGCAAACAGAAGGGCTGGGCACTCTAATCAATATCCCTCCCCATGCACAGCATGGAGATGTGTCCCTAATGTGGGATCAGCAAACAGGGAATCGGGGTTCCACTTCTGTCCCCGACATTTTCCAGGACAGGAGAGAGCGTGGTGCCTGGCACATGGTAGAGATAAACTCAAGCCTCCATCGAGCCCTCTGGGTAGAATTTGTGTCTTCTAAGCTGTAGCACCTGACCAGCTCTGAGGAGAGCAGACAGCAAGTCAGCTGCATATCTGGAACTGACAGTTCCTGAAAAAACCTTGGGCACGCATTCCCGCTGGGGCTGGTGGGAAGAGGGAAGCAGGTAGGAGCTCAACTTTTCTGCCCTTGGTAGGCTCTCCCCAAAGCACTGCCCACACCTCAGAACACTCGTTTTATGGGTTTGCTGCACTCCAGCCCTCTCAGTACATCCCCCGGTACTCAGGGATGCCAGAAGTTCCACAGCTCCTAACGCTGCTGTCTCTTGAAGCTGGACAGATGCCCTGAGCTCTGCCTCCTGCTGTTCTCTCATGGCATTTCACCCAGCACCACACCTCATTTGCCCCCAAGGCCCACAGTTCTTCTGCCGACCCTGACTCCACGGCAGGGTCTGTGTTCCAGCATCACACTCTTTCACAGTAGACCCAGACCCCCATCTTCGAGAACGAAGCCGAGCAGGGAAGTCACCTAGAAATATGTGGTTTCCTCAGAAGCCCATCTCCCTCCCCAGTGCCAACATCATAGGAGGACCTCAAGCCCAGAGCCCCACATCACAAGATTTCTCTGTGCTATGGCTCTGCCCTTGAGTCACTCCTGCTTCTGGTAACAACACCAGACTCATTGTTCTCCAAGGCAGATATGGATGGAGGCCCGTCTTTAGTTTGTAAGGATCCTCTCTATCTGACACCAGTAGATGTTTCTTTGTCTCACTGGGCCTGCAGCATCCCAAATCCACACTGCAGAATTATGTTTGTGTGCCCATCAGAGTCTGCAGCTCCCCTTTGAAGTTGCCAGCAAAACATTCCACGGTATTCCCCTTCCTTGCTAGCCTAGTCACCAGGTGCTCAGAGGAAATCTTGAATCCTCGGAACGAGAGTTTTCTCTTCTAACATTTGCGGAGTGACCAGTCCTGTGGCGTCTGTCACAGGTGACCAAGCTCTTCCACCTGCTGCTGCTCACTGGGTTCCAGCAACAGGACTTCTTTCAGTCCACCCACACTCCACGGGGGACCAGGAGGGGACCAGATCATATGTGCCACTTACTTCTTGAACCAGAAGACCTACAGCTCTGCTTGAAATAATTCTCTTGCCTTCTTCAGCCTTTCAACCGCCCTGGGACCAGGCAGAACTGTTTCCAATCCCTCCCCCAGCGTACCCTAGAGGTGCAGAGGGGGCCATGAGCAGACACTGTGGAGACACTATAAACCAGATAGGGAATGAGGTTCCCTGGAGGGATGTAGGCTCCAGGAACATTGTTTTGGGACAAGAACCAACTTGGCTGTGCCCCACACAACCCCCTAACAGCCACCCTCAGGTCACTCAGAGGCCTCTTCTCTGTCCCTTTGTGCTGTGCCCCCTGCCGAGGGGTACCTGAATCTGCTTCATGTACTTTCTTGTTCTCTCATAAAAACAGTCATTCTCTGGTGAAAACGCTAAATATGCAGGAGCAAACCACATGAGTGAAGTCTTACTACCCCACCCAGAGATAATCACCAGTAACAGATGGTTGAGCATGCTGCCTGGCATTCCACGCAGCCACAGAAATGTATACACACACACACACATACATAACTTGGGAGCAGCTCATACGCAAGCTTGCCGAGGTTCAGACTGTTCCTGCCAACGGCCCCATCCAGCAAAGTATGCAGAACCCTCCTTCCCAGTGAGCCATCACAAACCCTCATTCAGATTCTGAGATCAAATGACTTGGTGACATCTGAAAGCAGAATAGCTTATTTCACCACGCGCACGTGGTGGCACACACCTCTAATCCTAGCACTTAGGAGGCAGGGTAAGTAGATTTCTATGAGTTTGAGTCAAGCCTGATTTACATAGTGAGTTCCAGGTTACATAGTGAGACTCTCGTCTAAAAACAAAATAAAACAAACAGACTGTCTCATGGAATACAGAGAGGCCTCCTGCCCCCGAAGCATCTAAACAGAGAACCACACCTCTTCATTAGGGACACAGCTGAGCAACAGGGGCACCGGTCGTGGTTGTTTGTGCACTAAGGAGCAATAGATAGGGCTGGGGAGACATCTCAATGGGAGGAAAACATTTGCCATGTAAGTGTAAGGACCTCAGTCCTAACTTCAGCACCCTCATAAATTTGGATGAAAATCTGTAATCTCAATGCTCCTGAGATAGGAAGCAAGCAGGATTCTGGGAGAATCTCCAGAAGCTTGTGGGCCAGTCAGACTGACAAACACAGTGCTGAACATCAAGGAGGAAAGTGAGGACCACAGTACCTGAGGTTGTCCTCTGACCTCCACATGTGCACTATGGCATGCATGAACCTACACTCATGTACGAACACACACACACATACACAAACACACATCACATACACACATGTATAAATATACATCACACATTCACACATGTATAAACATACATATCACACACACACACAACCATCAAATAAAATGTAAGTGAAGGAGGAGCCATCAAGATGGCTCTGTGGGAGACGGTACTTACCTCCACCCTGACAACCTAACTTCAATCCCTAGGACCAACATGATAGAAGAGAATGAGCCCCTCAGGCCGTCTCCTGCCCTCCACAAGCATCACATGCACATGTCGCGTCCCTCTCGACCGGCAAGAACGACGCAACTTGCAAAAGCTCTTCTCCTGCAGTTTATTCAGGTCCCTTGAAAACAGTCTTCCGAAAAGGGCCGGGCAGACCCAACCCACAGGCTAAATACTAAATGAACAGCCAATCAAGTAAAGCCACGTAGTGCTCTCTTAGAGGCCCACGTATGCGGAAGCAAGCCAGATCAGCGGTCTTAGCCAAATATGGACTTGTTTACCACCGGGAGCGCTCACCGTCGGGCTGGTGGAAGGCGGAGACCAGCGCCATTTTTAAGGCGCGGCACGTCGCAGCTCTCTACAGTTCCTCCTTTTTTTTTTTTTTTTTTTTTTTTCTAAAGTTGGTAGAAGTCCCTGGAAAGGTTTCGTAATCCCCCTATCTGGGGATCTCACGGTGGGCCTGAGCCTGTAGGAGGGCGGTGCTCAAACTCTTACCCGTCTCTGGGTCAGCCTCCCCACTCGGGACTGCCCTGTCTTAGGTGGCCGAGACTTACCCGTCAACTCCGTCACTGACTTACCAGACCCTAATATCCATGGAACGAATTCCTCAGTGGGCAGGGACTATGCTTAGTGAAGATTTACTTCACGGCAGCAAGCCATGCCTGAGGGGACTGGCCCACCTCAATGGCGACAAGGGCTTGTATAATCATGGCTACATTACGCTTTTGTGTGGCTCTCATTTTATAGATGCACCATAGGCAAACCAGAGAGGCTAGCATCATTAGTATCGCCAAAGAGCCTACACCCTCCCACTCCTTAAGATGATCCATAGCCGTCTGTATCCAAGAAGTCAAGCCAGTAGCCAGGCTCAGATCCACTCGAGTGGAGTTGATGTGGACAATTGTTGCTCTCAGCTCTCTCATCAAATTTTCAAATTCAGCCGACCAATCCTGTAAGAGGAACTTTGACAATTGTCTGGACAAGTTAGCAGCTTTTGTATAATTTTGATATTGTACGGAAGTAACACACAAACCTTGCATTTTCCACTCACACCCCAATTGTGCTAGTTGCCAAAGAGAATCAATCTGTTCTTGTATTAAATCTATGCGTTGATTAACTATCATAAGACCTCCTTTGAGATGAGAATTCATAGAGGTCTGAGTATCCAATGCCTGTGCCACAGTGGCTGAGATGTTATTCAGGGCATTGGCAGTCTGTATAGAACTAGACAAGGCGATAGCTGAGGCAGTAGCTCCCACAACAGCAACAGTGATAGCAGTAACAATAGCTGCAGTGATGCCAAAATCTCTTTTAAACCTGAATAGCATCATGGTATTAGGAGCCTCTACAGGAACTGGTACATATCGAGGCATTCTAGTCACCACAGCCACAGGAAAGGCTGTGGCATTCCAACATAGGGCATAAAAACATGTGCCTGGAGTGCATACTAACTTTTCTTCACCTAAGGATGCACTCCCATTACTTACAATCCACAGAAAAGGAGGCCAGAGACATACTGGCGAAGCTGAAAAGCTCTTGTTGCGATAAGAATGAAACAAAGAATTCCAAGTACCAGAGCCACTACCGCTAGAGAAATCCAATTTGGTAGCGGACCCTAGGGAAAAATTACCTCTTTGATAAATTCCTCCCCCAAGCATAATGACAGGTCCCAAGTCCATGCAACTTCCATTTACTCCACACAAAAGCCACAAATCAAAAGGATTGGTGGCAGTCTGCTGAGGATCCCTAGTAGATATATCAAGCATTCCTGTACAAGACTTATTCACTACATTACTAATCATGGGGCTAAAGGAAAAATAATCTTGTTGAACCCAAACTGCTCTGCGCTCCTGACATCCATTCCAGGGAAAAGGTCCTTCCTCTCCTGTGGATCCTCTACAAAAGGGTGCCCAGCGTGGCTGTCTGGGGGGGTCCCAGTCAGAGACTCGTGTGGGCCACCATCCTTCAAGGCGAGAACCATTGCCTGAAAACAAACCACCACTCCTACCCCCAAACCTCAATTGTGGTAAAAAAATCTGCTGACTGCTGAGACAATTTAATGCATTTTGTATCATCTGACCTATTGAAGCTCATTAAAAAGCACAAACTACCCTTCAAGCTGACATTTCTATTACCCTCTATAGGGCTTCTCTGATCATCAAAGGGAAGGTAGGGTAAGCCTAAGCTTCTATTACTGCTAAATAAGCGTGGAAACACAGTTGCATCATGTCTGACCGGCATCGGCTTTGGGAATACCGACAGGATCCCCCATCTCGGCTCGGTCATTCCTGACATACTTACTACTACTATCACCAGAATCCTTAGGAGGGTCTTCATGACGAATCTTCCTCACAAGGCGTTCAGGCACCCACACTGGATCTTGTTGATCCTGAGGAAAAACACAAACAGACCCTCTCGCCCATGTTAGCACGGGGTCAGGCCCCCGCCAAGAGCCTGTCAAAATATCCTTCCACTTCACCATGCTTTTAGGTGAACCATGGGAATCCTGATGTCTGTCCGCTGCTGAGCGGCCTTGAGCATCCAAATTGAAAAAATTTAAAGTAAATAAGGCTAAAGACACTCTCTCCTTGGGGGTACGGCCTTGGCCTATTCCCCCTTTTTGTTTTTGCAAGCATTCTTTCAAGGTGCGATGAGCACGCTCTACAATTCCTTGTCCTTGAGGATTGTATGGTAATCCATGATTAAGCTGTACCTCCATCTGGTTGCAGAAGGAGACAAAGGACTGTGCCGTATAGGCTGGTCCATTGTCCGTTTTTAGCTGCTGTGGTTTTCCCCATGCAGCCCAGGCTTCTAAGCAATGTCCTATGACATTGCGAGCCTTTTCTCCACTCATAGGTGTAGCATGTATGATACCTGAGCAGGTATCCACAGATACATGAATGTATTTTAAAGTTCCAAACTCTGAAATGTGGGTAACGTCCATTTGCCAAATTTTGAGTGGCATCAACCCTCTAGGGTTCACTCCCACACTGGGAGGATGATGATGAATCACACACTGAGGACAGTCCAAAACTACTTGTCTAGCATCTGCTCTAGACAAATGGAATTTCTGCTGTAGAGTTTTTGCATTTACATGAAATAATTGGTGAAACTGTCTGGCTTGGTCCAGGAATGAGCTCCAAAAAATGCATTCCATCCTGGTCCATTGATCAACTTTATCATTACCTTCACTTAATGGTCCAGGTAATCCTGTATGTGCTCTAATATGTTGAATATAAAAACACCTTTTTCTCTGCCAGATTAAAACTTGTAACTCTTGTAATAAGGCACATACAGTACTACTATTCTTAATAGGACCTGCTAATTCTAATACTTTCACTGCGTTGACCACATAGACTGAATCTGAAATCAAATTGAATGCAAATTGACATCTTTTAAACACCTCCATTACTATTTTCAATTCTACTATTTGGGGGGAGCCCGGTTGAAATTGACATAACACGGGCTCTTGTTTTTCTATCAAATAGGCTCCACAGCCTGTCTTTGAGCCGTCAGTAAACACATTTGGTGACCCTTGAAGTGGTACTGCTGAAGTAACCTTAGGGAATATCACTGGGTGCTCCTTAAAAAATAATAGCAATGGATGTTTAGGGTAATGGTTATCAATCACTCCTTCAAAGCTACATTGCAATATTGCCCAGTCATCTACAGTGCCACACAAAATCTTAATTTGATAACTGGAATAGGGCACTATTATACTGGCAGGAGCAACTCCAAAAGACTGCAAGCATTGTTGGATACCATTCAAGGCTAAAGCAGCAAGTGCAGTGGGATAATGTTCTATTCTGTTCTTACTTGTGTCCACATCCCCGGGCAGAAAGATCTCCCTACTTTCAGGGACTGAACTGGCTGATCTATCTGAGTGGCTTCTGGATATGGAGGAGGAGTTGAAGGTGCCATGGCAATGGCTTTGTTTACACCAGCTGCCGCCAGCGTGGCTGAAGGCACTGTAGCAATGACTCCACCCACTCCGACTGCTGCTGACGTGTCAGGCGCCATGGCAACAGCTCCACCCATACCGACTGCAGCAGCGGCTCCTCCCACACCGACTGCCGCCTGCGTGTCCTTCTCTTTTACTTTTTTCTTTTCCTTTTTTCTTATAACAGTCCTCTCCAACTGTTCTAGTAGAGCATGTAGCTCTCCTTCAGAATCTGTGCTCTCTGAGTCCTCAAAATCTCTAAAATCTCTAAAATCTGTGAGATCGGGATAGAGAGGAACTTTCTTTTTGCCTCCCTTTTCACTGTCTGCCTGCTCAAATCTTTCGCCTTTGTCACTGTCTACTTGCTCAGATCTTTCCCCTTGCAGCAGTTCCAAGGCTGACTCTCCCTCTTTGATTGCATTACAACATCTCTGATCTTCTAAACAACTCCTCCCCATTTTCCAAATCGGTCTTACTCCATGCTTCAGAGTCCCTTGCTCCCAAGCAAAATCCAAGTCCCTGCCCAATCTGTCCCAGCAGGATACCGTAAGATTCCCGGA
The DNA here is from genome assembly GCA_907164525.1 of Lophiomys imhausi. Lineage (NCBI taxonomy): Eukaryota > Metazoa > Chordata > Mammalia > Rodentia > Muridae > Lophiomys > Lophiomys imhausi. The sequence continues at coordinate 1,377,953 of CAJQZJ010033208.1, read as the reverse complement.
CACCACAAACCACGGAGCCACGGAATCACATTCATTCAAAAATCTTTCTAGGGTAGACTTCTTAATCTTCAAATTCCTAACTAAAAGTAGCTCCTGAAGAGCCAGAAAAATTGGGTGTGACTCAGACAACCCCATGTTTAAAAATTTACTTTCGGTTTGCAACTTCCCGCGAAACTTTACCTTTTCTTCGCTATTTCCGCGAAACTTTACCTTTTGTTCGCTATTTCCGCGAAACTTTACCTTTTGTTCGCTATCTCCGCGAAACTTTACCTTTTGTTCGCTATCTCCGCGAAACTTTACCTTTTGTTCGCTATCTCCGCGAAACTTTACCTTTTGTTCGCTATCTCCGTGAAACTTTATTGTCCTGATTTATCCCAGGAACTTACCAACGTGTTGCCCCTGACTGCAGGAGTTCTGAGTCTTTTCTGGGTCCCCGTATGGGCCACCACTTGTCGCGTCCCTCTCGACCGGCAAGAACGACGCAACTCGCAAAAGCTCTTCTCCTGCAGTTTATTCAGGTCCCTTGAAAACAGTCTTCCGAAAAGGGCCGGGCAGACCCAACCCACAGGCTAAATACTAAATGAACAGCCAATCAAGTAAAGCCACGTAGTGCTCTCTTAGAGGCCCACGTATGTGGAAGCAAGCCAGATCAGCGGTCTTAGCCAAATATGGACTTGTTTACCACCGAGAGCGCTCACCGTCGGGCTGGTGGAAGGCGGAGACCAGCGCCATTTTTAAGGTGCGGCACGTCGCAGCTCTCTACATGCACACACATGGATAAATAAGTAAATAAACAAATAGTAGACAGATAAACAAATATGAACTCACCAAGTGATTATCCAATACCAAGTTGTTACCTCTGAGATCATATACATACAAGTAACATTATACAGATTGAGCAAGTTATATTTATGTATTTAAGAATATATATATACATATATTATTGATATATATATATAAAACAATATTTAAAGAAATAGAGGCCATGAGTTTGGAGGGGGCTTCACGGAAGGGGTTGGAGGAAAAGAAAGAGGGAAAATGACGTAATTATATTTAATTTCAAAATTTATTATAATAATTTTTAAAGTTAAAGTGGAAAAAGAGAGAAAGGAGGAGAGACAGATAGCTGAGCATGGGTGGCACATATCTGTAATCCCAGCTCTACTGAGGCTAAAGCACTTTCTTCTGCTTCCTCTTCCTCTTGCCCTCACAGACTGAGAACTCAACACATGCTGGAGAAGTGTGCAGCAAGGTGTGCCTTTCATCAGTATTGAGACCACAATGGTCATTGTGGTAGGTTTAATGTTAGCATAGAATAGCATAGGGGAACTTGGAATAAGGCTGGATTTTAAGATAAAAGACTTACTTCTGAAGTGACATGTCCTTGGGAACTCACCAAGGACCAGGACCTCTTTGATCTTAGGACCAGGCCCGCCCTCCAGAGGTCTCCTGTCATTTCACAGCCCTCTGTGAAAAGCATCTGAATGACATGCCCTGAGGCACCTGCCCACATCTGCAGGCCTGTGAATTCACGTCCCTCTGCAAAAAGCTTTTTTGGAAAAGACTGAGCACAGGGGCATAACTTAAAAAGAGCTGGAAAGCCTCTGCTGAAGATATATAAGTCAAGATGCACATAGACAAGGGCTGGGCTCCTCTTGTTGTTCACCTCCTCTTGGTCTGGCAGAGAACTCACTTCAATATCATCAGTAAGTTTCACCCTCTGATGTTGACCCATTTCCGGTCTGGAGAGGAGACAGATTCTCTCTGAGATTTGGGAGCACTTAGACCTGAGCTCCGGACTTCAGGCCTTTGTAGGCCATAAGCATCTGAATAGGTGAGCCAGTAGGAAATATGTTAATTGGTCTTAAAACCATGGAGGCGATTTCTGCTTGATAAACTATCATGGAATCTGACATCTGATGAACGGAATTCAGACTTTAAGAGACTTTAAAACTGAAAAATTGTATGAAGACCAGCCATCCATCAGGACCCACGTCAGAGGAAAATATCCTTCTGAGAAACCTTAGGTTAATGTTAAATGCTTGTATTATAGGCACTAAGAAGTTTTAGGTGCTAGGTTTCAGAGTTAGGGTTTGGGTTTAGCATTTAGGAATTTTATAGACAATTGTTAGGATATTGTTAAGTTCTAATAAATATATGTGTGATTAATAAAAATTTACTGTTACCGGTCATAAACTGAGAGGCAGTCTTAGATAGAGACTTTTTGCCACAAGTCCACCAGAGAAAGACCTTTTGCATCAAATAAGGCTGTCAGAAAAGATAGGCAGAGTTCAGAGGCCACAGTGAGAAACCAGGCTGTGAAGCACACACAGGCTGAGGAGACTGTGGAAATGAGTCTTGGCTGATGGAGGAAACTGACCTCAAGTTTAGTGGTTAAAACAGACTGACCTTATAAGCTGGTCACAATCTAGTGGTTGAAATCAACTGGCTATACAAACTGGCAAAGTTAGTCCCAATGGACGCAAGGCTTGAAAGGGACTGCCTGCTGAGACAGCTGTAAATCAGGTGGAGTTAGTGAAGTAGTGTGGCCTCTGCCAGCATAGGATTTTGGAAATTTGGCATCTCAGGAAAAGATGGGTGTGTCCAATTACGGCCATGTTTACCATTGAAAGGCATGCCTTGAAAGCCTGCGATAAACAGATGACGTCTTTGATCATGGGACTTTGGACAGGGGCGTTCCCTGAAAAAGCCCACCAGGAACCATGGCAATGAGAGGCCAGAATCCTCAGAATCCTCACCAAGACTCAGTACAACACAAAGGATTTAAATCACAAGCCCACACAGCCTCATGGGCCTTTCTCCTCATCTTACCGAGAGGCTTCATGGCACTCCTCTGATCATCACCATCTTGCACCAACCTGCCTCGAATCCAAAGGCAGATCCTCCCTGGTGCTCTAGAACATCTAATTGGAGAATTATCTCCCCTCAGAGCCTGAAAGCATCGGATTGGACAAAGCGCTGGAGCGGAACCCTTGGAGGCTCAAATCATCTGAATGGTGAGCCTAAGAAACTTTTCATCTTGCAAATAATTGGGCCCTAGGACTGCAGAGGCAATTCTTGCTTGATATAAGGGCCACCCCACTTCTGAAACAGATTAAATTTAAAAATTGCCTTAAGATCTGATGAACAAGACTCATAGACTTTAAGACTGAAAAGTTGCTGAGACCATCTATCCATATGGATCCACGCCCAGAGAATTAACCTGAGAAAATATCCTTTTAAGAAATTTTAGGAGCCGGGCATGGCGGCACATGCCTTTAATCCCAGCACTCAGGAGGCAGAGGCAGGCGGATCATTGTGAGTTCGAGGCCAGCCTGTTCTACAAAGAAAGTTCAGGACAGCCAGGGCTATTACAGAGAAATCCTGTCCGGAGAAACCAAAAAAAAAAAAAAACCAAAAAACAAGAAAAAGAAAAGAAAAAAGAAACTAGGTTAGTGTTAAGTGTTTGTTTTATAGGTATTAGGGTATTTTAGATACTAGGTTTTAGAGTTAGGGTTTGGGTTTTAGGATTTAGGAACTTTATAGGTAATTGTTAAGTATTAATAAATATATAAGTAAAAACAAAAATTTACTGTTACAGACCTATGCTAAGAATATTAATATCCGGGCTGGAGAGATGGCTCAGAGGTTAAGAGCACTGGCTGCTCTTCCAGAGGTCCTGGGTTCAATACCCAGCAACCACATGGTGGCTCTTAACCATCTATATTGAGATCTGGTGCCCTCTTCTGGCTGCAGGCATACATGCAGTACAGAACACTGTATACATAATAAATTAAAAAAAAGAATATTAATATCCTTTTAAGAAAGTTAAAATAGTATTGGTTAGGTGCTCTTAGATATTAAGTATTTATAGGTATTAGGTTTAGGATGCAGGTGGTTTATAGTATTTGTTAAGTACTAATAAATATAAGAGATTTAAATAAAAATTTCTTTTACAGGTAAATATATGTATGTGAATGAGTAGATAAAGTTCTTGGCTAGAATGTTCATAACCCAGGAGGTGGGGCAGGAGAGGCAGGAGAGGCAGAGGCTCATGGTCACTGTCAGCTGTACAGGGAATTGGAGACTAGCCTGGACTACAAGATGTTCTGTTCAGAGTTGGTGAGATGGCTCAGTAGTTAGGCACACTGGATGCTTTTCCATGGGTCCTAAGTTCAATTCCCAGCAACCACATGGTGGTTCATGACCATCAATGAAGGGATCTGATGCCCTCTTCTGTCATGCTGGTGTATGTGTGACAGAGCACTCATGCATTAGGAAAAAAAAGGTACTCTGTCCCCAATTTTTTTTAAAGTAACAAATGTAACTGGGTGGTGGTGATGATGTACATCTTTAATCCCAGCACTCAGGAGGCAGAGGCAGATGGATCTCTGGGAGTCCGAGGCCAGCCTGGTCTACAGATCGAGTTCCAGGACAACCAGAAAAAGCTTGTCTTGAAAAACAAAAATAAAGTAGCAAGTGTAGCTATCCACTCAGCAGAGAAAGCTGGATCTTCCCCTGTCTCCCTCCCATCTGACAACTCTGAAAGAAGAGGACTTGGAGTCAGTGTGAGGACAGTCACTGTCACTGTCCCTATATCATTTTTCTTTCTTTTGTATGTGTTGTTATTTGTTTGTTTGTTGAGACTTGGGGGGGGGGGGGTCAAAACAGGGTTTCTCTGAGTATCCCTGACTGTCCTGGAACTCGCTCTGTAGACCAGGCTGGCCTCAAACTCACTGAAATTCGCCTGCCTCTGCCTCCCTAGTGCTGGGATTAAAGATGTGTGCCACCACACCTGGCTTGTTTGTTGAGATTTTGAGATAGGGTTTCATTCTGTAGCCCAAACCTGCCTGGGACATGCTATTTGGTCCAGACTGGCCTCAAACTCATGATGATCCTCAGGGTTCAGCTCCCTGAGTGCTAGAATTGCAGGTGTAAGTGACCGTGCCCAGCTCACTCTATTTTTATTTTAACTTTGTTTTCATTATGAGAAGTACCTGGTTCCCACTCTCCCTCTTAGTCATATCCTCCCTTAGACCTGCTATTTACACCACAACTTACTCTTCCTGTCAGTTGAAGAGTCTCATTGAGTGTTCGTTGAGCTCTTGCTAGGTACCAGACCCTATGGGTCATGGAGAGACAGCACAGTTCCTGCCCTAGCCTTTCCACAGTGCCAGAGTCTGAAATCCACCTCCAAGTCTTAACCCACACCCCTGAGACTGGGACCTCATCAGAGAAAAGGCTTTGCAGAAGAAAATGGCTAACAACCTCAAGGTGAGGTCTCCATGGTTACACTGGGCCCGAAGTCAGAAGGACAAGAGAGATGCACCCCCCAGTCCAGAAGCAAATATCATGGCACCTGGGTGAGAGGCAGGGACACCCTATTCCTTTATGGGGATCCCAAAGAAACTGACCATTGTTAGGAGATGCTGGCCTTCTGAACTTAAAACTGTAGTCCTGGGGGCTGTAGAGATGCCTCAGTGATTAAGAGCTCTTCTTGCTCTTTCAGAGGACTCAGATTGGGTTCTCAGCACCCACATGGTGGTTCATAGACATCCTTAATTCTAATTCATGGGATCAGGGTCCAAAAGCCTCTGACTTCTGAAGCTTGTGGTTGCTACTTTATAGGTTCCTCTTTCTTCCACCCTTCTCTACCCCTTTTCTTTCACCCTTTCAACCTCCCAACACTAGATAAGAGAGGAAAAAAAGGATAGACAGGAAAGGGGTGGCTAAGTCTCCTTCCTGCTGATTAGAAGCATTGAGCTCCTTGGAGCAAGTTTGATCTTCACTATCAAGATATCTGATTTCTTCTTGTTGTTTCTTCTTTGCACACGACTACTTAACAAACCATGACCAACGGCAACCAACAGCAACCAACAGCTCACCACACCTCTCGGGGCCTTAGCATTTATAGTCCCTCTGAAAAGTCCCCAGAATTCCAAACCTCACACAATCACAGAAACTATCTGCAGCTGGCAAAACCGTGCCTCTTATAGCATAGGGGAAATCATAGTCAGCTGTTGAAAATATCCTGGAAGAAGAAGCCCATATCCCCTTAACCCCACACCTGGGATTAAAACAAAAACATATTCTTATAATATGTCTGTGTTTTAAAGAAACCAAAATTCCAAAATTCTCAGTACAGACTTCCATAAGCACCAGGCATATGTGTGATATATGTACATGCATGCAGGCAAAACGAGATAATAAATCTTTTTTTTTTTTTTTTTTGGTTTTTCGAGACAGGGTTTCTCTGTGTAACAGCCCTGGCTGTCCTGGACTTGCTTTGTAGACCAGGCTGGCCTCGAACTCACAGAGATCCACCTGCCTCTGCCTCCCAAGTGCTGGGATTAAAGGCGTGCGCCACAATGCCCGGCTGATAATAAATCTTAAAAAAGAAGAGAAAGGTGCTGGGCGTGGTGGCGCATGCCTTTAATCCCAGCACTCGGGAGGCAGAGGCAGGCGGATCTCTGTGAGTTCAAGGCCAGCCTGGTCTACAGAGTGAGCCCAGGACAGTCAAGGATACACAGAGAAACCCTATCTCAAAAAGCCTAAAAAAAAAAAAAAAAAGACAAAGACTATATTTCTATTGTTCTAAGGCTCCTGATTGGCGCTGTGTCTCAAAACCTCAAGAACCGCATCTGGAGGTCAATAGCTCATGAGTTCACGGTGCCATCAGAATGTATATGATCTCTTTTGTTGCCAGGGCCTAGCCATAACTGCTCCCAGAGCTCATGAGACCCAGCCCAGGTCTGTTGCAGAATGCTTGATCACATTGAGAACTCTGAGATTGTGAACTGGAAAAATCTGTTTCTAATTGCGGCATGGCTCAGCCTTTGATCCTCAAGCTTTCTGTGTACTGTAAATAAGTATTTGTGGTGTGGCTCAGCTGCAGCACACACCTTTAATCCAAGAGCTAAAGTCACCCTCAGGTCAAGAGGTGGGGCAAGGAACCAGCAGACAGGGAGGGAACATAACAGAAAGGAGGAACACTGAGTTGGAGGGTATTTAAGACAGCGTGGAGAAGAAAGGGCTTTTCCTCTGGGATGTCAGTGGAGTAGGAAAATCCATGAGCTAGCAGACTTTTTCCTTCTGGGACATTGGTGGACTGGCAAGGTCAGCTGGATACTTTCTCTGCCTCTCTGAGCTGGCAGGTTTTCACCCCTGCATTTGGCTCCTGAGTCTTCATTGGTAAAATCGAACAATTAGGGTTTTTGTTTTTTAAAAAACAATACAGGTCACTGCTGACATTCAGTAGTCTTCACCAGGCTAGAGCCACAATCTCTGTGAGACAAGCCAGGCACCTCCTTGGCTGGTTCATACTGGCTCCATTTGTCATTTGTGAGCCAACCTCACACTTCCATGGCCCATAGCTCTGTGAACACTGGCCTGCTAGCTAGCCATGCTGCTTCCTAGTCACAAGCTACATCAGCCACCAAAGTAAAGCCCTGTCTATGTGTTCCAGGAACAACTCTGGGAACAACCTGGGCTCTTCCTGGAGCATCACAGGGGCCTCTTTCCTCCATTTACAAAGCAGGTTGTAGGTGTTGGAGCCATGAGCTGCTTGGTACAGTGACGAGCCTGGTATCCCTGCTGTTCTTTACTCAACAAATTCTATGCTGAAAACTGCAGGCCCATAGCCAGAGTAGGCAAAGGAACATCCTCCACACCCTGGCCAACAGACCCTAAGCAGACAGCATTCTCCAGGATACTAAAGCAGGAGTCAGAGGGACAGTCTCAGACACAGTCTCTTCTCAGAACTGTGGAAGATGTTAGAAATCTTTCAGACTTAAAGAAGCTTTGTTCAGAATCATGACACATGCCTGTCATCCCATACCCAGAGGTTTAAATCAAGACAATTGCAGAATTGAGACTAGTCTGAGCTATATGAGATCCCATCTGGGAGTACAGGACTGTCTTTGCTTCTCTGTGTGTGTGTGTGTGTCTGTGTGTGTGTGCAGGTGTGTGTGCATGCCTGTGTGTGTGCCTGTGTGTGTGTGCCTATGTGTGTGTGTGCAGGTGCGTGTGTATGTGTGTGTGCCTGTGTGTGTGTGCAGGTGTGTGTGCCTGTGTGTGTGTGTGTGTGCAGGTGTGTGCCTGTGTATGTGTGCAGGTGTGTGTGTGTGCCTGTGTGTGTATGTGCCCATGCATCCTCAGAGTTAAAACATCCCCAGGTGTTCATTCAGTAAACAGCCTGAATGTATCACATGTATAATTCATATGCTTTTATTTGGGGCCCACAAGACGGCCCAGCAGGTAAAAGCACCTAGTGGCTCCTGATAAGACAAACCACCTGAGTTGTAAATTTTAATGATTAAAAAAGGGGGTGGTCCTCAATAACAACAGACCAAGAGTAAAAAGAAACTGGTACAATTCCAATGACCCCTTTATTATTTTAACCATTTTCAATTAATTTTTCAGTTTGTATACAAAATAATGGGTTTCATTTTGACTTTGAAAAAATATTTTATTTTAGTGTTTTTGTATAGATGTATGTGTGTGCCACATGTATGCAGCTCCCATGAAGGCCAGAGAGGGCATCAGATCGCTGGGGCTGGAGTTACAGGTGGTTGTGAACCACCCAATGTGGATGCTAGAAGCTGAACTCAGATCCTCTAAACCACTGAGCCATTATTCCTGCCTCCGCATGATGGCATTTTTGTTTGAGATTAAAAATGTGTGCCACTGCCTTTAAACCCAGTACTTGGGAGGCAGAGACAGGCAAATCTCTATAAGTTTGAGGCCAGGCTAGTCTACAGGGTGAGTTTCAGGACAGTCAAGGCTACACAGAGAACCCCGTCTTGAAAAACCAAAAAGAAAAATATGTGTGCCATCATGCCTGGCTTTATTATTTATTATAGTATTTTCATATCCACATTTCATAATATATTTAATCTAGCCTGATGCACCCAAAGTGTTACTCCTTTGACACAGACTCAGTATAAGAAATGGCTATTTTTCAGGCTGGAGAGATGGCTCAGCCAGTAAAGGCTAGGCTCACAACCAAAAAACATAAGAAATGGCTATTTTTCTACTGAATCTGAAATCTAACATGTATCTTATATTCTCACACACTCAATTTAGACATGAAATTTGCATTGTTAATACTTGATCCATATTTAGATTTTGTAAACTGCATAGCTCAGAAGATAAACTCACATATGTTGTTCCAAACAACAGTAGTTTACTGAAGTTTTCCAATCACTGGATGAAGTATGACATTTTTTAATTTTAATTTTTATTGTTACTTAGTATCTTATGTGTATTGGTGTTCCACCTGTATTGCTCATGCACTGCCCGCAGAGGCAAGAGGAGGTTGTTGGATCCCTGGCACAAGAGTTACAGGTGGTTGTGAGCTACCATGTGAATTCTGGGAGTTTAACCTTAGTCTTCTGGAAGAACACCCACTATTCTTAACTGCTGAGCTACCTCTTTTAAGTTTTTTAAAATAAAAATTTAGAGCCAGGCAGTGGTGCACACCTTTAACCTCAGCGCTTGGGAGTCAGAGGCAGGTAAATCTCTGTGGGTTTCCTACACAGTGAGACTCTGCCTCAAGACAGGATAAAACCTGGAGAGATGGTTCAGAGTTCAAGAGCACTTTCTGCTCTAACGAGGACTCAGATTTGATTCCAAGCGCTGCTGTAATCAAGGAGCTCACTGTGGCTTGTAAATCCAGTCCTGGGGGATCTGGCGCCCTCTTCTGTCCTCTGCAAGCACTGCATGCACATGGTGCACATACAGACAAGCAGGCACACACATATGCATAATTAAAATAATTAAAAATTTAAAAATTTAAATAATGCAAGTTTAAAGTCCAGTTCCTCGACTGCACGGGCCCCATTCCAAATGATTCTCATGGTGTTGGAGGATGAACAGCAATGTGGATCAGGAGCTGGGTCTGGTGGCAAGGTCTGTCATCCCAGCTTTTTGGAAAGCTGAGGCAGGAGAGTTGCAAGTCTAAGACCAACCTGGGCAGTTTAGCAAGATCTCATCTCAAAACAAAACAACAACAATGAAAAACAACTTATAAAAAGTAAAACGGAGGGTGGGGGATAGAGATCAGTGTTACACTCTTAGCCTAATGTGTAAAGTCCTGGTTTTGATTCCCAATACTGGAACAAAAATCAAAATAAGACAAAAACAAAACAACAACAACAAAACAAATAGATTAGGAGTGATCTGCAACATCCTAACACTGACCCAAGACCCCAGAGCATAATGCAACCCTCTCCTGGGCATCTCTGGTACCTCACAGGAAGCCTGCTGCTTGCCACTGCCATGTCTCTGGAGCTCTGATGCCCAGGAGCTGCTCTGGACAGCCCTGGCAGGTAATGCAGGCAGGCACCCACAGTGACAGCCCTCACAAGGCCCAGTGATTAGAAAGCCACCTCTGAAGGAGGCCTGGGGTCCCCTTTCCAGACACAGAAGAGCTGAGGTTAGAGAGGTGATCGCTTGTTCAAGACTCAGTGCACACATCAGAACACAAGCTAGATCTGTCCTACTGTGGGTACGGAGACAGGTGTTAGGGCCAAAGGGAACTCCCAGTGTCGAAAAGGCAGTCCCATTTGTCCAACATGGACTATAAGAGAATTCCTGGCATCTAGATAAACGCCAACATTCATCAGAAACTTGTGGAGCTGGTTCCCATCTACCAAAGGGAGTAATTTCCCTTACCTCTGACAGAACAGCGTATCAAAGCACATACTGGCCTCCAGGCTCCCTCAGTGTCACAAGTGCCTGTTACACACTTCAGAGTCTGTGCTAAGAGCCCAGCCCTTCTCACCTATTCTAAACTCCTTCCAGTTCACTATCTTCCCTCCACCAGCTACTCAGTCTTCTTATAACTCAGCTAGTCTCACTATTTCTCTCCTTTTTGGTTCCTTCTTCTGCTCTTCTTGCTGTGCTATCTGTATTCTATGTCCCCTACTATTCTCCTCTCTCTCTCTCTCTCTCTCTCTCTCTCTCTCTCTCTCTCACACACACACACACACACACACACACACACACACACACACACACACACACACACACACACA